>CM057459.1:140905000-141262500 GCA_016271365.2 Neoceratodus forsteri | reverse complement strand
TGATCAGCTCCGTGCACTGGCAGATCTTTCATTGAAAGGGGACAGAGAAGCAGGTAAATGGCATGAGCACCAGCCGACCAGGGCCAGGAGCAACAAAGAACTAGGAATGACATGTACACCAGGGCTGACAATGGTTCCACTACCATGGCAACCATTGGGAGTCAACTCAGGGAAGAAACTGGAAAGGACAAGATAAGAGGTACGCTGTTTATATGTGCACTGCCCTCAGAAAACGGTGTGCATTTGCTTATTAATTTGGGAGCAACTTAAATCAAATATCTACACCTTCTTTAAGAAAGTGAGTTCAGTCCTGTAAGCTGCTACCCTGCAGCCACTCATGAGGGGCCGGAGGGGATAGCCAATCAATAAGATTCAACCCCAAATTGGTCTCCTGTTGTGTAAAGGGGACAGGCCTAAGGCATAATACCAGCAGGAACTTGTGAGTGGCTCAGGCGTGTTCATATTCTGGCGGCCCTGCTCATGAGGGGGGCTACCCAACATAATCATTCAGCTAAGGGCACCAGATTTAAAGGGGCCCCTTGTGCATTTGAGAGATTGAATATCAAAAGCTGCTTACTGAAGCGCTCAGCTATACAGTACATATATGTGCCACATAAACAGAAAACCCATCAAGCGCTGGGCTGTGCTCAGGTAACGAACTCCAACCACTTACTATTCTATCTGCTTGGAAAGGTTAGATTTGAAAAGGAAAGGAGAAGAATCAGCATTTATATAGTGCTTTTAATACATATTGTATCCCAAAGTGCTTTACAAGCAATGCTAGACAGGTACTGAATTGACTGAAAGTGTAGTGGTAGCCATTTGCACACCACCACCACCAACACACAGATTTGGACAACTGCATGAACCAGTTCTATTGGAAGGAGAATATTGGCCAGGACACCAGGAATGTCCCCTACTCTTTGCAAAGAGTGCCTTGGTTACTTTTACTTCCACATGGACACCCACCAGGACAGCATCAGGATGGGTAGAAGGGACTTTGGTTTAACATCTCATCTGAAGGACAGCACACCCCAATAATACAGCACCCCTCTAATACTGCACTTGGGTACAAGCATTTAGGTATGAGCCCAATCCTGGTGTGGGACTATAACAGACAACCTTCTGGCCCAGAGGCAGATGTGCTACTAACTGAGCCACGCTGACACCTAGAGCAACAGAGAGCAAAAGAATAGATCTATGACTGGAGGTTCACAAAGAGATATTTCCATTCTTACTTCGTTATATCTGGAGCCTGGGTAAATCACATTGAGGAGCTCCTGGAATGTGCTGCAACCTGATCAGAAGCACAAGTAGAACTGGGGCAAAGGGGGGGGGGCTTCTGGGGCCCAGGTGGACTACAGAAATTTGATCCTGGGTCATATGTGCATCAAGTTACCTATCAGGTGGACCTGAACCCCATGATGTAAGGACTGGAGTGCCATGGATATAAACACAACAGAATCAACCTGCCTACAGATGTGGTTGGCATACATTTCTCTATTACTCTTATGCCCCTCGAACTAAGCTCCTGACACTTTCTTGGATTATCTTCTGAGACCTCTTCGTCTGTCTCCTGGTTTTTGTCTCTCCTGCTACATTCTGGTATGCTTGCCTCACTTGCAGTTTGCAATCAAACCTTACAGCAGCATATCAAACACTACTGTTGCTCCAACTGAGAGCATTACGCTCAACTGTAATGCAGTCTCAGCAGCAGTATCCAAAAATGCTTCCGAACTAATGCTGGAAAAGAAAAATAAATGAATGGGGGACAGAAGCTGCAGGGAGTGTCATGAGCCACTGGACATGGATGGTGGTGGGGTGACACCAGTGCTCCAAACATTAGAAAAATTTCTCTATGAGTTGTCAGCTGTTGAAGCGGTGTGTTTTGCTATCATAAAACTCGGCAACTCAGGTGCCCCCCACCCTGACTTTTTCTTCCCCGCAAATGTGCCTTTTGAAGTTGCCACTGCAGAAAAGACACTGCACATCAGTTGTTCAAAATCTATCCATAGTCTGTATCAGTGATAGGAGTGATATTTTGTGCATCAGGGAAAACAGAGCTTTCTGTCTGCTCTGATGCATGGCACATCACTCACGCACAGTGAATCGGTCATAAAAAAGATCTCCTTAAACTTGACTGAAATGTAGAAAAACAGTACACATGACCACAATAGGCACTTTCAAGCTACACTTGTTGGTGCCTAAAAAGAGTGCAGTGGCTTGCCACTTCAAAGATAAACATGTAACCCACCCTGTCGGTGGCATTCCCATGAGCCCCTGAAAAGGTTCTGTATTCCTGGAGTTTTGGTCCACCCCCGTTCTTTTTCTCAGCCATGTCCCGGTTTTCCTGGCTGCTGCCTCTGTGTCCTCTGTCTCTCCTGTCACCCCTCACATGGTTATTTTAGAAAGAGCGGGGCAAGAGAAGCAAGTTTGCAGAGCCACTGGTTTGGGAAATGACTCTTTGGTGCCGGCAAGCTCCATGCATGTGCATTAGCGCATTTTCATTCTGGCCATTTCGGTGGCTACTAGGCTTTCTCTCCGGTGGTCCCTGTCTCAGGGCATCTCAAGAAAGGGACTGAGACCAGTGGCAGGACTGGAGAGGCAGTAGGGAAGTGGCAGGAATATTTTTTTGTAAGTGCCAGTCATGATTGAGAATCGAAGAGTCGCCTCATGAATATTAATGAGGTGGTGGCACTTTAAAGAAACAGTGCCTCTCCAGTGCCTAGGGGAACAGGTTTGGCATTAGCAGCAGGCAAGGAAATCAATAAATGTGTAAAGTGGGGAAATAATTATAAAAAAGCAAAGGGTTTTGCTGCAGGGATACTTAAAACTTGGGACACTGTGTAACTTGTGTTGGACTGTTAACTCCAGCCACCATGTTTAGCAGCCATGTGACATCAGTTAACCAACCAAAATGCCAGGATCCTTGCCAAGGACTCTGGGACTGTGTGAACAGAATGCTGGGAGATAATACCAGGGGATGTTTAGGTGTATTTTTCTGCACCAATGAGGCAGTGAGGGAGCCTCATGCATATTAAGTTTTGCCTAAGGACAGTGGCACCAGCCAATGAGGAGTTAGGATGGAGCTCTCAAAAGCCAAGGACAGTTGGAGTTTGAGTCAGTCTGGGGACAGCCTCTCCAGAAGGAGGGGGACTTTTGCCCCTGGAGAGAATGGGACTGCAGGATGGACCTGCCTGGGGGCTGCCAGCAATTTGTCCCTCAGGGCAGGTAGTGCCTGCATCATCAAGAGAAGAAGAAGGAAGAGAAAGTTTGTTTAAAGAAGGAACTTTATTGAGAGAAAGGAATGCTGCAGGTTGCTGAATGTTCTGCATTGTTCTGAAATTGCACCACAGCGGTGAGATAAAGGCAGCTCAGATGATTAAGGGAAAAGCTGCAGGTTACAAGGATCAGCATTGAACTGAAAATGCACCATAGCAGTGGGAAGAGGAGAAAAAGAGGTTGTGTCCTGAACCTAGAGAAAGGACAAAGGTTGTGTTTTGATCGTGGAAAAAGACAAAGGTTGTGTCCTGAACCTGGTAAAAGACAAAGGTTGCATCTAAGCCTGGGCAAAGATGGAATACAGAGGAATGATGAGGAACAAAAAAATATGAATGGGCTGAGAGAAGAAAGGGAAGAGTGAGCCTCTTCACTTGGAGAATTGCTATGTACCTGCATGGTGAGAAAAAGGACTGAGTGCAGGAAATATGTGTGAGCCAGTGCGAGAATGTGGCTGTGTTAAAGTTGAGAGATTGTGAAAGCAGAAGGATGGACTGGTGCTTTTCAGGGGTTCAGTGCCTGTTGTCTGCTCCTGAGATAGAGCAAGGAAAAGAGACTGTTGTGGCAAATCCTGGACTCTCAGACTCTGATCAGCTTCCCAGAACCTGATGTTCTGGAAAAGAAACAGATTCTTTTGGCTACACACCATGGCAGCAAAGATAAAGAAAGAGAAGCAGAAGAGAATGTGCTGAATGTTTCTGCTGACACCCAGGGCCAGGTGGGGAACTTGCTAACCCCCATCAAGTGGGGTCTGCCACTGCAGGGGACCACAGGTCTTGTACCCAAGTGCTAGGGCGCTCTGATCGGAGGGAGCCAGGCCAGAAGGCCACTCCCAGGTCTGGGTCCTCTATAGTTGGTAGGCATTGCACACGTGTCCTGCAATGGGTCTGTAATGGGCTGAAGGGAACAAGCTGCAAGATCTGCAAGCTAGAGGAAGAAAGAGCAAGCTGCAGCCTCTGTGCCCCTGTTTCAAGTGTAACCCCCCCCCCCAACAATTTGGGGTTTACCTTAATGTCTTCCTGGGCTGTGTCCATGCCCACTGCCTGGCAGACATCCTTCTCCCTTTAAGACTCTAGCCTGTATGTGTATAATAAATGGTCTGGGCTGGGTCCGAGTGCATCAAAGCTTGTGACCGGCCAGACACTATTTTAATCTGCTCCATTCTGCTGTCAATAGAAGAGCTAAGGAAGCCTAAACTAGTACTGTAATTATTTACCAGTAACTTGCTGTTGTATTTGAATTAGAGAGTTTGTTCTAACCTTCCTTCTTGCAGCTTTGCTTATCTGAAAGGGAGCCATCATGTTTGGTCCAGGACTTCTAGTAGTTGGACCAATGGGACTCAGAGGACCTCAAAGAGCCCTTAGCTCTAGTGACTCATGGGAAGGAAAACTGTAGTTTTTTAGGTTGGTGCTTAAACTGAACTGAAGGGGGCATCCAAACTGACTGACAGCTCCCCCAGCCAACCAGAACTCAGGAACCAAGGGAAAGCCCAAAACTGTTAGGAGACAGTGGTTCAGTTGGAGTTAGAGCTTGAAGAGTGAGCAGCTCGAGTTTTTGAGAAGCTGCTCCAGGAAGGAGCACAGGGAAATTGGCAGGGAAAGGCCTAACTTGCCACCCTGCTACTGTTCTTCTGCTTGGGACTGCCTGATTGCAGTAATCATAAACACCTGAAAAGGAACCTTTACTTGCAGCAGAAAGCTCCAAGGTATTTGAAAGTACAGCCGGAGATTTGGACTGAGAGGAAGCTCCTGAGAAGCGTTCAGCCCAGAGGTTGTGAGAGACTGAACTGATGTTCGAGGGGGTTTGCTCAGTGAATTGGCTGCAGTAGCAACTGGCTTAGAACTGAACTGTGTGAGGAAGATAAGTTAATCCTGTTCTTGTTAAATGTGCTAAATGGTATTCGTGGGTAAAGGCCTGTTTTGCCAGTTACCAGATTGTTATGCCAGCTGGAGGATTCACCAGCAAAACAAACTGAACCTTGCCACAGTGTTCATCAGCCTGGGCCTTTGTCAACTCAGCCCAGACTGACTGTGTTGCACCAAAGACTGTTCTTTGGAGTGAGAATAGCTTTGGCCATCCAGCCCCTGTGCAGAGACCAATCACAGGTTGCGACCACCTGGAGGGAAAGACCGCGAAGTGGAGGTGTGTCATGTTGGCCCTGCTTCCCCATGTTCTTCGGTGATCTACATGAGGCCTCCATATCACAAGATCCATCACAGCCAACTGGTAGCGTAAGTAAATCCAGGGTTGCTCCCTGAAACAAATCATTTAATTATCTGTGGCACCATCTCATTACTTCAGTGATTTTCTGGGCTACAAGAAACTGGGTCAACTGGACATGATTACAAATAATCAAAACTCTATTTTTGTGTTGGCCCATTGATGTGGAGAGTTGAGAAATCATGCCTTACCTCTGCCATGCCGGCAACCCATGTTAAGTGGTGTGAGCAGGCTGCCGGGGTGTCTGGGAGGGGAGGAGGATCAGTGTTCGGACGCTCTCCTCTCCTCTCTCTCTCCTGGGGAGGGGTTGGGAAGGAGTCTGCTGCATGGCTGACCCCCAGCGGAGGCTGAGGGTCAGCACCTGTGGCTCACACGCAGAGGGCGGTTACAAGGCAGTCGCCCAGCATGTCACATGCAGGAGCACACATGGTTCAGCCATTGGCATCATTGCATGTCACTGTGCTGCTCGAGGGGGCAGAAAAATGGAAAATGGCCCCTCGGCAGGATGATTGCCAGATGCTGCAGGCCCCTCTCCTGCTAAAGGTGGCAGCCCCCCACACTAGATTCATTTCGGCGGGTTGAGGGTTCCCCATCACCCCGCCACGGGGGGAAGCTGTGGAGGTATAGCGGAGGGGTAATGCTGCGAGCGGGAGATGGAGCTGGGCACCCTGGCAGAAGGGAGCACCATAGGGGATGAGGTGATAAAATAGATTAACAGCAAAAAAAAAAACTGTGCGTGCCAACTGCCTTTTCTTTCCATCTAGGGCCCCAATAACAGCTGCAACACTGGACAACCCCAGACGGGAACGCCTCTAGCTAACCAGTATAACATCCTGGGTACCCAGTGTTTGTAGGACTGATCATTTGGGACTAAAAGTGTGTGCAGAGCAACCTGAATCTAATTGTTATGGTAATTATTCATCCAAATTCACGGCCCTTCCTTGGTCATGACCCCTTAATAAATCTGATTGTTTTTTTACATTTAACCTGGCTTATGAGCATATCATTAGCTGGGTTACAATACTGAAAGTGTGTATTTGTTTTGTTTTGATAACCTTGCTTTTACCGTGGGTTCCAGAAACTTTGCTGAAGGCCAGACCCTGGTGGTAAGTGTAAAGGGTGTGTGCATATTATTAATGTTAATTGTTGACTGTGTTAACTTTAGCCAGAAGTACAAGGTCACTAGGTGGGTTTGTGGGTGATTATAGCTTCCCAGAAGCCTGTAACAGGCTAGATAGATACTGAACCTCTGTGCACAAACACTGAGAGAAGGGTTACCCCAAAGGGCATTTGGCTGGGAAGCCAAGTTTCAAGAAAATACAAAATCACACATGCTCACACAATGCAAAGCATCATGGGCTGCATATGCAAATCACCACAGAATGTTATGCTGGTCCAACTTTAAGCAGAATTGCATGGTGCCAAAAAGCTTCTCACACAGTTTGCAAAGGGTGCTAACAGAAGACATAGACACGTGTTTCGTCCTACCAGGACTCATCAGTATGCCTCGTCTGTTTGACACCCCAGTGGGATGGACCAGATACCCTAAGACAGTGTGTCTTGGATATGTTGTAGGTGAACCCATTAAAATAAAAACTATTTAAAAGACAAAGAACCTCTGTGCGCAAACACTGAGAGAAGGGTTACCCCAAAGGGCATTTGGCTGGGAAGCCAAGTTTCAAGAAAATACAAAATCACACATGCCCACACAATGCAAAGCATCATGGGCTGCATATGCAAATCACCACAGAATGTTATGCTGGTCCAACTTTAAGCAGAATTGCATGGTGCCGAAAGGCCTCTCACACAGTTTGCAAAGGGTAATAACAGAAAAATAGTTTTTTTTATTTTAATGGGTTCACCACAACATATCCAAGATACACTGTCTTAGGGTAGCTGGTCCATTCCACTGGGGTGTCAAACAGACGAGGCATACTGATGAGTCCTAGTAGGACGAAACACGTGTCTATGTCTTCTGTTAGCACCCTTTGCAAACTGTGTGAGAGGCCTTTCGGCACCATGCAATTCTGCTTAAATTTGGACCAGCATAACATTCTGTGGTGATTTGCATATGCAGCCCATGATGCTTTGCATTGTGTGGGCATGTGTGATTTTGTATTTAGATAGATACTGCCCACTATTGTTACTCTGCATGAAGGCACCTTAATATCGAATCCAAACCCCTCAAACTGTGGTTAGGAATACAGGCAGGTGTAGTTACTCTAGGGATAGAGCCGCCTAGGGGTTACACAACCATCAAGCCTGGTTCTGCATGTGTTTTCATTCAACCCCTAGGGCTTCATCAAACTGTGTCATCCAAGGACTGATTCTGCAGAACCGTGAGTAAAAAGCAGGAATTGCCCTGCTCCTGGAGACTGTAAATAGGTAAAGCATATGCATCAGGGCTGGAGATAGAGCCAAGGGTTAAACAAGAGAAAGGATTGTAAAGAAGTTTAACGCTAACTTCTTTAAGCATGCCAACACCTGCTACCAGCTGCACCTCAGGCCTGAAACTTTAAAATCTGGGTACCCTAAGACAGAGTTTGGGCCAAATTATTTTGGACTGGGACCTGTTGATCTGGTTAATGGGTACACCTGCAGCAGTTAGCTAGTTAGACAGAAACAGTAGCTGCACTGATTACAATGTGAGTTTTGAATTTAAAGGGGAATGCAATTATTGGGAAGTGCAAATCGTTAAAAATGCCAATCATTAAAGGCTTTGCTCAAATTCTATTCCACTTACGTCATCCTAAATCCTTCCCCTTGTAAATAAACTGTGATGTTATTGTTTTGCAGCAGAGATGGCTCCAGAGCCTACTGTAGTTATATGTGAGCACCTTATTGGTTGAAATGGGAAACGTAAATGTTTTATCTGAATGTGGGGAGGTTCAAACCTGGTAAATCCATGTCCAGGGTAACTGTTGGGGGGGGGGTTGGTATGACATCCCAGGGGGTTGTACTGCAAGTGATTTGACCCACTACTATGTACTCTGGGTAGAGGCACCACCATTTTATTTCTAGTTTTTGGGAAAGGAC
Source organism: Neoceratodus forsteri (assembly GCA_016271365.2). NCBI lineage: Eukaryota > Metazoa > Chordata > Ceratodontiformes > Ceratodontidae > Neoceratodus > Neoceratodus forsteri. Next base: position 141,253,965 of record CM057459.1, on the reverse strand, counting down.
CCTTGTGTAATAGCTATGGGAACCCAAACCCCTTAACCTTGGTCTGGCTAGCAAGGCAGGGGTAGTAGCCCTCTCCAGGACGGTGCCAGAGAGGAGCTACAAACATAATATAGTATGATTCTATGATACAACATTTTTCCCCCAGGACCACTAAGGATCTCAGAGGTTCTTTTTTCGGGGCATGGCAAATATGGCAATGGCAAGTTTGGAACAGGAAAATTCGGTACAGGAAAGTTCACCACAGAAAAGTTAAACAGCCAGAAATGTGGTCACACATTTCACTGGAGTGGTGATCCATGGCAGCATGGTGTTCTAATAGTAAATCCACACTCATACCTCAAATTTCACTGGAGTGGTGATCCATGGCAGCATGGTGTTCTAATAGTAAATCCACACTCATACCTCAGATTTCACTGGAGTAGTGATCCATGGCAGCATGGTGTTCTAATAGTAAATCCACACTCATACCTCAAATTTCACTGGAGTAGTGATCCATGGCAGCATGGTGTTCTAATAGTAAATCCACACTCATACCTCAAATTTCACTGGAGTAGTGATCCATGGCAGCATGGTGTTCTAATAGTAAATCTACACTCATACCTCAAATTTCACTGGAGTGGTGATCCATGGCAGTGAGGACCAGATTTCCAGCTGTTTAATTTTTCTGTGGCGAACATTCCTGTGCTGAACTTGCCAGTGCCATATTTGCCTACACTCTTTTTTCAGTCTGTCCATCTATAACCTATCCACATGGCCTTCTGTTCTTATCTTTCTGCCTTGTTGAGCTGTCCAAACAAGCTTCCTGCTTCATCTGACTGCCAGCATATTCCCTCAGTGAGCCAGCCTGCCATTGTTTCCAAACAGTTCAGCCTTCTGGACTCTTAAAGAGACAGTACTTATTTTTTCTGCGTACATGTACATGATCTCTAACAGCTACAGGTCTGCTTTAAGTTCCACCTCAGTCTTCAGCTCTATGTTCTCATTCAGAACCATCTACACTGTCTTTTTAAGTCCCTTTCCTCTTGCATGTCCAGATAAAATGAAATAACCCCAGTCCTTCTCTGGTTGACCTTCCCTTGCATGGTGAGTTTCAAGGCAGCTTGACCTGATGGACCTTGTTTCTTTCCTGCTCCATATTTCATAACTCTTAGGTGCTGTTTGCCCCCTTTATCAGCATCCTCCATCTTCAACTCTGAAGCCTTGGGGTACTAGCCATATCATGGTACTGATGCTTAGGACGAGCAGTCATATCCCGTACCAGCCTACAGCCTCTCTCTAAACTGGATCCTTTCCCCAGAGCCGTGCTAGGGACTCCAGAGGTATTCCAATCTGGTGGAACTCAAGAGAGGCAGCTGTGTCATGCAGTTCACTCCTCTGCAGTTCCACTGTAGTTATATAAGCTCATCTGTACATCTACATCTACATCTCCTTGGAACTATTCTCCTCACCATGGCTGCCTCTCAGCCTAGCTTGTCAACCCTCCAGTGCTGAAGGCAAAGATACAGAATCCATGCCTTCATTCCTCCAGACCCTCGCCACAGGACATCCAAAAGCTACTTTGAATATCTCTCATACTACAAGAGAGTGAACTATCACTAAGCAGGTGGTCACAGTTGAGACATGGGTGTTCTGTTCTCTGCCTCTCTAAAAGCAAGAACTCTATGATCTCTTTATAACCGTCAGCACTTCTGCTCCTCCTTCTAATCCTTAGTCAGATCTTCATGTGCCAGCTGCTCAATGTCAGGCTCTAGTAGAACATATGCTTTAGATGCATCATGATCTGGTAGGCCAGATGAACTTTGCCACCCCCTTACCTTAATTGAAGATTGCAGCCATCAAAGCTCACCTTCCTCCTAAACAATACAAAAGTCACTGTGTGCTTCATCTGTTACACAACCTTCTGGTCGATTCTCCTGTATCCTCTCTTGTAGCCAGTAGATTAAGCCACACAGAGAGTCAGTACACTTTATTTATTTATTTATTTATTTATTAATAATTCAAAAACAATCTTTGAGCAAGAGCTCTTTACAAAGGTTCCATGTCATGAAACACAAAATACAATGGTACATACATTTAAACACACCATATCCTACAGATTTAATTATTACAGCAAACCGCTTCAAAATTGGCAGCAATCAAAAAATTGAAGGCAGATTATAGCATCAATGTTCCATGTTAGCAAGACTGACAAGGGGGGGGATCCAATATATGTTGGGGAGCAGCCTAGAATAGAAGGCCTTGTTGCTAGAAAAAGAGGGTGGGCTAGAGAGCTGGGGATTGGGGATTCTCCAGAGTTCTGGAAGAATCTATGGAACTCTGTTTATAAATATGTCAAGCAAAATAGGCTTAGGATGGTCCAATTTAATATTATGCATCGTCTCTATCTGACTCCCTCATATTTATTCCGATGGAAGGCACAGTGCTCCCCAGCATGCTGGTGCTGTGGTTTTGGGGAGGGCTCCTTATTGCATATGCTGTGGGAGTGCCCAAGATTCGGTCGCTTTGGGAGGACATCAGCAGACTTGTTCGTCTCTATCCTTGGCTCCTTCTGTATGAACACGCCTGAAACTTGTTTATTGTTAATCTTTCCCGACATGGCCTCGAAAGCTTGAGAGCCCATGTTTCACTTATTATCGTGTTATGAAGTTAATAATTGTAGCATTGGTCATCTATGGGATCTCCTTCTATTTTGGAATGGCACCGAGAATGTATGCTAGCGTTGCAATTAGAGAAACATATAGCCTACATGCAAGGCAAACCGAATGCATATATGACTAAGAGGGGTTGCCTTGACTTATTACTAAGTAATTTTGAAACACGAATTCGAATGTACAGCAATGTATTTGTGCTTTCCTCTTTCTTTGTCTTTTCTGCCTATTCTTGACTTTTCTTCTTCCTTTTCTCTCTTTCTGTGTGAGTGTTTTTCAATTTAGTAGTGATTGTAACCTTGAGAGGGGTTGGGGGGGTTTAGGGTATTGGGATGGGGTTGTTTTATAGTTTTATATTGGGAGATAGAGGCGGAAGTTTTGTTTTTTCTTTTTTTATTGTGGGTGGCGCCTCCCTGGTATGTATTTACTTGATTATTTTATCTGGTTGTTATGCAGGTTTTATCTGCAATAAGTTTGTATTTTCCTATCTATATGCTTTCTCTCTGTATTACTGTAAGTGTTGATACTGGCGCTTTAAATCAATAAAATTTTAAATTGCAAAAAAAAAAAAAGAAAAAGAGGGTGGGGGTGAAAACAAGAGAAAACAGTGAGTGAAAGAGAAAGGCAGGGATGAGACACAGGGTGTCAGCTACCAAGACGTTAGTGGAAGGGGGGCAGGGCTGTGAGAGGAGGGAACAGGGACAAGGGGGGTCGGGGAGCAAAGGTAGTTTGGAGGTCACCTAACAAAAACCATTACCCCTGTCACTTTACTGGGATTACTCAACAGAACTAGCTTCACTTCATCTGGATGTTGGACTACTGCAAGATGATTAACTTGTATCACTACTTTTACTTATGCCTTCTCTTCTGGATCGTCCTGTACAAAAACAGACGTATGTCCTTTTTGGTTACCTGCCTTTTACCATGCCTATTATTCCATAAACAGATCCTTCATTTTGTACTTACCAGAAACTCCTTCATCTGTTTTTTCCATGGACCACCACATCAACTTCACTATTATAGCTGCAGCAAACTATGACCTAACCACGTGGTCCTGCATTGTCTCATGAAGTCTTCACTGATGCTTCACCTGTGTTTAGCTTTGCCTTCCTATACAAGAATGCCTGGTTTACAGCTTAATGGCCTCCCATCTTGACTGATACCCTAAACATCTACCATCCCTACTCTGTCTTTGGTTTTCAAGCAAACAACAAACCAACCATCAATGGGCACATGCCCAATGACATATAGGCACACACATTTCAACAACTGAGCAGCCACACACCCTCTGCCTCTGAAGGGCCTAGTACACTTTTGCCTTCCATGGCCTTTTTTGTCTTCTATGGCTTTGCACTGTGACAGTCAATATGCTCTCACCCTGTATGGCTTTGTACTCCACTTAACCAATCTTGCCTCTTGGAATCAGTTTCTTATTTCTCCAACCATTTCAAATGTTAATCAGACTCTTCTTTCAGCTCTATGATTCAGGAATTCAAGTTCAGCTGTTACTGTATATTCCAAATAGTCCACTGTGTCACAAGCTGTTTCTTCAAACTCTCAAGAAAAGTGCTTCCACAAATCCAAACCAAAAACAACCTAGTGGCACCGACTTCTTCCAAAAACCCAATCATCCAATACTACTTTTTGCTCTTATCACAGACCGTATGCTGCAAACTGCCATTGCTTTGGCATTTTGTGCATTTGTATACTCTGTGACCTTTTGCCCCCACTTCAATATCATTCTCACCTCAGCAGCATCTCTCAACACCCAGCACATGAAACTCTGCAGAGTCTTATGTCTTATTTTCTCAAACCTCCAAAACTGACCACCTCTCAAGACATTCACAGCAACCCTTATCCTTCATACAACCAGTGGTATCCCATCCACATCTTGGATTGCTGAACAGCCTATCATTCTTCTCTGTCTTCAGCAATACCACTACTACAAATGGAGAAGAAGGCAGTCATGACTGCTCCATGGTTTATTACTCATTTAAGGAGCCCCCTACTCACCTCAGATATGAACCATGGCACTGCTCATGACATTCCTTCTGCATCAGAGCCATCACTGCAGCATCAAGACGCATGAGCCTGATCACAAAATCAAACTCTTAGGTTGCTGGTCATGGTCTTGAGGCTGGGTACTAGGCTTTCATCAATCACTCTCTCCTTAGTCCATGTTTTAGGGGAGGTCCTCTTTCCCTGTAGTACCTTCTGTGGCTTTGAGATCTGCTTATGGCTCTCCCACAACATTTATTTATTTATTTATTTATTTATTTATTTATTTAAACATCAGTTTAGAAACCTTTGAGCCAGAGGCTCATTTACAAAGGTACCTCGTCACAAAGAGGACATCAGAACAGTAGTACAAGGGACACAGTACTTACAAACAAAAAAGTTTCAGTTCAATTACAATTTTGTTACAATAGAATACAATCTCCAACGAAGCAAAAGGTAACAAAAGGTGCAAAACTTATGGTCGGGGGAGAGCTGGTGGGAGTAGAAGGGAGGGAGATAGGGGAGGAGGAATTAGTAGGGAAAGGAAGGGGGGAGCCACTCAGTGAGCATTGTCAAACAGAGTATATATATATATATATATTTTTTTTTTACACTAGGCTAGCGGCAGTTGCATTTGCGAGAGCTAAGCAGGAAGTTTCTGAGCCTGGGCTTAAAGCAAGCTAAGGTTAGTAAATTTGAGACACTGGCAGGGAGGGAGTTATACCAGTGGGGTGCACGGTAGGGGAATGCCCTCTGACCTTAGAGGTCCTGGCTCTCGAATAACTAGGGTAGCTCTTGATGAGCTACTGGCTGATCAGGATCAGTGCAGTGCGCTGAATGGAGTTGGATAGACCTATGGGGATAGGCAACGCAGGGCTTTAAAGGTGAGCTGGCATGTCTGGATACATGAGTCGCTTCTTCCAGGTTGAGTAGGGTAGCTAGGGTGTACAGCTCACATGTGTGAGTGAGTCTAGGAGCACCAGTGATAAGTCTGCAGGCCTTATTAACTGTGAGGTGAACCTTGTTGAGGGCAGTCCGATCTGCTGAGCCATAGACCGGAAGGCCATAGTCAATGAGAGACATGACAGAGGAGGTGACAGCCAGGCGGAGGGCATCAGGAGGGAGGCATTTCTTGTGCTGGTAAAAAATGCCTAGCCATGAGTTGGTGACAGAATTTAGGGCAGATATATGTCCATGGAATGAAAGTTCAGGGTCAAAGGTTATACCAAGATATTTATAGGACTGCACCTGGTCAATGACGAGATTGGGTGTGGAGTGGACAGCTAAGGGAAACTTGCTGTACTTATTTTGGGGTGGGGAGAAGAGCATCGCTTTTGTTTTCTTAAGGTTGATAACAAGTCGGTGCTCAGTGAACCAGGTAGCTGCAGAGTCAAAGACTAGTTGGAGGGAGTTCTGTAGCAGCATGGGGTCATTGTGGAGGCAACGAGAACAGCATCATCAGCATAGAGAAGCATCTTACCCGCATAACTGCTGGGTAGGGAGTTAAGAAAGAGTGAGAATAGTAGGGTCCAAGAATTGAGCCTCGTGCACCCCAGAGCTAATGGGGCATGTTTCAGAGAGAGTACCGCTGACTTTCACACATTGGGAGTGGGCGGAGAGATAGCTGGTGCACCAGGAAACAGGTCCTGAGGAAAAGCCTATTAGGTCGAGGTGGAGAGCAAAAGAGGATGGAAACGGTATCGAATGCTTTAGACAGGTCAATGAATATAGCACCAGCCAGGACACCAGAGTCCAAGGAGGCATGGAGGAAGTTGGAAAATTCCAGGAGTGCTGTATTGGTACTATGACCTGCTCTGAACCCGTGTTGTTCAGGGCAGAGAACATGTACTAACACAGAGGTAGTCAGAGACTTGGGATGCCACAATTTTCTCTAACGCCTTAGAGAGGGGGGAGAGGATTGAGATGGGTCGGTAGTTACCCGGAAGAGTCCTGTCACCATCTTTATGGACAGGGGTAACTGTGGCAATCTTCCAGGCAGAGGGGAATTGTCCGAGACAGAGTGATTTGTTGAAAATGCACGTAATAGGTGAGAGGACCTGATCCAGGACCTGACGTAAAAGGCAGGGATCAAGTGAGTCATTACCGATGGTGTTACCTTTCAGGGCTTTTAGCAAGTAAGGCCTAGCTTCTTGCATGGTGACACGACTCAGGTGGAAAGAGGGGCGGGCAATGGGTGGTGGTACAGATGGAGGAGGTGGACTGAAAAAGTTACCAGGAAGTACTGAGCTAAGGTCGGTAAAGGAGTTATTGAGGTGGGTGGCAATGAGGGCAGGGTCAGAGGAGACGGTACCATTGATGTTGAGAAGAGAAGGAGAGGGGGACTGGGAGTGACCATTCAGTTGCTTGATGTTGTCCCAGAAGCACCTGGGGTTCCCCCAGGAGGAGGTAAGAGAGGCTTGGTAGTATTCCGCCTTTGCTTTGTGGATGGCCCAGGTGCACTGGTTGTGGGCGGCAGCATAGGACTGCCTGTCAGCTGAACGGCCAGTAGCAACAGCAAGGTGCCAAAGATTGTCGTGTTGCTTGCTGCCACAGTAGGGCAGGGGTGATCCAAGGGCATGTTTCACTTTGGACCTCCTAGCAGTTATGGAGCAAAGATATCACAGGCAAGTTGAAAGTGCTTACAAAGAGGCCAGGGCCAGTCAATGTTGGTTGCCCTCGTCAGAGGGGACCAATCAGTGTGGGCAAGGAAGCGCTTAAGGCCTATGAGTCCCCCAGGCCTAAGCCACCTTCGAGAGGTGGTTTTGACCGGGGATGAGGGCCGAGGGGTTTCCCAGTTGAAAAGCACAGGGGAGTGGTCACTGAGGCAGTCAGGGAGGATTTGGATGTTGTGGATGCGGATTGGCCTGTTGGAGGACCACATCCAGGAGGATGCTTGTCCCTCCCCAGGGTTTTTTCTAGTAGGCTGTGTGACCAGTTGAGTTAGGTCAATTGAATCGAAAGCCTCACGGTGGGAGGAGGACGAGGGGCAGAGCCAGTTTATATTCAAGTCGCCCACCAAGATTTGGTCCGATGAGTTGGGTAGGGAGGTGAGGTAGTCAATTAGTGGGCCCAGGGCCTGGGATTGGTTCTTGGGGGGTATTTGGGCCTCAAAGGTCCCTTTTTCAGGGGTGACCCGGGGGAAAAAAAAGTAACATACAGGTAAACAGAACAGTACAAATTGGAAATATCATAATGTTAGACAGTTAATTATCAGTAATTTTATTAATTGTAATGGGGACATATATAGTAGTTTCCCATTACATTTGTTATCCACCATAAGATATCAGTGTTTAATTGATGAAGGAGATAGTGAGTTCACTGTGCTTCATGGAAAAGGAATTAACTAGGAAGGTGGGTTTGGGAGACTCAAGTGCCCAAATAAACAGAAATGCAGTGGAGTAGTCTGTATGGCAGTGAGTCAGTATAATCCAACAGAATGAAATGATTTTAGAACCTGCTCACCTATAAAACTTATCTTTTTTATTGGTCAATTGTTTCCAGTCTGTAAACCACTAATGGTCCTATCAAGGTTTCTTTTTAGAAAAATTGTCCACTACTTCAGAACGGTCTGTAAAAATAACGCCTATTTTTACTTCTACATTATTCCTTGTGTCAAGTAATCTAAGATATTGTAATCCCCATTACATAAAATTTCAATTCTTTTGTTATACAAAAAAGATACTGTTGCATTTCCAGTTACCTTTATATTTCACTCTGTATTTGAAAAGTTGCACGTGGTTGCAACCACCATTTCATAAGGACACCAGCCTTCTGCCTTTCTTTTCCATTTTAAAAGGTAGGGATTGATCCTGAGCCAGGCAGATGCCAACATTGAGGTGCAATGACTTCATTACACACAAGTGGGACTATACTTGTGTAACAGTGCTCACAGCACAATGGCATACACTAAAACAATAGTGCTATGCATTCTCCAGGCACCAGATGGTAACAAAGAGCCTCTCTAGATGTACACAAGCTCAGAAAAAAAACTTTACAATTACCGTATTTATCTAAAATACACTGTATATTTTAAATCCATTTAGAATTTCATTTCATTTTATTAATCCAAAACTAACCAAAATGGCTTTCTTTAAAAGGTCAAATTTTAAACATTGCCCTGTTCTTATCAGCACTGTTATGTAGTCATACATGGAAATGTGAAAGTTGCTGGCATTAAAAAGGGCCTGCGGCCCACCAGGTCTGCCAATCCTATGTCTCAAATGTTGACTGTGAGAGCACCAGTGATAATTCACTCCTTCTCACTCCTTCACTTTTGCCAGTGTCTTTATCAGCCCCATTCATCTGCCCCACCTGTGTCTGCCCCCTACTAATTTCACTTGTACAACCTCCCTTGACAGTCTCTTCAAACCTTCTACTACCCTCTCCATGAAGAAATCTAATATCCATCCTAAATTCCACCCCCCAACACCTTCACTGAGTTTTCCCTGAGCCTGTGTTCCCACTTAGCATGAACAGCTCTCTTCTTGCTATCTACTTTATTTATCTGCTGGAGGTATTTGTATGCATCAATTATGCCCTCCCTCTCTTCTTCCCTCCACTCTACTTGAAGAGATTTTTCGGCCTCTCTATGCAAGTCTTTGCCTGCTGGCCCTGGATCATTTTGGTTGCCCTTCTCTCTACCGCCTCTACCCTGTGCTTGTATTTCTTCAAGTGTGGACCCCAGAAATGTACACAGTACTCCAGGTAATGATGGACCAGGGGCCAGAACAGTGGTGAAATCCCCTCTCCCCTCCAGCTTCTGATCCCCCAGTCCTACCCACCCAATATCCTATTTGGCCCCGCCCCCATTGCTGTTTGCCCTGGATTGTTGACTTCCCATTTTCCAGTTAACTTCGGGTCCAACTCCTTATTTGTACATTCCACCACATTCCCCCCATGCTATGTTCTGTTTCAAAATGCTTGCCTTTATGTGCATTACCTTGCATTTCTAAGTCTTAAACTTCAACTGCCAGCTCTTGACCACTTCTTCAGTCTTTCCAGGTCCTCCTTCACATTTCTCACCCTTTTCTTACTATCCACTCTTCCGTAGAACTTAGTATCATCCGCCGAAGGACAGATCTTCCCTGAAACCCATCTCCAGATTGTCAGATAAAAATGTTGAAGAGGCTCAGCTCCAAGATCAATCCCTGTGGAAAACACTGATGGCCTTCATGACCTCTGAGTAATCTCTATTAACCTTTTGGGTTCTGTCATGTAGCCACTTCCCTACCATCTTGTGATTTTATCCTCACCACTAGGTCACCCAGCTTCTTTACCAACCTTACATGTAGGGCAGAGTCAAAGGCTTTACAGAAGCAAAGGCGGTGGCGGTGGTGGTGGTGGTAGTAGTTGTATTTTTATTTGTTGAGCACCCTTTCCTGGATGCTCAGGGTACTTTGCATAGCTAAAATCATATGAAAGGTATAATTACATCTTAAAAACATAAACAATATATAAATCATAAATAGTAGCAATAAGTAAACAAATGATAGTGGCAACATACTTCTGGAGGCATACTAACTTATCTCACTTACACCAAATGCCTCTCAGAACAGGTATGCCTTCAGGCCCTACTTAAAGGCATCCATCGAGGGTGCTTCCCTCAAACATCTTGGTAGCATGTTCCACAAGGCAAGACCAGCAACCTCAATGGCATGGTCTCTTGATGATTTTAAGCCTAGCCCTGGGAACAGCCAAAAGGCCTACTTTAGAGGAGCGGAAGGGGTGGGAGGTGCAGTAAGGGGTGAAAATATCACTCGGGTAACCAGAGCCCAGTCCATTATACGGCTGTATAGGTTAGCTAACCGACCTCGAAGGTAATGCATCATTTCACTGGCTGCCAGTGCAGGTGACACAGGACCAGAGTCATATGACATGACCTCAAATGGCCTGTCAGAAACCTGGCTGCTGCATTCTGTACCAGTTGCAGGCATTGTAGGACACCACCTCCAACAGTGAGGTACAGATCATTAAGGTAGTCAAGTCTGGAAGTCACAAATGCATGTAAGTTCTACTAAGTTCTACGGAAGAGTGGATAGTAAGGAAAGACTAAGAAATGTGAAGAGATTTTTTGAGACAATATAAGTGGGGTAAGTTGTGGGGAAACTTGTTGAAATAGTGTCTTTATTACTCGACCTCCCCTATGAAAGATACCCTCTCTGCCCTAGATCTGGCCCAGTTAGTTAATCAGCCAACCAGGGTGAATCCCAGAACTGGATCTAGCACACTGATTGACCTACTACTCGCCAACCATCCAAACAAAATTTCTAACTTGGTTGTACTTCCAGATTCATTAAGTGACCACTCCCCTATCCTCTTCACCTGGTCATGTCAGTGGCAAATACCACAACTAAACAACTTTACCTGACACCACTTCCTACCAGGTGGCCTCACTAAACTAAGGAGATACCTAGCCCAATGTGACTGGTCCCCTATCAGCCTCTCACCTTCCATAGGTGGAGCCCTGGAATACTTCACCTGCATGTTCAGCACTGCATGTGATAGACTTGCCCCCATCACAAAAGTCCAATCCAAAAAACATAATGCTCCCTGGGTCTCTCCAGCCCTACTTTAGCAACTAAAGAACCGTGACGACCTCTAGCACAAAGCAATTGCCTCTGGGGTGCTTGCAGACAGGCTCACCTACAAGGCGGCCTGCAATAGGTGCACCTGGACCATGAGGATGGCTAACTCAGACTACTATAGAACTACCCTCGCCTCCTCCTGGGGGAATGCAAGGTTGTTCTGGGACAACCTTCAAGAGCTGAACGGGAAAGCCAGGGCACCACCACCCTCCCAGCTAACTGTCAACAATGATTACACCTCGGACCCACTTACCATCGCCAATTGCCTAAATGCTGCATTTACTGATTTGAGTGCAACCCTACCAAATAACTTCTTCGACCCCACCCCCACAACCCCTGAACCGAACAATGCCTACCCTCCTTTCCACTTCAAGGTTATTACTAGAAGGGAAGCAAGGCAATACCTAGCAAATGCCCTCGGGGTTTCAGACTTCTGCAAAGACTCCTTTGATATGAGAATCCTTAACTTGGTGCTAGACTCTGTACTCTCACTACTGACTGATCTTCTTAACCTCTCCCTATGTCTACAGAAGTTTCCAACTGACTGGAAGACGACCACTATTACACCAATTTTGAAGACTGGTGACCTCACATCACTCAATAATTACTGGCCCATCTCCATTCTTCCACCCCTCTCAAAAGCCCTGTAAAAAAATTGTTGCCACTCAACTCACCGACTACCTGCTTGCGCACAACATACTTTGTAATGAACAACATGGCTTTAGAGCAGGGCATAGCACAACTGCCCTTACAGAGTTCTCTAACTCGCTGCACAAAGCCCTGGATAAGAAACTCCTAGTAGGAACGGTGTTTATAGACCTGTCAAAAGTCTTCGATACTGTCTCACACCCTCTGCTCCTAAATAATCTTTGCCTCACCGGGCTGTCCCCTGGACCCATCATGGTTTGCAAGTTACGTCTCAGATAGGTCCCAACGTGTGAAGATAAACAACACACTCTCAGCTACCCTGCCTGTCTGCTCTGGGGTTCCCCAGGGTTTCATCCTCAGTCCATTATTATTCAGCTTCTTCCTGAATACCCTACCAAAAGCCTGCCCAAGTAAACTTTTGCTTTACGCAGATGATGCGGTACTGTTTGCCACACTCCCAGATCCCACAGTCCAACAGTCTCTACAACTTGCTTTCAGCCACATTGAAAACTGGTTCACTGATCACAGATTGGTGGTCAATGTAAAAAAGACTAAGTCAATGCTCTTTGCCCACCGGCAAAACATGTACAGTGATGCCCAACTAAAAATCTATTCCAAAGCCCTCCTCCCACTGGAACAGGTCCATACCTATAAATATCCAGGCCTTACATTTGATCGCAGCCTCACATTCCACCCACACATTAATAACCTCTCCTCAGCCACAAATATTCAGACAGGACTACTGTATCCACATAGAGACTGCCTTCCGCCAGAGGCCCTCAACCTTGTGGTCACCTCCTCTGTTCTCTCTCTAGTTGACTACGGGCTAACCATATATGCTGCCGCTGACCACACGGCTCTAAATAAAATTCACTTAGCCATTAACAAAGCATGCAGACTCCTCGCTTGAGTAGATAGGCATACCCACAGCTGCACCCTTTATGCCCTAACAAATATCCTCACCCTAGACGAAAGAGATCGTTATCAAACAAGCCTCCTCACCAAAAAAATTAAATTATGCCTAATCCCCCCTTGGAATTTCTTCATCCCTCTGCTCTGCTCATGCTGTAGCTCACACCCATTTGGCAAACAAACTGATTTGGGCTGTCCCCAGGATGACGACCTCACTAGCCCAAAGGTCCTTTTATTACAGAGCACCGTTATGGTACAATGAGCTCCCTAAGGTCGTTACCTCTATCACCAAACTGGGCCCATTCAAAATAGCCCTCAAAGACCAAATACTCTCCACCTGCCGATGCCAGTGCTTCGGCCAGTATGGCTGTGATTCAGCACCACCCAGCTACCAGGTACTGGCCAGTGCCTGCCCGGCCCTGTCTCAGTGTTAGAGCTGTGATGTTGGTGCTAGCAAATGCGCATAGACCATCAGTATCACCTATACCTCTTAGAATAAGTCTTGGGCTAAAGTGCCTTTTACTCCACTGCTGTTAATTCTCAATACATGATTACTGTGTAAATGACAAAATCGGCTTCCTGATAGCTTTTTGTATGTACAGGCCACACCCTCCTTACTACCTGAACTGTACATTGACACTTACTTGCTCCTTAGTCAGACTTGTAATTACCCAATTACCACCCTCATTGTTGCATGAACTGTTCATTTCTTGTATTTCCTCTACCACCTTGTATTATTGTATACTACTTGCTAACCTGACACTTTGTACTATGTTGATGTTTTGTGCTTTGACTTTGTACAGTAAATGAGTCTTTGACTCAAAGGTTGTATATCCGATTTACTTAATAAATAAACTAAATACATAAAATTACTGTCCATAGTGTAAACTATCAGCCACAGTAGCTCATTTATAACGGCCATAATACAGAGCTGTATCTTGCCCTGTAGTTTGGGAGCTGGATGAGAATTGTTTGTCCTGGAGCCTCAGCTGGGTGATAATTGGAGGAGGGTCTGAGTGAGCCACATTTATGATTGCAGGTTGGTTTTGGATTGCTATATAAAGACTCCTGTAGGTTGCTGCATTAAAGTAGAGTCTGTGTTTTTGCTCACAGACAGAAATTGAAGATGTTTTTTGAGAAAACAAAAGTGAGATAAGCTGTAATGAAACTTGTCGAAATAATGTATTTATCATTGCCTGTAGGATAAATTGAGGCCAGCCACAAAAGCCCACACGTAAGGGCCATAATAAAGAGCTGTGTCTTGCCTGTAGTTTTGAGGCTAGATGAGAGTTGTTTGGCCTGGAGCCGCAGATGGGTGATAATTGGAGGAGGGTTGAATAAGTCACATTTCAGAGTGCAGGATGGTTTTGGATTGCTATATGAAGGCTTACTTGCAACAGCCAATCAAGGCTTTCCTTAACTGAGCCAATCAGCCATCACTTGATATATAAGGAAGTATCCATCAAGCAGACCTCCCTAAGTTACACTAGAAGGTCAAAATCTACAAAAACCTAGGGGATCACTGAAACTTCCTATATAGGGTAAGGTAATAAAGGGAGTTTAATGGGGTAAAATAACAGAGAAAGTAGTTAGGATAGGGTGATGGAAGTGGCGTAATGCAGTGGCTGTGGGGCAACAATCTTCAGGGAGACTTTCTGAGGGCTACATTGCTGTCCTATCTGCATGCACCTCTCTGGGCTGAGGGAGGAGGTTGTCAAACTGAAGGCTGAGTTAGCTTGGGTTTGGAGGACCTTCTCCCCACCTAGGGACCACCTAATCCACCACCACTACCTCAGAGATCGCCCAGAAGGAAGAGCGTTTTGGACAACAGTAGGCACAGGGAGGGTTAGGGTGGTGGAGCGTAGGCACATCCAACACCCTGTTCCACTACAAAAGTCCTATGCAGAGTGGAAACCCACTGGCAGAGTGGGGCCATCACACAGAGGCACCCAAAGTAGCGACTGGGGTGGATGTGGGGGTCCTCCACAGTGGAGACCTCAAGGGGGGTTGCAGAAGACCCCAGAGGAGGAGGAGGAGGAAGTAAATCCCAGTGGGGGACTCCATAGTGAGGTGAATAAAGTTGGGTACAGGTAAGGATGAGGAAAGGGAGGTTCAGTGCCTTTCCAGTGCCATGGCTTGCAGGGATGGAAAGAAGATCCAAAGGATTGCTGGCACAGTAGGAAGAAAGGGAGGGAGAGAGCGCTAGACGGCATTGTCCATCTGGAGACTAATGACTTGGCTTGGGATGATACAACAGTAGTTCAGGAGGAGTTCAGACATTTGGGGAAGGGTCTTAGGTAGGTAGCGTGATCTGTGACCTTCTCAGAAGTGCTACCTGTCTACGACAGGAGGAAGGACAGGATCCTTCGCACCAGGAACTTAAATGCATGGTTGAAGGAATGGTGCAGAGAGGACCTTTTATCCTTACTATTCCCCCTTTTGGTCTTCCTCTTCTTGCTTATATATCTAAAGAATGTTTTATTCCCTTCTTTTACTGATTGGGCAATATTCTCCTCTGTTTGTGCCTTTGCAGATGTTTCGGCTTCATTGGGGACTGAGGCGCCACCTGGAGGGATACAGGCCTGTAGAGGGGTGATGGCCTGCATACATGCTGGAGGGAAACCATAGTCCTCAGTGAATGGTTTAAATGCTACATTGGCCAGAATTTAAACTTCCCAAGGGGAGGCAGAAACACAAAGACAAAGGGATACATAAACTGTCCCTCCTCACAGGCAAACAAGGTCAGCAAGTGGAATCCTAAGGGGATAGAAGACAAGAGTGATAATGAGATAGATAGTGGAGAAAACAAAGGGGGGCAATTGGGAAACAAGAGGAGGATGGCAGCACAATCTGGACAACCATGTGTGCAAATGCATAAAGTCTAGGCAACGAGACTGCAGACCTAGAGGCCACCATGGCAGAAGCACACCTTGTTGCAATTACCGAGTCCTGGTACAATGAAAACCAGGACTGGGATGTGGACATACCAGGATATATTCTGTTCAGAAAAGACAAGCTAGGAAATTACACATCGTTACATGAGGTTCCTGCACCCTAATTGGTACCCTAAGAGGTACACTGTAGACAGCTAGTGCTTAGGCATATGTTATACTAACATATAGGGCTAAGGACATCTACCGTACAAGAGTAGATGTCAGGATATGCATGCATATTATTGTTATGCACTTTACTTGCTAATATATATATTTTCTATGTATATTCTGTGTATTTCTTGCTTACAAGATGATCAAGACATCTGTGTCCTTGTAATGATTATGATATATAAGTCGGCATTGCCACCTTTTGATGATTTGTACTATTACACTGATTTGTGTAAGACTCTGTAAGAACTGTACTCTTTTGTTTCACAAAGTGATGACTACTACAAAATTTGTATAATGTTATCTTGGACCGAGGAGCCACCTCTAATTTAGTCAATAGGGCTAATCTCTGTAACTAGAAATGTTTCTATCTTACAGTAACCATAGTAATTGTCTTAGGTATATAATATGAGACACTGAGTCTTATACCTTGGAGACCCCAAGAGACACGGAGAAACCTCGAGGTATAGGGAACGCTTAGCGTTGGCTCCCGGTTCATATTGGTAAGAACTGCTTAGGGCAACTGTGATTTATCCTTTTGGTAGTAATAGCAATGCCTCTGTGATTTCTTGCATTCCCAATATTGCCAAGAATCTGAGAGTGAGGTTTAGACCTCCTGACAACATGGTGTTTTTGATCTACGCAATTTATGGGTTTACGCATGCCGAGGTGACACCAAAGTCGCTGACATCCCCGACACTGACAGACACAACGCCGAATGTCGACATTGTGCTGTCAGTATGCTGGTGTGTTTTCTTTGGGGTCTGATCCTCTTCAATGTCTTTATTAGCGATATTGCAGAAGGGATAGAAGGGAAAATATGCCTGTTCACAGATGACATAAAAATCTTCAACATGGTAGACACACCGGGGGGGGGGTGATTGTCAAGGGTTTGGCAGCTGGATTTCAATACAAAAAAGTGCAAAATCATGCACTTGGGGCACAGAAACCTAAGGGCTATGTACCAATTAGGAGGGGAAGTACTTGCATCCACCAAACAGGAAAGGGACCAGGGGGTGATCACTTCCGATGGCCTGAAGGTAGCCAAGCAATATGATAAGGCAGTGTGGAAGGCTAGCAGGATGCTCAGGTGTATAGGGAGGGGTATCACCAGTGGGAAGAAGGAGGTAATATCACCCCTGTACAGATAACTGGTAAGACCCCACTTCGAGTACTATGTCCCGTTTTGGAGGCCCCACTTCTGGAAGGACTTTGATAGGGTGGAGGCTGTACAAAAGTGGGCTACCAAAATGGTGCAGGGCCTGCATCAGTAGCTCTATGAAGAGACACTCAAGGAACTTAATATGTACTCTCTGGAGGAGAGAAGGGAAAGAGGGGATATGACAGAAACATTCAAATACCTAACAGGTAGTAATAAGGTACAGCATGGTAGCATTTTCTATAGAAAAAGAAACTCAGGGACAAGGGTTATGCTATGAAGTTGGAGGGATGGAGGCTT
This sequence comes from Neoceratodus forsteri, assembly GCA_016271365.2. Taxonomy (NCBI): domain Eukaryota; kingdom Metazoa; phylum Chordata; order Ceratodontiformes; family Ceratodontidae; genus Neoceratodus; species Neoceratodus forsteri. The sequence goes on along the minus strand of CM057459.1, from coordinate 141,236,615 downwards.
AGAAGAAATATGAGAAAATTCTTCTTCACAGAGAGGGTGGTAGATGCCTGAAACAGCCTTCCAGTGGAGGTGGTGGGTACCAAAATGGTGATGGGATTCAAGCATTCATGGGACAGATACAATGGGACCTTAGCGGTAAGGCTTGTGAAACTCCAGTTAAATGGGTTTCACACTGTCTCACTCTGTTCTCAGTCTGAACTGAGACTGAGAGATGACATCACCATAGAACTGTCGTAGCTGCATAAGCCACATTGGAATCTGCAGCAGAGGGAGTGAGATAGAACGTTGGGAGTTTTCAGTCAGTTTTTCTGTTTACCTCCTGGTGAGAAGGATGTCTCCTGCTTGCCTGCCAGCAGGAAGGAAGTGTCTTTTGTTTACCTTCTGTGTGAGAAGGTCAGTGTCCAGTTTCAAGTGGTGGAGACCGGTGTCCAGGTCTCAGTGCCCCTTCCCTCCGGGGGGCGGAGAAAGTAAAGTATCCCTCTGTGGATTCCAGGGGCAATCCCCTAATTTCTACTACAGGAAGAAAGCTGCCTTTTTTACAGTTTCTGTTTGGTCTTAAAAGGAAAGAAGTTGTACTTCGCCTGTGGGGCACCTGCAACGAAAGGGTGAGTGTTTTGCTCTAATTTGAGAGGGCAAACAATATGTTTCTTCAGTTTGGAAAATGTGAAGAAGTATGGTATTTGAACTACTATTTGGGAGGCCTATTGTACTAGGACAAACAAATGGAGTAGTGTCAAAATCTAAAGTCTGTATGAATTCAAGTAATGTTGTAGAGGGGGTGCTACAGTCCATCCACCGTTTAATCTTCATTTCGAAGTTTTAGTTTGTCCAGAGAAATGGCCGGGTATGGGCTGTGGAGATGGAGGTGGGCAAACCCCCATCTTTAGTAACCAGGTCCACCTCTATGGATTTCCTGCTGTGATTGCTACTTGCCTCATGCGCCTGGCCAGTGATGAGGTAGGTACCCAGACGGGTCACAAATTGGAAAATCTCTCTAGGAGTCGTAGACTCTAAGTGGTGTGGGGAGCCACAACTTGGGAAAAGAATTCTCCTTGTGAGATGGGAGTCAGAAGAAGTAAGAAAAAATCTCTCTAGGGGTCACAGACTCTAAGTGGTGTGGGGAGCCACAAAAAGTAAAATGGGTTCATTCTTTAAATGGAACAACAGTCAAGTGGCCGGCAGGGGAGCCGGGCCAGTCAGGCTGTGTATCCAAAGTGCATGCAAGTCCGGGCTGTGTGCCTGGTGGGTCCAGAGCCTGAAATTAGTAGAAATGGGTTCATTCTTTAAGTGGACAGCCTGGTAGTCTGCAATCTGCATTATCAGTAAACGTAGCCCCTTGGGGGTCCATCTATGCTTTGTTATGTTCAGCTAGTTATGAATAAAAGCCACACTGAAAAGTCCCAGTCCTGGTTCTGGACATTACAGTTTTTGCTTCCTGTGTTTGGATTTACTTGGGTACCCCTGTACAGAGTAGCCAAACCTAGGTCCTCTTGTGCCAAGTAACCTCATCCTCCCCGAACCCAGGTCCCCACCAGGTATTGCTGCCAATGCCAACAGCATGCCTCCTGTCATTTTGGCAAAAAGGCAGGGTTGGGGGTTACAAAAATGAAGGCACCACTTTGGATTTGTTCAGGAAGGAAGGTACTTGGGCAAGTGGGCTAGCGTTTTGGCTATCTGGCAGTGGGTAGCCCAAAAGCTGAAGCAATTTCCCTAGTGTGTTGCTGTGTGCTGTGAATCTTGTGCTGCTGTTTAAAAAATGCCAACTGTTTACCAAAGAGCTGTAAAGCCAAAGAGTGTGCCCTTGTCCTGCATCAAAAATTTTTTACAGCATTTTTGTCAGCTTTTAAAATACATTCTGTGAAGAAAAGTGTGGAAAACTAGGGGTAGCAACAGAGAAATTATGCCCTGGACGTTTGAAATGCTTTTAAAGTGAATTCTGTGAAGGAAAGTGTGGAAAACTAGGGGTAGCAACAGAGAAATTATGCCCTGGATGTTGGAAATGCTTTCTGTGTAAAGACAGAGACTGCAGAGTTAATGGCAATGTTACATGGTTAAAATGGGCTCCCACTGTGGAGTCAGTTGAAAAAAAAAAGTGTGCATTTTAGTTTAAATTTGCTTGTTCGACGATTGCCGTGAGGAGAGGAGCCCTCGCGAGGAAGAAGAGGCTCATTTGCATGGCGTCGTGTGGTTGGTCAGATTGCCATTAATCCGGCCCTTCAGCCAGCTCTTCTGAGACTGCCTCAGCATTCGAGAGGGAGACAGATAGTAGTGCGTGTATTGGCAGTGGAGGAGCATCGCGGAGTATTCAAAGTGCTGTAAACTTTCAAAAAAGTGACTTTTGAGTTTAAAATCGGGCTCAACCTGCAAATCGTTCATGAAAATAGCAAGTTTTGTGGTTAAAATGACGATCGCTAAGACTGCCTGCCCATTTGCATTCAGAGGCCTTCAAGAACTGGCTGCAGGCTGTTTTACCCCATCGCAGCAAGTTGCTATGGTTCACAGTAAGTAAACGTCCAAAAACTGCTCAACCAGTGATTTTCAGTTATGCCATATAAAATGTGTGTGCAGCAGTGTAGTCGCTTTGCAAATAATGACTGTGTGAAGTCCTGCCAGCAAGTGCAAGTCTGTAAAGCCATTGAATGTGTGCATGGAAGTAAAATAGCCTCAGTTTAAAGTCTGCAGCCAGAGAGAGACTGTGGGTTGTAGCAAAATGCAACACTAGCAAAAGTAGGCAATCCTGTGCTGAAACCTGAAGTTTTAAGGGACTGTGAATTAAATGAATGTTACCAGCTTGTGAAAAGTTCAAGGAAAATCCTGTAAATGTGTGTAAAGTCAGAACCGAGCAAGTTGTGCAGTTTGAGTAAAAGTTATCAGTAGCTGGTGTAAATCGGGTGCGCAGTGGCTTGACCCAGATTCTAAATGTTGATGCACAGGAGTGTTGCCGCCGCCGCCATTACAGGATGGGTAGTAAAGTAAACACAGCAGCAGAGGAGCCATTTTAAAACTACAGAGTGTGTTCATTAAAGTGGGACTTTCAGTTACAGTGAACTTTTGTTTATTTTTCTGCAGTTATGGCCTCAGGACCAGCTCGTTACCCGGATCATGCCTGGGTTGCAGTAACAGCAGCAGTAAATAGAATGAGAGATATTGAAAAGTGGTGCTATGGAGGGCAACTGTCTCCTGATGTGGCAATTCCTAATTATCCAGTGCGTGTATGCCAAATATGCTTGAGTGCTGGAAGGGATGTCTTCATGTTTCCTCACTGTGCTGGATGTCTTCAAAAATATGGCTTGTATAAAGTGCCTCCAATTCGTTTGGCCCCCACATGGACAAAAATTCAGGAATCTGCAGTTGGCAGCACACAGCAGCAGGAGGAGCCTGTGGAAAAAGGTCCCTCGGGGGAGTGTGGCACAAAGCTAGAGGATGCAGAGTTGGAGACTGAACCTGAAGTTGAAGTTTTGGATGCTGGATTTCAGAAAGAAAGTTCGGATAAAGCATCAATAGACCCCTGGGTGGGGGGAGCCTAGCCCAAGTCTCTTAGGTGAAGATGAGATGCGGGAGGCCTTTGAATGGGAGGTGTCGACCTCCATGCCTAGTGATGAATGGATAGTCTCGGGGTGAGAACAACTGCTCACTCCTGGGCTCAGATCCTCAGTGAAGAGGAAGATGAGGGGGAACCTATGTGGTCTTATGAGAAAGGAACGGGTACACAGCCTCAAGATCTTGCCTCGGAGGAATGTGTTGAAGAAGGTGGTGATGCCACTGCCCTGGCTTTACAAGAGGAAGAAGTCAGGGATCCGTTTTTAATTTCTTTGAGAATGCGGAGCTGGCAGAACCAGGACTGGCCACCCCCAAGCCAGGCCAGCGGTCTCAGATTGACCAAAGCAAGTAAAGAGGAGACTGGTTCGTAGAAAGGCAAATGAGATCTATGGTATGACCTTTCCTACCTTTCCTCGGAGAGTCTGGGAGGAGATTGAGGACTGCAGGAAATCCTGGATCTGGGATGAAGCAATGAAAAATGTGCATCCTGGGGCCAACCAGCATGTAAAAAATACTGTTCCACGAAAAGTATACCCAGTGGAAGAGAGGCAGGACACTGTTTATGGACAGAGTGAGAATAGTGGATGGAGAGGGACGTGAAATCTCCCACTGTGTGAGTTATGTGTGCCCAGACGGGGTAATAATTCAAGCCCCTGACCCCCGGTACTATTGGCCTCAGTGCAAGGACCTCCCAGTAATTAAGCCCGTGCCTACAAAATGGAGAGCCGAGCAGTGGTAGTCAATACTGCCACACCAGACTGTGAAGTGCCCTTATTGATCCGCCAATATGAATAACCAAGGACTTAGGTGCTCCACATTCATCAGTCTACAGTGTACTGTCCTGTTCAGCAACCATCTACTGGCCCACCAGATGACTTCAGATCCAGAGAGGACACCATCCCAGCTGTTTTTCTCTTCATCGCCTGGTAATCGGATGACGTCGGACCAGCTGTTTTTTCTTTTTGTTCCTGTTCTAAGGTTCCTTCTCCAGAGACGACATCATCCCAGCTGTTTCCAGATGTGCCCTCCTGTGGTTCCCGGAAGATGTCCGCCCAGCTGTATCAGAAGAAATGCTGCCAGGGACAGTCTTCGGCCGTGGACCAGGTTCGTGCAGATTCTTGTACTACAAATGGCTGGTAAGTCTGAAACCTTTTCTATCTTTATGACATTGCAGTACACACCCTACACTACAGACTTCAAAAAATGTGAGAACTGTCCGCAAAGACTCTCCCCTTTGGGACTTTGGCCTTTTAGAACTGTGCTTCACGGGGCTCCGGCCCAGGAGAGACTCTTTATTGGACTAGCCTCCGGGCCTTGAGGTCACTAGCTGGGACTTTTAGGACACTCCATCCCACCAAATGTGTATTGTAAATAATGTCATTATTGTATTCTAATGTAAATACTGTTCTACCTTTTTTTCTAAAAAATCTTTTTGGGATTGTTCAGTGTTTTTGTGTGGTAGGGTTTTAGGTAGACTGTGTATGCAGATTAGGAGTGTGTTTTGTCTTTCTTTTTCTTACAGGTGTTCCTGGGAAGACAGAAGAGAAGACAAGAAGAGGAGGAGGGGCTCTTCGGAGTTCCTCATCAGTGCTTTATTGTGTAGAATTTAAAGTACTGTGTTGTTATTGTTATGGTTGTTACTGTATTAACCCTTTCCTTCCACAGGTGTGGTTGTGGGGGCAGGGAGGAGGCAGTAATTGGTATTTTAATGGTGTGGTTGCAGGTTGCCCAAGGTCGGGGAGGTCCCCGGATTTTGTTTTGTTTTGGGATGTTATGTTAGAGGCAGATAGATTTTCCCTAGAGGGTTAGGGGGGTTGGACAGGCTGTGGCCCTGACCTGCAGTAGAGACCGCAGTGCTGATCTATCAGGGCTATGTTCTGGATGGTTCTACCAGAGCCACTAGGTGTCCATAGTAAGTAGATAGTGTAGAGGCTGATATGTCAGCTGCAGACCTCTAGGCCCTTAGTGTTGCCTGCCTGTGCTTGCACATGGTAGGAGGGGGCCTGACCACCCCCCTCCGCAGGTAGCACATAGGGTGGGATGGCCTAAGGCCGGGTACATAATGACTGGGGACAGTCATTTTACTGGTCAAGGGCGAGTGTAACCCCTTGTTATCCGGGGTTACTAGAATCCCAGTAAGACCTAGTGGTAGGCAGGGAAGGCAGCTTGTGAAACTCCAGTTAAATGGGTTTCACACTGTCTCACTCTGTTCTCAGTCTCAGCTGAGACTGAGAGATGACATCACCATAGAACTGTCGCAGCTGCATAAGCCACATTGGAATCTGCAGCAGAGGGAGTGAGATAGAACGTTGGGAGTTTTCAAAGTCAGTTTTTCTGTTTACCTCCTGGTGAGAAGGAAGTCTCCTGCTTGCCTGCCAGCAGGAAGGAAGTGTCTTTTGTTTACCTTCTGTGTGAGAAGGACAGTGTCCAGTTTCAAGTGGTGATCGGTGTCCAGGTCTCAGTGCCCCTTCCCTCCGGGGGGGGCGGAGAAAGTAAAGTATCCCTCTGTGGATTCCAGGGGCAACCCCCTAATTTCTACTACAGAAAGAAAGCTGCCTTTTTTACAGTTTCTGTTTGGTCTTAAAAGGAAAGAAGTTGTACTTCACCTGTGGGGCACCTGCAATGAAAGGGTGAGTGTTTTGCTCTAATTTGAGAGGGCAAACAATATGTTTCTTCAGTTTGGAAAATGTGAAGAAGTATGGTATTTGAACTACTATTTGGGAGGCCTATTGTACTAGGACAAACAAATGGAGTAGTGTCAAAATCTAAAGTCTGTATGAATTCAAGTAATGTTGTAGAGGGGGTGCTACAGTCCATCCACTGTTTAATCTACATTTCGAAGTTTTAGTTTGTCCAGAGAAATGGCTGGGTATAGGTTGTGGGAGCTGGAGGTGGGCAAACCCCCCATCTTTAGTAACCAGGTCCACCTCTACAGATTTCTGCTGTGATTGCTACTTGCCTCATGCACCTGGACAGTGATGAGTTAGCTACCCAGACGTGGGTCTCAAATTGGAAAATCACAACTTGGGAAAAGAATTCTCCTTGTGAGATGGGAGTCAGAAGAAGTAAGAAAAAATCTCTCTAGGGGTCACAGACTCTAAGTGGTGTGGGGAGCCACAACAAGTAAAATGGGTTCATTCTTTAAATGGACTGTCAGTCAAGTGGCCGGCAGGGGAGCTGGGCCAGTCGGGCTGTGTATCCAAAGCGCATGCAAGTCCGGGCTGTGTGCCTGGTGGGTCCAGAGCCTGAAATTAGTAGAAATGGGTTCATTCTTTAAGTGGACCACCTGGTAGTCTCCAATCTGCATTATCAGTAAACGTAGCCCCTTGGGGGTCCATCTATGCTTTGTTATGTTCAGCTAGTTATGAATAAAAGCCACACTGAAAAATCCCAATCCTGGTTCTGGACATTAGTTATTGCTTCCTGTGTTCAGATTTACTTGAGTGCCCCTGTACAGAGTAGCCAAACCTAGGTCCCCTTGTGCCAGGTAACCTCATCCTCCCCGAACCCAGGTCCCCACCAGGTATTGCTGCCAACACCAACAGCATGCCACCTGTCATTTTGGCAAAAAAGGCAGGGGTGGGGGTTACACATATACACCATGAAAAACATGGAAGAGAGAACCAACACATGGGGAACACCACAGAGAAGGGGCTTTGGGAGTGAAGAGAAATCCCCCATCACAACCCTCTGCCTCCAGCTCTGAGAAAGGACTTGAACCAGCGGATGACTTTGTCAGTAAGTCCGCAGTATTGTCTGAGGCAATCCCAACAACCACCATGGTCCACAATGTCAAAGGCTGAAAAGAGAGAGAGAGAGAGATCGAGCAGAACGAGAACTGACCACTTCCCTCTATTTCTCACCCTGAGAAGGTCATTGTGAACCCCGACCAATGCAGTCTCTGTACTGTGCCTCACTCTTAAACTAGACTAGAGACATTTATAGATATACAAGTCTATAAGGTGTGCCTCAAGGTGCAGATCCACCATCTTCTCAATAATCTTACCCAAAAAGGGAAGGTTAGAGACTGGTCTATAATTTGCCAATCACTCTGGGTTGAAGACTGTTTCTTCAGGAGGGGCCTCACCAGCATGTTTTTGAATGTGCTCAGAAAGGACTGTTCTGAAAGGGAGCACTATACTACATTGGTGAACACTGGACCAAGAGACCCCACACAACTTTCAAGAAGGTGTGTTGGGCCAGGGTCCAGTTCACAAAAGGTGTACTGCAGCTCTGATGTCACCTCACCAACCTCTTCCACTGCAACTATTGTAAAATCTCCCCAGGTAGGAGGAGTGCATAAGTTGATAACCAGCTCTGCTCTGCTGGGCCAGGACAACCTGACTGGGGAGATCCTGACCCAAATCAAGGACACTCTGTCAGAGGAAACTAAGCAAACTCTTCACACATGGCAGATGAAAATACTCTAACCAGTTGTAAGACAGGCAGGGAGGGGTAGCCTATCCAAAGTCCAGAACACCTGAGCCAGTCTGTTCTTCCTTGCTGCAACCAGTCTGGACAGGAAAGCTGTCTTCTTATGGGAGATTACATTTTGATACTCACCGGAGTGAGTTCTCAAAACCAGTTTATTCTCATCAGTCCTAGAGCTCCTCCAATGATGTTCCAAACTCTAATCCAATTACTTCATCTCCCTGAATTCCCTGTCAAATCACGGGGATCTGAAGCATGAAACCAGGGTCATATATGCACTGATGCAAGAGAGTCAAAGGCTGAGGTAATGGCACTGTTACAGGCCATCACTGCTTCCTCCAACTCTGTCTCACAAGCAGTCATCACATCTGAGAGGTCTAAAACCACCTGGAGTTCTTTACCCTTGTCCACCCCCTAAGTCACCCAATCAAAGAAGTTAATCAAGTGCATCTGACATGACGTATCTCCTGGAACCCATGCTGTCAGATATTCTGAAGTTTGTCTGCTTTCAGGAAACCCATTAGCCCCTCCTTTATTAAGCTGTCTAGTGGCTTCCCCACTGTGGATACCAGACTGAGAGGTCAGTAGTTCCCTGGTTCATCCTTACCACCGCTGTTGTGCAGGGAGCTACATTAACTGTCCTCTGGACACTAGATACTACCCCTGGCTCCAGTGAGTTGTTCAAAAAAACTCAGGTCTGTGCAGTGGGGCAGAGGTGCTGGATGCCTCACCTGCTGCCATGCTGGTTCAAGAGTGGTCATAGGTTGCTGGGGGTTGGATGGGTACAGAGACAACAGAATGCCCAGAGGACTGCTCTCCTCTTATGAGGAGTAGGAATACGGTGCACTGTGCCAGCTGGGTCCCTAGCGATGGCAGGAGATAAGGCAGACAGAGACTGTCATACAAGGGAAAACAGGAGTGGCAGCCCCTGATGATCTGTGCATGGGAGCATGCACAGGGTCATCTTAGGCAGCATTACATGTCCACTCCTCTTAAAGCTGTGAACTAGGAAGAAAAGCAGTCTTTGGCCTGCTAGAGGAATCCATTTACCCCACTGGCCCTGCATGTAATGAACACCCAGGCCTCGCAGCTGAGTGCAATCATAAGTCCTGGAAGAACACCAGGGTGACAGGGCTGGGGTGGGTGGCATTAAGGGAGGGCCACCCAGACAAGAAAGATAAAGAAATTAAGTTCAAACTCATCCACTGGCACAACTAGGACCAGTTACATTTATTTTACACACAGGGATACAGACTGTCCAGGTCTACCTTACATAGAAACATAGAATTTGATGGCAGATAAGGACCGCTTGGCCCACCCAGTCTGCCCATTTCCCTACCTACTGGATAAGCTGCAGATCCTAGTTAACCAGCAGCCTACTTCTTCCTACCCCCACCCCCTAGAATTGCCTTATGACTGTCCATGCATGCTTAGATTCCACCACTGACTTTGATTCTACGCCTCCTCCGGAAGGCCGTTCCATGCATCCACAACCCTCTCTGTGAAAAAATACTTTAAATTAATCCTGAGCCGCCCCCTCTATCTTCAAATTGTGCCCTCTTGTTCTTGCACACCTCTTTTTTTGAAAGATGCTACCCTCTTGGACTTTGTTGATTCCCTTGAGGTACTTGAACGTTTCTATCATGTCCCCCCCTCCTTCCTTTCCTCGAGGCTATACATATTAAGCTCCTTTCGTCTCTCTTCATATGTCTTCCAGTGCAGACCCTGCACCATTTTAGTTGCCCTCCTCTGGACAACTTCCATCCTGTCTATGTCTTTGCGGAGATTGGGTCTCCAGAACTGCACACAGTACTCCAGATGGAGCCTCACCAGCTGTCTGTACAGAGGGATAATAACTTCCTGTTTTCTACTGGTGATGCCTCTCCCTATGCATCCCAGTATCCCCCCAGCCCTCCTTGCTGCCCTCTCACATTACTTGCCCACCTTTAGGTCATCTGATATGACTAGCCCCAGGTCCCTTTCCATTTGTGTTGTTGTTAGTATCTCACCCCCCATTGTGTACTCTTCCCCTGGGTTTTTGTTTCCCAGGTGCATTACCTTGCACTTCTTAGCATTGAATCTAAGCTGCCATACATTTGACCATTCCTCTAACCTTGCCAAGTCCCTTCTCATCCTTTCCATCCCACCCTGTGCATCAACTCTGTTGCAGATCTTTGTGTCATCTGCAAAGAGACATACTTTTCCTTCCAGTCCTTCTGCAATGTAATATAAAGACATTGAGAGGACAGTCCTAATACTGAGACCCTCACGTGCCCACTAGTAATCTTCCTTTCTTCTGGAGTGGACTCCATTTACTATAACTCTCTGTGTCCTATTCTCCAGCCAATTCTTTACCCAGGCTGTCATCTTGGGACCCACTCCCAGGCTGGCTAACTTGTATATTAATCTTTTGTGTGGGACTGTGTCAAATGCCTTGCTAAAGTCTAGGTAGGCCATGTCCACAGCCCCTCCCTGATCTACTACTTTGGTCACCCAGTCAAAGAAATCTATCAGATTCGTCTGGTATGACCTTCCCGTTGTGAATCCATGCTGCCTAGGGTCCTGTGCCCCTCTGGTCTCTAGATACTCAACAATTCTTTCCTTCAGAAGTGATTCCATCATTTTCCCTATCACTGAGATTAAACTAACAGGTCTGTAGTTTCCTGCTTCTGCCTTGCTCCCACTTTTGTGAAGGAGAATCACATCTGCCCTCCTCCAGTCCTCGGGTACCACCCCATCCTCCCATGATTTGTTAAAAGGGTAGTCAGTGGTGTCACTAGTTCTACCCTTACTTCTTTAGAATTCTGGGATGAATCCATCAGGCCCCATTGGTTTGTCCACCTTCAGTTTTAAGAGTTCTTTCAGAACCCTTTCTTCTGTAAATGGGCTGGTATCAACTTCTGTATCCAGAGTGTTTCTACTGTTTGTTTTATGTACCTCCTCCTCTTCATTTTGTAAATACTGAGCAAAAATATTTGTTTAGTATCTCTGCCTTTTCACAGTCTCCCTCTGCCACCCTCCCTCCCTTTATTAAGCCTCACTATCCCTCCCTTGGTCTTCCTTCGCTCCCTGATGTACCTATAAAAGGTTTTATCCCCCTTCTTAACTGAGATGGCTATCTTTTCCTCGATTTGGGCCTTTGCTGTTCTGACTGCCTTCCCAGCCTCCTTTTGCTTTAACTCATACAGTTCTCTGTCCTGCTCCTTCTGCAATTCCTTGTACTTCCTGAATGCTTTCTTTTTCTCTTGAACCTTCACTGCTACTTCCTTTGAGAACCATAGTGGTTTCTTACATCGTTTTGTTTTGTTTATTTGCTTCACACAAAGGCTCATTACCTCTGTGATGGCAGTTTTTATTATTCCCCATTGTTCTTCCACCCCTCCTTCCTGCCCATTTGCTAGTGCATTCCCTAGGCACTCACCCATTTTGGCAAAGTCAGCCTTCCTAAAGTCCAGTACTTTTGTCTTTGTATGGCTTGACTCTATTGCTGTGTTTATTGTGAACCATACTGTTCGATGGTTGCTAGTTCCCAGATGGCTACCCACTTCTACATCTGTGATCCTCTCTCCATCTCCATTTGAGAGAATCAAGTCTAATATTGCTCCCTGTCGAGTGGGCTCCAGTACTAGTTGTCTAAGGCATGCCCCCTGTAGGGCATCTAGAATAACTCCACTCTTCAAAGTGGCAGCTGCAACTGCACTCAAGTTAACATCTGGCATATTAAGATCACCCATCAGAAATATCTCCCCTTTTTCTGCCATTCTAAGTATACTTTCTATTATTTCCTTGTCCATTTCCTCCCCCTGAGAAAGGGGTCTGTATACAACCCCTGTGCGGATTGTGGTGCCATTGCCTGTCTCAAATTTACCCTACAGTGCTTCTTCTCCTCCCTGTTTACCCTTTTGTTCTGTTGCTTTTATTCCTTCCCTTATGTAAGAGCTATTCCTCCTCCTCCTCCTCCTCCTCTTTTACCCTCCCTGTCCCTCCTGTAGATAGTGTATCCTGGTATGTTTATGTCCCAGTCATGGTTTTGTGTGTACCATGTTTCTGTGACTGCCACGATATCTAGATGTTCCTCCTCCATCAAGGCCACTAATTCAGGAAGCTTGTTACCCAGACTACGGGCATTGGTACTCATTGCTCTCCATGTTTTGATGGCTTTATCTTCTGTTGCAGCATCCCCCACTGACCGTTCTACCTCAGTCTTTTTCTTATTTAGTACCCTGTTTTGGTTGGAGAGACTGGGATTTTCCTGTTGCTTGTCAGTGCCTCCCCCTTTGACTAGTTTAAAAGCTTGCCAATGAAGCATTTAAACCGATTGCTCAAAAGACTTGTTCCCTTCCTGGACAGATGCAGACCATCCTGCCAGTATAGGCTGGTGTCCCTCCAGGTGGAACCCCAGTCCCCAATGAAGCCAAACCCCTGTGCTCCGCACCATTTTTTCAACCATTCATTAAACTGCATGGTGCTAATTACCCTCGCCTCCCCCATGCCTTTGACAGGCAGCACCTCTGAGAAGGATACTGTGTGTGCTACTTGTCTTAGGCCCCTCCCCAACTCTGCAATGTCCTCCTGCACTGCTCTAATCTCATGATGAGCCAAGTCATTTGCCCTAGGTGGACAATTACGTCCAGCTCAGACTCCCTTGCAGCTGTTCTCGTGATCCTGAGGATGCGCTTCCTGTCCCTCCAAGCCATGGTACCGGGCAGGCACCTTACTTCAGTTTTCCCAGCTCCCCCCACTTCTGTACCCCTAATAATTGAGTCCCCCACCAGGAGCTGCTTCCTTTCCCTGTGGTGTCCTCTGCCTCCTTCCTGTGGGTCTCCCTTGTGAAAGTTGTCATCAGTCTTCTCTGTAGGTGCATCCATAGGGGAGCTATGCTCCCCCAGAATGGTATATGGATTGTGGAGTGGAACAATTGACTGGGTGTGCCTCTGTTCCAGCATCCTCACCCTCCCTGAGCCCACTGTAGTCCAACTGCTGTGACAGACTATTTGGTACTTGGTACTGTAAGACAGATCTTACTAAATACCCAAGAGGCATCGTGTGGAATGAGCACCTTCAGTGTGTTTAATTCTTTCAGCAGCCTTGCCTCTGAAACTGAACCTCACTGACACCCTTCAGCCTTCTCCCCCTTTGATCTGATAACACAGTAAGGCAACAGTCCATTATTTTCAACTGTGAATACCAAACAGAAAAGCTGGTTACAAATTCCACCTTCTTGTTATCCTCCTGTTCCTACCCTTCCTTAGTCTGGCTATACCCCCTTTAGTTTTGTGCTTCTCCTGTGTGTAATTGAAGAATGTTATGTCCCCCTTCTTTATTTTCTTAGCTACCCTCATCTCAGCACCAGACTTTGCCATCCCCCTCTGTCTAGCTAGGTTCAGTACTTTTTTAAGGCCTTTTTCTTCCCTTTTATAGCCTCACTGACTTCCCTTGTCAGCCACAAAGGTTTCTATTATTCATCCTGTTTTTCCTTACCACCACGGCACTGAGACTCATGGCTTCCAGTATTCTATTTCTGATCAACTCCCAGTTCTTTTCCTACTGTTCAATTACTTTAATCGCCTCTTGTTTCTCCTGCAGTGACTCCAGCATCCTGCCAAAATCTGCCTTCACAGTTTAAATCATTTTTAAACTAGGATAGATATGTTCTTGGCAGAGGAAATCACATATAGTTATACCTGCTAGGACTGCAGAATAATGAACTAGATAGACCTCTGATCAAATATTGACTTAAATGTTTCTAGGTTTCTATGTTGTTGGCTGAACCACATTAAGAGACCTTGCAGAAACATCTGTCTTACCACACAGCTGGCTGTCAAGCACATAAAGAGTGTTGCATTGTAAAATATTTTTGATTAGTCATTTTTCTAGCCAAGTAATACATTTTAGAAATGTGATAACATGCTCTGAGCTGTGTGGTAAGACAACATGATGAAATTTTTCTATAGTTAGGGATAGTTCTTCATTTCTCCTCATTCCACACGATGCCTCTTGGGTATTTAGTAAGATCTGTCTTACAGTACCAAATAGCCTGTCACAGATTATCACTTTTATAGGTCTTGGCCATCAGTGTGTATCTTAATATCCCATCTGCCTTGTTCAAGCTAGTGGTTAACAACGTGCTCCAGCCAGTCATGTGACTCCTTGCAGTCTTCCAGGCCTATAGTTAGAACTGAGAAAAGAAAGCATTAAGCACTGTTGGTTATTGATAAACTAGAATCACTTGATGGTCAATCTTATAGCTTTCATTGGACTTTCATTGCTTTCAAGGTTACACAGACAAATACACCTGATGAAGGGACCCATGGAGTCCAAGAAGTTTGTACACTAACATCGGTGCAATATATGTGCATGTCTAATAAAGGTATCAAGCTATTCAGTGACTTTAACTAGAACTGTGCATTGAGATTCTGCTTGACAGTCAGGAAATTCCTGGGCTAATTTGAAAGCCTACACATACTGGTTATCCACGGAGAGGGAGGTGAAGTCCACCAGATGGCAATTATGGTTGATGGGTTTGATGCTTTGCAGCAAAATTCTACCGTCTGTGGGTCATGAATTGTTGATACGCATTGACAACTATGTATGGGAGTTTCAGTTAATATGAAACTTCTTGCCCTGGCAATGAAGAACTTTCCCATCCCACCTCTAGAAATTGTAACCTTTCCCTGTGCTATTCACAGTTTCCTGAGAAGTGGAAATCCACACTTGTTACCCCAGTTTTCAAAAGCAGAGACCGCTCTAGCTTTGCCATTTACAGACTCATTTCTATTCTCTCTACCCACTGTACAAGGCCCTCAAGAGAATAGTCTCAGACCAGCTTGTCACATACTGTACCCTGAACGATACAGTGTTGTGTACAGCAGCATGGCTTCCAGAAGCTTCAAGCATCAACATGGTGTTGTTGGAATACACCAACTATGTTCGTGAGGCCTTGATAATGGTGACCTTGTCAGAGGTATATATATATGGACTTTACTAAAGCCTTCAACCTGATAATCATAAGCTTCTACTTAAACTCCTTGGCCTGGGTTTGTCACAAGACAGTTGATGGTTTCACAGCTATCTCACCAATCAATCCCAGCATGTAAAGATCCATAAATTTATGTCCAACAATAGGGGAGTATCTAATGGTGTCCCTCAAGGCTCCATCTTGGGCCCAGTTCTGTTTGGTCTTTTCATAAATAAACTGCCCGATGCCTGTCAGACAGCCAACGTACTCCTTTATGCTGATGATGCATTCATTTGTTCCAAAAACCCTGACCTTAACAGCCTTACCGCTTCTCTCCAAAGTAACTTTATGTTACTAGAAAGCAGGTTCTCTAACAACAAACAAAACCGTGCTCTTTTTCTACCCTCCCACAGAAGAGGGAAGTTCCATGTTTTGTCATCCAAAATGGTCAAGGACAAAACCTTGAACAACTGAAGGCCTTCACATACCTCGGAGTAACTCTGGATGACACCTTGGGCCAGATTACAAGATGCATGCATAACTTATGGGTGTATGTGAGTTGCGCCATACAGCGCTATAGCAGGGACCCTGCACCATATTTCAGGACAAGCAGGGTCCCTGGCACCTATGCCAATGACTTGCAGCAGCCACAGACTAGCACCAAAGGAATTATGCACTGGATCAGGGTGCCGCAAGTTGCGGCACGCAATCTACTGCCACCCGGAGCCCCCCACCTCGAAACGCACCTGCACGCATCTGGGGGCATTGGGGGGGCTGGCCGGTTGGCACAGGCAATCAGAGGGGCACATCTGAAAACTGACCTGGGGGTCCATGAAGTTTGGGGGTGGGGGCATGACAGATCAGGTGGGCACAGGGAGCACATTCATGTAAATTAATGTGCCAGGAGGGATGCACCTTAGACAACCTCTTAGCTGGTCTAACCCCACTATGCCATACAGGGTCCTGGAATGGTGTAAGTGGGTTACAGCAACCACCCTTTGGGAATAGGGTGCAGTTGCTGCTGTAACCCACCCTTGCACCATGCTGCAGGTGTAGTGGGTGGCGTAGCCCACCTTTGGTGCAAACTGCATATGGCATGGTGCAAGGCACCTTCTGGATTTGCAACTTGTGTTATGCCTGGCGTACAGTGCAATTTGCGCCATGGGGTTTGGCGTAAATCACCCTGCACCAGGTGTAACATGTCTTGGAACTGGGCCCCTTATCTTTTATCTCCCATGTTGATAGTCTGATGTTAGCAGAAGACTGGGTGCCCTGTACTGTAATGGGAACAATCTCACTAGGGATGTTAGATGCCTTATTGCCAGCTCCGTTCTGTCACTTAAGATTAAGGGCTCCCTGTCTATGCAGCTGCCTGTGACATGGTGCTAAACAGAGTAAAGCTGATCTGTAGTATGGCATGCCACTATGCACTTGATGCAGATAATGACACTCATAGTCATACCCTTTACACACTCACTAACTGGCTTCCTTTTCTCCTGGCAGAATGAAGCTACAGACCTGTTTGCTAGCCAAAGAGGCATTCCTGGGCCTAACCCTTCCCCCCCTAATTTAACAAATTGCTTTTGCACTATCTCCAACCAATGCAACACCAGGAACGTGGCCAGGAATGCCCTTCAGCCTTCTTCCCGGCATACTCAACTGGGCAAGCCATTATTTGCTGTCAGGGCAGCTAACTGGTTAAATAAACTGCCTGATACACTGCCAAATCTCCCCCAGCTTAATTGGTTTAAGAGATTTTTCTGGTCTGCCTTTGCAATCCAATGCAATTTTAACCACTAAACTGTTTTATTAGGTTTCTCTGTGTATATAACCGATGACTTTTTATGCAGTGATCTGTATGGACTATTTCAAAATTGTATGTAATTGTTCTCTCAACTGCCTTGAGAGAGACTCGACTGCATTTCCTACGGAACTGCTTATTGTGCTTGTGGTTTTTTTGTGACTATGTATTCAACATGGAACCTTTGTAAATGAGCACTTGTGTCCAAAGGTAATCTCCAAAGTTTTGAATGAATTAATAAACAAAGTGCCACTTCACTTGAACTCTGGCACTTTCTTTGAAATGCGTCTGTCTGATCTAGACTGTTCATTGGATTTTTCTGATATAATAAAACATGTCAGTTTAATGTGTAATATAAAGAACAATAAACGGGTAACTATGTGTTACGAGGGCTTTTTGATCACCCATGGTGTATGATAACCTATAAACCTCGAGAAAAAAAGCTCAAGAGGTTTAAGAGGTCATTACACACTGAGGGAGTGTAATAACAAAACTCACAGGCACACAGGTATGGATGTTTTTTTTTTTTTATAATAACTGGAGCAAGAATTAACTACAAAAAAAATCACAAATCACTTTGAAAAGGAACTGTGAACTGAAATATAAGGTGCTCAACAAACTGGAACACTTCTGAAATGCTTTTCTAACTTTGTGCTACTTTATGAACATTTTCTATCATTTAAAAATGTTTCTTGTACTTTTCAAGAGGTTTTTATAAGTTTAAAATCATGCTGTTTCTCCATTTCATTTATTTCATCTTCACATGCTGCTAGCTGTATGAGATAGACATCAGAACTTATACTGCTAAACTACAGATTTTAACACAAAAAAAAGAAGCAGAAACTTACTTTTCTGTTTGTCTTCAGGTTCTTGCAGCAACAATTTGGAATGAGGTTCAGGTCTTTCAGAGGTCTTTGAGTGAAACCACCTTATGCTGTTTCTTTCTTGTTACTTTTCTGTTGTTAATCTGTTTATTGAAAAATTTTCAGCTCACAAACCAACAAACCAATGGCATGTAAACGTAAAAGATGTAGCCCAACAGATAGTAGTGCTTAAGAGTACCACACGCACGTGGTGTATAGCAGCAACAATATCAAACTTTGGCATCCTTTCATGGAGAGCGTATGCTGGTGTGGCTAGTCTAGGGAGACTTGGTGCTTACAGGGCAGCACAGTAGTATGCATTGATACATAATGTATTAGGTAAGAAGAAAATGACTGAATACCTGTAGACTAAAAAGAATGTAGGACTGCTACCAGATAAGTGACCACCTTAACATTTCAAAACCTAAACAACAAAAATCAGGTACTTATTTACAAGCCAGTATAGAAGCTGGAAGGGTCTGGTCATCACCTAATCTGGTATATCCTACTAATCATAAACATAGTTATTACCGGGATATGATATTAAACCCCTAAGGTACCTTGGACATATCAAGTCTCAAGTCATAAGTCTGTAGGACTGTTCTATGGTCAATTCACCCCGGGGGGTGGGAGTTGTGGGGTCTTGAAGAGGTTGTCACTTCATTGAAGTGATGCAGAAAGGGGACCACACCCCCAGGAATTTGATATATGTGTCCGAGGTGAGGTGGCTCATCCACTCAAACTTTGTGAGTTGGAAGAAGTTAACAACAAGTTCTGCCTAGGAAGGGATCTCAGTGGACATCCAATGGCAGGGCAGGATTCTTGAGGCTTCTTTACAAACCACTTGGACCAACTTCTGCTTCTTAGGCTGGAGAGCGGGATAAGATTTGAGGGTCCCTAATAGGGCCACTTTCGGGGAGGGTATAATTTTATTTCAGATAATGTTGCATTAATAAAACTAAATACCTGATGCCAATAGGTGTGGAGTTGGGTGCACTGCCATAGAATCTGGAGTAAATTCCTTCCAGGTTGGCCACACATCCAGCAGTAATCACCAGAGGGAGTAGTTGCATAAAAGGGGGAGGGGCTGATGGTGTGCTATACCACATGTGCAACACCCTGTTTAGAAGTAGTCTACTTCTAGAGTCCCTGACAGTTGTGAATAGCACCTTCTAACAGTGGGTCCATTCTTTCTGCAAGCGGGATTCATTCAGGAGAAATGCCCAAGTGTCTCGGGCCATAAGAGGCTGATCTGGTAGACTTTCTCATATTACCGTGTAGATCCAACCAGCTGGTCTTTGTCTTGTGGGTGGAACTGACTCAACTTTTTGAGTCGAGTTGATAGCGCACTGTGGATCTGCAAGTATCACCAGAAATCATAAGGATCCAGGCCAAACTTGCATCAGATATTAAAGTATGTATCAGGGGTGTAGCAGTCTAGAGTGAGGAGGACTTGCATGGTTTGGATACCAGCTGAGTTCCAGGATAGCCTGTTGATCATTTATCCCTCCCACTCAAATTAGGGGGTTATGCCACGGGGGTTGATGCAGAATGAGTCAAGTCCCCTGATAGCTGAGCCTGAAGTTGAGACCATGTTCAGAGGGAGTGGTCAAGAATAGGATGTGGAGTTGTTAATTTTATTTTGGGGATAAAGAGTCCGGTAACTGGTGTGACTCTTCCAAATTGTTGAGCATCTAGAAGAGCTTCCTCATTGGTTGGGAAGCAACATAAAAGCTGTGCAGTATGGAAAGCCCAATAATACCTTTTAAACCAAGGGAGACTCCATCCTCCCTTTGTCCAGTGGGTTCAGAGTTTCGTCTGGCTGTATCTGGGCCTGTATCCTTCCCAAATGAAAGTCTCACTCAGGGCATCAGTCTTATCAAACCATTTCTGTATGATAGGCAGAGGAATGTGTGAAAGAAGGTGGAAAATATGGGGGGCTGTGACCTATTGTAACAAATATATGATGCTACTGTATGTAATTCCTTGTAATTTTATGTAATCTTATTGTAATTTCTTACTGTTCCTCGCTGCTAATGTCTTTGTATACTGGACGCAATTGTAAAAGAGAGCTCCTGCTCTCATTTTGCCTGACAATAAACTTTGATTGATTGATTTTGATGTCCACAATCTTCCCTGACATAGACAGTTTGATCAGTTTTCACCTGTCACACTCATTGTGTAGGTACTGTAATAAAGGGTTGAAGTTTCGGGCACACAGTTTCTCCCGTTTGGAGAATACTTGGCTGCCAAGATAACTGGGTTTATCCCATTTCCAGCAGAGACCTACCATCTGTGCATGCTGAGGTAAGCAGGCTGCATTCAGGGGTAGAACTGTGGTTTGCCTTAAGGCCAGAGACATGAGAAAATTTGTTGAGGAGAGATAGCAGACAGAAAGGGGAAGGGGAAGTGATGATTTGTTCCATGAGCACCAACAGATCATCAGTATATAGAAGGGATGGATGTCGATTAGGTCCAGCTTTGATTCCTGGAATACCCAGCTCTTGACCGATCACTGCAGAGAGAGGCTCGATTGCTAATACAAATAAAAGAGGGGGGAGGGGGCAGCCTTGTCTTGAACCTTTCTCCAACTGGCACTCCCCAGATAAGGTGTGGTTAGTCCTGGCCCAGTGACGTGGAGTGCTGAGTCACTTTGCACCTTATCCCCTGCCACACTAGCAACCCGAGTTTGGGAATGAGCTTGGGTCACTGGGAGTCAGCCAAAGAGGTAGAGGACTTAGCGTTCTGAGGACTGCACTCTTCTCTTGGGGAGGGAAGGATCAGCATCTTGGACCATGGCTGCCCCCAGGTGGAGGTCTGGGGCACATTGTGGTGTCTACCAACGTAGGGAGGGGGCCATGTTTCTGTGATGTGCACGCACCTCCACTATTGAAAGCCTATGTATTGCTGTGGCCATGGGTTGGGAGCCCCCAAACATGAAGAAGAATAGGAATCTGGGTTCCATGATGTTCTGCCGACTCCCTCCCTCCTGATCCAAGCCACAACCCAAGACTGCTGACCCACTATTGGATAATGCTCCAGGTGGGGGTGATGACCTCCCCCTTCCTAACCCCACTGCAGGGGGCAAGCTGTAGGAGTACTGGATTGGATGAGTGCCAGGGAAGGCGGTGGCCCATTGGCAGGGGTGAGGACAGAACTCAGAAGCTCTGCTGAAACTCCAAGTGAAAAAAGGAATATGGAAAAAAAAGGTGTAGTTAGTAAGGACCTTGGCAGCAGGATCAGTGTATAATGTGCAGACATGACTCAGGAAGCCCAGGCCAAAACCCATCCTGTGTAGTATCTCTTAGCGATACCCCCACTACAATGAATTCAAAGCTTTTTCAAAGACTTTGGTAACTGTGGCTGTTGGGTTGGGGGTAGTTTTAACAGCATGGATAAGATTCACAATGGTACTGAGGTGGACTGAGCTAAGCTTTGATGAAACTAGGGATGCAGCGAAATTTAATTTTGCAAACGAAATTCTGGCGAAATCACTAATTTCGCCGCACGAAACAGTTTGTGAAATTGGGCCCTTAAGGCAAAATTTTGGCATCAATTTCGCCAGTAAATTTCACTTTCGCCAGTACATTTTCGTCTTAAGTTAGTGTCAGATGAACTTGGGGGAAAAAATGCTTGTCACATGACTTACTCTCTCCAGCAGACTGCTGGTCATATGGGTGACTGTACTTAGGCAGGAAGCCATACTAAATCTACTTCCTTTAGAGCTTTTGCAGTCTAGTAGGAGAGAGACAGAGTGAGCAAGAGAGCTTGTTTTCCAAAAAAATATAGCGTTTGTGTGTGTTTATTTGTAATCTCTTCCCCATTTTATTTTGAAAAGTAAATATTTTCTGTTAGGGCTTTTTCTTTAGTGTTATTTTTTTTATCTTTATATTGTGTGTGTGTGTGTGTGTGTGTGTGTGTGTGTGTGTGTGTGTTTTGACTTCCTCCCTGTATCTTTCTTCTTTTTTCATTTATTTTCTTTAGTTTTCTATAAAGAAAACTTTTTTTTTATGATGGAAAAAGGGACTGGGACTGGAAGCAGTACAGCAAGGGGGAGAATGACAGGAACACCACCAGGAGGATCTATTGTCCGCCTTAACAGGCAGGCATTTTCCAAGCAGCCCCACCCCCAAAGGAGAATGTGCCTGTTGCCCCCACAGCAGCAGTAGGTCCCTCCCCCACCAGCAGCAGCAGCAGCAGCAGCAGCAGGACCACCTTGCACCCCCAAGCAGCATGTACCCCCCACCCAGAAAGAGCAGCAGGACCCTGTTACCCCAACCTAGGAGCATGTGTAGCCTGTGACCCCCCAGCAAGAGCAGCAGCAGCAGTAGGTCTCAGATGAGGCGGCCCCTGCTGGGACATCAGACGAAGAGGGCCCTCCTCCAAGGTCTCTTTAGTGTGGTCCTTTTTTTCCACAAATGTTTCAGATGACACTGTTTTCATCTGCAACCTTTGTGGAAAAGAAGTAAGGAGGGGGAAAAAGGGTCCCACTTTGGGATGGGTGGACAAAGGAGCCACCTGCAGCACCACCATGATGTAGAGTGGCTCTCCAAGCAGCAAGAAGCTGCAGCAGAAGGCATCGATGGGGCCAACCTGGAGGAAGGCATTCAGCAGCCTAAGAGGTGCTGCAGTAGTTACAGCAGGAGACAGCAGTTGGAGACCAGGAGGAGTGATACACTCCCCACCCATCAGCAGCGGGGGCCGATGTACTGTACCTGATTCTGTAGTGACATCCTTACAGCTTGCAGCAGCTCTCCCTGCAGGTCAGGTTGTTAGGATGGAGGACCTGGAGGCTGTGCGCCATGAGGTGGTGGCAGTGCTCACAGAGGTGCAGAGACTCTGGCAGCAATTGGATGAGTTCCGCCAGGAGGTCAGGTGGGACCTTGATAAAATAAAGGAGGACCAAAAGAAGGTTTTGGACCTCCTGGCAGAACTGCGTCATGGACGTGGTGCTAGCAGTGGCAGCGGCAGTGTCAAATTTGGTGGAAGTGAGTAGTGCATCTAATTTTTTTTCTTTTGTTTGTCTTCTCCAAGTCTCGTTCTTCTTACTCTGCAGCCCCCTAAAAACAAAAAACACCAAAAAAAATACAAAAAGTAAAAAAAAATACCCCAAAAATATTTTCTGTCATCTTTCTCTTCTATATACTCTTTGTTTCTTTTCTAATCTTGTCCAGTGGTTTTCTATCTAATTCGTCATGTTTTATGTGGTGTTTATGCTCCCTCCCTTTCTTTGTCTCATATGAATACCCTTACCCTGGCTGAGTCTGACCCTGCATGTTCCTCCCCCCCCAGCCCCAACTTGTAGTACTGTGCCCATAAACTGTATACCTTTCTGCTTCTTATATGTTACTCCTTCCTTACATGTTTCATCCTATCCACAAATGTCAAGTACAGTAATTTGTTTGTATGAACAAACATTTTTTCCCAAAGCTAAGTGTTGTCATTGTCTGTTGTGTGTGGTAAGGGCTGGTGCCAGTTGCTTTGGCTGTGTGCAACATCAGTCCGAATATGTACACAACAGTCATAGAAATACTTACATAAGTAAATAAGTACATAACTTACATAAGTACAAGAAACATGGTACATAAGTCGAGACAGAAATATGGTCTGAGTCATGATGTGATGTGGTGCCCCTCCCACCACCCAGACATTAAATTGCTGTTTTGGGCCCTGTTTACCAATGTCTTCACCCTGACTCTCAGTGCTGCTGGTGACAAACTGGGTCTACAAGTCCAAACATGTTTTCAAAAAAATGTTACATCAAATTGACACTGAAATCTGGTGTCAGTCCTGATGTTAAATGCTGTGCCACCACCTCACGGACCTGAAAATGCAGTTTCTGTTACCAATGATTTCAGCCTAAATCTTGGTGCTGCAGATGCCAAACAGAAGTCCAAAACTGTTTCTAAAAGTATGTTACAGTAAATTTAGACAGAAATCAGGTCTTAGCCATGTTGTTATATGACACCCAAGTCACCACCCAAAGCAAAATATGGTATTTGGTCCATTGTTTACATTGATGTCATGCTGAATCTTGTTTTTGTGAGTGCAGAACAGGCTGTACATGTCCAGAAATGTTACAGGAAAAATAGTACATAATGTTGAGATAGAAATATGGTCTGAGTCATGATGTGATGTGATGTGATGTGGTGCCCCCCCCCCCACCACCACCACCCAGACATTAAATTGCTGTTTTGGGCACAGTTTACCAATGATTTCAGCCTGAATCTCAGTGCTGTTGGTGACAAACAGGGCCTACAAGTCCATAAATGTCTTCTAAACACTGTTTCATCAAAATGAGACTGAAATCTGGTGTCAGTCCTGATGCTAAATGATGTGCCACCACCTCACGGACCTGAAAATGCAGTTTCTCTTACCAATGATTTCAGCCTAAATCTTGGTGCTGCAGATGCCAAACAGGGCCTACAAGTCCAAAACTGTTTCTAAAAATATGTTACAGTACATTTAGACAGAAATCAGGTCTTAGCCATGTTGTTATATGAGGCCCAAGTCACCACCCAAAGCAAAATATGGTATTTGGTCCATTGTTTACATTGATGTCATGCTGAATCTTGTTTTTGTGAGTGCAGAACAGGCTGTACATGTCCAGAAATGTTACAGGAAAAATAGTACATAATGTTGAGACAGAAATATGGTCTGAGTCATGATGTGATGTGGTGCACCCCCCCCCCACCACCACCCAGACATTAAATTGCTGTTTTGGGCACAGTTTACCAATGATTTCAGCCTGAATCTCAGTGTTGTTGGTGACAAACAGGGCCTACAAGTCCAGAAATGTATTCTAAACACTGTTTCATCAAAATGAAACTGAAATCTGGTGTTAGGCCTGATGTTAAATGATGTGCCACCACCTCATGGACCTGAAAATGTAGCTCCGGTTACCAATGATTTCACCCTGAATCTCAGTGCTGCTGGTGCCAAACAGGGCCTACAAGTCCAGCAATGTTTCCCAAAAATGTTACATCAAAATTGAGATTAAAATTTGGTGTCAGTCCTGATGTCAAATTCTGTGCCACCACTTCACGGACCTGAAAATGCAGTTTCTTCCACTTTACCAATGATTGCAGCCTGAAACTTGGTGCTGCTGGTGCCAAACAGGGCCTACAAGTCCAGAAATGTTTTCAAAAAGAATTTACAGTAAATTCAGACAGAAATCAGGTCTAAACCATGTTGTTATATTTCACCCAAGCCACCACCCAAACCAAAACATGGTCTCCGGTCCACTGTTTACATTGATTTCATGCTGAATCTTGTTTCTGCGAGTGCAGAACAGGCGTACATGTTCAGAAATGTTACAGGAAAAATGGTACATAAAGTCATGATGTGATGTGGTGCTCCTCCCACCACCCAGACATTAAATTGCTGTTTTGGGCCATGTTTACCAATGATTTCAGCCTGAATTTCAGTAATGTTGGTGACAAACAGGGCCTAAAAGTCCAGAAATGTTTCCAATAAAATGTTACATCAAATTGAGACTTAAATCTGGTTTCAGTCCTGATGTTAACTGCTGTGCAGTGACCTCAAGGACCTGAAAATGCAGCTTCTGTCACTGTTTACCAATGATTTCAGCCTGAAACAAAGTGCTGCTGGTGCCAAACCAGGCCTACAAGTCCAGAGATATTTCCAAAAAAATGTTACAGTAAATTCAGACAGAAATCAGGTCTCAGCCATGTCGTTATATGGCAACCAAGCGATCACCCTAATCAAAACATGGTCTTTGGTCCACTATACATTGAATTCATGCTGCATCTTCTTTCTGCGAGCACATATGCGAGCTGTATATGTCAAGAAATATTACAGGAAAAATGGTACATGAAGTCTGTTTTGGGCCCTGTTTACTAATGATTTCATTCTGACTCTTGGTGCTGCTGGTGCCAAACAGGGCCTACAAGTTCAGAAATGTTTCCAAAAAAATGCTACATAAAATTGAAACTGAAATCTGGTGTCAGTCCTGATGTTAAATGCTGTGCCACCACCTCATGGAAATGAAAATGCAGCTTCAGCCACTGTTCACTAAAGATTTCAGATTGAAACTCAGTGCTGCAGGTGTCAAACAGGGTCTACAAGTCCAGAAATGTTTCCAAAAATATGTTACAGTAAATTCAGATAGCAATCAGGTCTCAGCCATGTTGTTATAGGATGCCCAAGTCACCACCCGAAGTAAAACATGGTCCGTGGTCCACTGTTTACATTGATTTCATGCTGAATCTTGTTCCTGTGAGTGCAGAACAGGCTGTACATGTCCAGAAAAGTTACAGGAATAATGGTACATAATGTCGAGACTGAAATATGATCTGAGTCATGATGTGATGTGGTGCCCCCAACCCACCACCCAGATATTAAATTGCTGTTTTGGGCCATATTTACCAATGATTTCAGCTTGTGTAACCTCCTTACAAATGGGGGTTCCCAAAAGTCTTCCTTGGATGTGCCTAAATGCCCAATGCCAGGCTGATATCCTGTGTCTTGGCACTTTAAAAGTGTTTGTATGACAGTGCCTTAATGCCTCTGTGCTCTGTCTCTTTAAGAGCTGCCAATAACATGGTGCTTATTTAATCTGCAAGGGGGCTTAGTGTTTCTATGCTTGAGTCCCGCCTGAGCTGCCAGATAATCGCTCCATTCTGCCATTGCTATTTGCGCAGAGGGAGCTCTGTTAGAAGTGTACTTATTTGCTGATTATCTATTAGCATAGTAATGATACTGTAATTTGTCTACCCTGCCTTCTTTGCAGCATGGACAGTTCTGTTTATCATCACCATTTTGATTTTGGACTGACAGTCAGCACCAGTCGGTACCTTTGGGGACTCTAAAATGGAGCCTGTCCCCAGGAGTCTTGTGGGAGCAAATTACTGTAGGAATTGTAGACTTTGCATTTTGGCACCAAAATGGACCTGGATGGGGAGCTCTTGCTTTGACAGACAGATGGATCAGCCAACCAGAACCTTTTGGACCGAAGGGAAATTCTCAAGCTGCCTGCTGCAGTGAGTCAGTCTGGAGTTAGAGTTTGAAGAGAAAACAGCTGGAGTGATTCAAGCAGCTGATTTTTAGCCTGTCTACCTGTAGTCCCTAGAGTGGGAATCCTTTGAAAGACTTAGCAATTGGACTGTATCCAAATTGGAGTGCGACAAAGCCACTGAAGAGTGACCAGATTTGTACCTGAAGAAGACTGAAAATTTGCTGTACGCGATCAGCCTGTCAGGACATCCATTTACCACAGAATTCCCAGTTTTGCTCAGATATGCTGATACTGCGGCCGGCTGCCTTCAGCATTGTGGTATGGTGAGTGCTTTACTATAAATGTGCTGTGTGCTGTAAGTGGGTCACGATTTGGTTCCTCATGATGTAAATGTGCCACGCTTGCTGGAACCTACATCCAGCACTACCGGACTAAAAACCTGAACTGTTCCACCTGGCCTGGGCCTTGCCACCTGGCCCAGCCAGCTACTTCAGGCACAGAAACCATCATCAATGAGAGACCCACCCGGGGATCAGCCCTCTACTTAACCATCTCAAACAGGGGCAGAGTAGTTTCAGGCTCGGGTCCCGCCCTGGCTGCAGTGTTATCGCTCCATTCTGCCATCGCTATTTGCACAGAGGGAGCCATGCCAGGAACTGTGACTGTTTACTGTTTATCTGTTTTAATAATAATAATAATAATATTTTTTTTTAGTCTTTTTGGTAACCAGGTAAGACCCACTAGGCACAAATGCCTGTTTTCAGAGGTGACCTGGGGGCATTGAGTGGTTAAGTGACTTGCTCAGAGTCACACAGTATGCAAGTGGAGATGTGAGAATCAAACTCAGGTCTGGTCTACTGGATGTACCAAGCTCGTTCACACCTTGTTCCTCTAACCTCTAAATTATACTGCCAACTATATTATAGTTTGTCTAACCTGCTTGCCTTTGCAGCATGGACATTTTTGTATTGCACCACTATCTTGGTTCTGGACTGGAAGTTTGGACCAGTCAGTACCTTTGGGGACCCTAAAATGGTGTCTGTCCCAAGGGGTCTTGTGGGAGTGAATT
Source organism: Neoceratodus forsteri (assembly GCA_016271365.2). Lineage (NCBI taxonomy): Eukaryota > Metazoa > Chordata > Ceratodontiformes > Ceratodontidae > Neoceratodus > Neoceratodus forsteri. The sequence continues at coordinate 141,208,976 of CM057459.1, read as the reverse complement.
TCTGTAGGAATTGTAGTTTTTGCACCTTGGCACCTAAACAGACCTGGAGGGGGAGCTCTAGCTGTGACTGACAGATGGATCAGCCAACTGAAACTTTTGGATTCCTGAGGAAGTCCCGGTGCTGCCTGCAGCAGAAGTCAGTCTAGAGGTAGAGTTTGGAGAGTGAACAGCTCGAGTGATTTGAGCAGCTACTCCTGCATAGTTCACGTGGGAGACTGGTGGAAAGGCTGAGTTTGGCCTGTCTGCCTGCCTGCTGTCCCTCGAGAGGGAGCTTTTGAAGAAACTGGATTATATCCGAAATTGAATGTGATAAAACCTTTGAATTGTGACCAGATTTGAACTTGAAGAAGACCGAAGAATTGCTGTAAGCGATTGCCCTGTCAGGATATTCATTCACCACAGAACTCCTGGTTTTGCTCAGAGACACTGAGATTGCTTCCAGATTGCTATCTGCTTTGTGGTATGGTGATTGCTTTACTATAAATGTGCTGTATGCTGTTAGGGGATTGTGATTTGGTTCCCCACTATTTAATTGTGCCACACTTACTGGAAGCAGCATCCAGCCTTCCCAGACTGATATCTGAACTGTTCTACCTGGCCTGGGCCTTGCCACACTAGCCCAGAAAGCTACTTCAGGCACAGAGAATACCATTGATGAGAGATTCACCAGGGGATCAGCCCCCTGCTCAACATCTCGAACAGGAATGACACCTTGTTGATTCGTGTGGGCCCTGCTTCTCCTAGCATACCAGTTAACAACCTGTAGTCTCCATTTCATCCCTCCCATGTCTCGTATTGGGTAATGTGAGCAACAAACAGGGTAGCTCTCTGCAACATCAGCTATATCGCAAGTGTTGTCATCTGATTGCATTATTGTTTTCCTTTCATGAACTGAGCCTTCCGGCTCTGGATTACAAATTGTGTGTGGCTGTGCATGCCTTTTCTTTTCATCACAGGGCCCCAACCAGCTGCGACGCCAACCTACTCCGGGCAACACATCAGGCTAGCCTATCTCACTTACTAGGTACCCAGAGTGTGTGTGACTGTGTTGAGGGACTAAAGAGTGCATGTATAATTTCCTGACTAGATCAGTTACAGAATCAATCAACCTGATTATGCTCCTCCCTTGTTTAAGCCCCCTGAATAAATCAGATCTAACTCTTTTTGCATCTAATTTGACTGTGGTTCTAGTTTGTACCAAAAGCACTGTACTGTTGTTATTTGCAGTGAATAACCTTGTTTTACAGGGGGTCCCAGGGTTGAACTGGTGGAACCAGCCCTGGTGGTAAGTGCAAACAATGTGGGGATTTGTATGCTGTATAGCGGCTACGGTGAAAGTGTCTGTTGCACATTGTCTAGGCCACTAGATGGAAAAGAGGGGGGTTACAGTGTCCCGGAGGGCAGTACCCAGGTTAGCCTTGTTATGAACAACCCTGTCCTCTGGGTGGAGGGACCCATTTCAGTACCCAGGCCCCTTAACCTGCAACTAGCAAAGCAGGCAGGGGTTGTAGCCCATGGGATAACGCCACCTAGGGGTTACAACTTGGAGGCACCGCTGGGATTAGTGCCCCCCCAGTGGCCAAAATCAAGAATTATTATTAAAGAGTAATGGCTACCCCAGTAGAAATAGCTGTACACCAGTTAGTGGGGTGGTGTATGGGGCAGGAGATTGACCCCATAATGCCTTGCTAATACTGTATATACCTATGGGCACTAGTAAGGACACTGTTGAAGGGGCACTTTCCAAAGCTGAATGTTTGAAAAAAAGCTGTAGTGGTGGGTCAACTTGCTGATTTAACTGCCCAAACTCTCATGCCCTTGGTGGAGTGTAGCAACCCCCTGGACAGTTCAAAGGTGCCCCAGACTATCATTCCAGGGGGGTTCCCAGCCACCAGGAGGGTGATAACTAGAGATAGTAAGGTTCCCTTACAGGATGAGTCCCCACTGTTATCTGAGTCTTTTGAGGAGAAGTTTGCCAAGTTGTTACTGGAGGAGGGTAAAACTGTGGAGGATTTTAAAAAATTATTCCTGCCACATGGGAGTGTACCTTCCCCACTGTCCACACCTGCCATAGCACCTGTTCTTTCTCCAACTTCTGTGCCTTTTGCTGTGTCAGCAGGTAGTCACAACCCTTACTGCAAGCTCAAGGTATTCTCTGGCATCCACCCAACTCCTAATGAGGAAATCGACCTGGAGACCTGGATAGACTCTGCTACCCTTGCGGTACAAGACTGGCAATGCTCAGAGGCCAAAAAAAGGGCCTACGTGGTGGAAAGCTTCCAGGAGCCCACCCTATATGGTTTTTTCTCCCTGAGATCCTCTAACCCTGATGCCAAAGCCAAAGACTACTTAGTCACCCTTGAAAATGTGTTTGGGGCCACCACTAGTGTTGAGGTTTTGAAATTGAAACTTAAAGATGTTAAACAACAGCTGGGGTAATTATCTGCCTACATGGATCGATTAGAGGGAATTCAACAAACCATTTTTTGGAAAGGAGGCTGGGCCTCTAGTGAGGTGGACTGGGTAAGACTGGATCAGATACTCCTTTCTGCCCTGCACTCCAGCTGGCGTTGCTCAAATTGCAACTGCACCAAAGGAAATCTGGTCCCTTGCCCTTTCATTTGTTGATGAAGGAGGTACAGGAAGTTGAGGAGGAGGAAGGCTCTCAGGAGCCTTGCGCAGTCGTAGCTGTCGCAATCCCTGCTCCAGGCATGGGGTCAGTGGCTGATGGCCTGGAATTCCAAAAATCACATGACGGAATCTGAGAACTAAATGCCGGTGCCAGCCCCAGGGGGCCCAGCAAGAGAGAGACTGCTACAGATGCTCTGCCATGGGTTGAACTGCTGAAGGAGTTCAGAGAAACAAAAAACAGTCTCTTTATGAAGGCTGCTCCAGTGGGTACAGGCCCCGATCATTATCCGAGTGCATTTACTATGGAGGTAGGTGTGCACACCCAGGCATCTCCTGCTCACAGCTGCTCAAAAATTGATGAATAAACTATGAAAGTGAGAGAACTGATGAGATGTCTCCCAATGCTCGCCACACCACAGAGAGAGGTGGAACCAAGGTTTTCTGTAGGTAGTACCCCCGCCTCAGCTTCCAATGTGATGTCTCAGCCACGCCAGACCCTGGAAAGCATATTTTGTCATAATTGTGGGAAGGTTGGGCATATGAAGAGAGAATGCTGGTCCCCAAAAGACTTAGTTAAAGTTGTATACAGACCTCAAGGGAAACTCTGGAAAGTGAGACCATGGCCGAGAAGCACCGGCAATGACCACAGTGCAGGATCGAGAAATCCTAACTCAAACTTCTTTGTGGCTAAATCATCTATTCAGGCCTCTGCTACTGCTTCTCCAGACTGGTCCAAAATTGTAGGCCTTTCGATGGAGATTTCTGTGACTGCAAATGGTATGCATGCTCGAGCTGTGCTTGATAGTGGGTTGCAAGTGACCAATGTATTCCAGGACGGGTATAACAAACACTTATCTGATGTGCCTTTACAATCTCTGGAAGGTCTACATGTGTGGGGCCTGAGCAAAAAGTCTTATCCCTACCTTGGATATGTCCATCTCTGGCTATCTTTTCCTGCAACTGTAACTGGTGTAGATGAACAAGTAGGGACACTAGCCCTGGTGTGCCCTCCTATGGGATTGTATGATGGGATTCCCTTGCTCATTGGAACCAACGCCCACTTGTTTTGGAAGAGTAGAGCAGTTGTGTCAAGAGAAACAAGGGAAATGGACTGGGTGGGCACTGAGAATTCCAGCTTTGATAAAGAGAGCCTATGATCTGCAAAAATGGACTACCGACGTAGAGATGAGCCAGTGGGGATAGTGTGGAAGAAAGATCCCGATTTTCTGGTACTTCCTCCCAATGCTCAGTACACCATTCATGGAGAGGTTTGCAATAAAAAGGATGTGAAAAATTAAATACTCATGCTAGATGCCGCTGGTGAGGGGAAGTTGCCTGAGGGGTGATTGGTTAAACCCAGTATCCTACCTGCCTGTGCCCATGCCTATGCAAGGCGAATGATGGTCCAAGTCTGGAATGTGTCTGATTGGGAAATTTGAGTGAACGGGGGGTGTACACTAGCTATGGTACACTGTGCAGACACTGCAGTGCTGCCCAGCAACAAATACGCCAGTGAGAAGGGGAAGGTGACCCCAGACCTATTTGACTTTGGTGACTCCCCATTGCCTGCTGAATGGAAGACTCAAATCAGTAGGAAACTTTCCCAGAGAGACCAAGTGTTTTCCTTAAAGAAGTGGAATGCGGGGTATGTCCATGGTGCTGAGCACACTATCAGGCTTCACAATGACAGACCTTTTAGAGACCGGTCCTGCCACCTTGCCCCAGCTGATATAGATGATGTTCAGAGGCACCAACAGGAGATGCTCGCTGCTGGCATTATTCAAGAGTCAAGAAGCCCCTATGCATCTCCCATTGTAGTTGTGCATAAGAAGAATGGGTCCGTGAGGATGTATGTGATTTATCGGACTTTAAACAGACAGACTGTACCAGATCAATACACCATGCCCCACATACAGGATGCCCTGGACTGCCTGAATGGGAGTCAGTGATTTGAAGTACTTGATCTACGAAACAGGCACTACCAAATCCTGCTGACTCCCAAGCACCTTGAGAAAACAGCCTTCATTTGTCCCTTGGGATTCTACTAATTTCTGAGAATGCCTCAGGGGATCTCGTGTGTACCTGCTACTTTCCAGAGATTGATGGAGCATGCAGTAGGGGGCATGAATCTGCTAAAATGCCTAGTATACTTGGATGATGTCATCGTCTTTGGACGCACCCTCGGAGTATGAAACCAGATTATTTAAAGTCCTTGACCGCCTGGAAGAATTCAGCCTCAAACTGTCCATAGACAAGTGTCAGTTTTTCCAAAAGTCTGTAAAATATGTGGGACACATAGTGTCAGCTGAGGGGATACAGACAGACCCCAGCAAAGTAGAGTCCCTGACCATCTGGCCTCAACCAACTAACTTAAAAGAATTGCAGCATTTCTTGGGGTTCTGTGGCTATTATCAGAGGTTCATTAAAGACTATTCAAAAATAATCTGGCCACTTCTTAATCTCACTCAAGGTTATCCTCCTACCAATTGCAGGTGTAAGAAGGAATCCCTCGAGGGAGCAGAAAAGGTGTATTTCTGAACAGGTGAACCATTTGGAGCCCATTGGACCCCTGAGTGTGAGGTGATGTTCTTTGAGATCATCTATCAGCTCACTCATGCCCCAGTGCATGCTTATGCTGACCCTACTAAGCCTTATATTCTGCATACAGATGCCAGCCTGAAGGGACTCGGGGCCGTGTTGTATCAAGATTATGAAGATGGCCTGAGACCTGTGGCCTTCACCAGTAGAAGTTTGACACCATCTGAACAAAACTATCCTGTTCACAAGTTGGAGTTTCTCGCTCTAAAAAGGGGCCATAGTTGACCAATTTCATGAGTACCTCTATGAGGCCAAAATATTGGTATGAACTGAAAACAGCCCTCTAACATATGTACAGTTGGATGCCACTGGCCACCATTGGCTTTCTGCTCTGTCAGCTTATGATTACGTGGTTGAATACCACTCTGGACTGAACCATATTAATACTGATTCTCTTTCATGGTGGCTAAGCCCCCAAGACAACTGGGTGAGGCTGTCAGAACACTCTGTTAAAGCATTGTGCCAAAAATTTGACAAAGATGAGCAGCCCTCTGCAGATACAGTGAACTGTTTGGTGGACTGTTTGGGGCCCCCCGATACTTGCATACCTGCAGCCTATTGTCATTTTTCTGCATTGGACATCAGTGCCCTGCCTCAGTTTGATAATGACAGCATTCAGAGGGCCCAATCCCAAGATCCAATGATCCAGCCCACACTTGATGCCCTACGTGCTGGGAAAGATGTGTCTAAATTATGTTCTGCCATATTACGAATGGCATTATTATTCAAAGAAGGCCCACGATTAAAGTTGTGGGACCAGTTACTGTATCGAGAGGCAGAAGATTGTTGGAGTCAGTTGGACAAGCAACAATTGGTGCTACCCACAGCCTTCAAGCAGCTGGTGCTGAAGTCCCTGCACAACCACATGGGAGACCGTGGTATTGACTGGACCCTCGAATTGGTGACGTCCAGATTCTACTGGCCAAAAATGGGGGCTGATGTTGAAAACCATGTCAAAACCTTCAGTAGGTGCCTTCAGAGAAAAGCCTTGCCTCAGAAAGCTGCTCCTCTTGTTAACATTTCAATCAGTGCCCCCATGGAACTGGTTTGCATAGACTTCTTGTGTCTGGACTCTAGAGCTTGATTGAAAGAACATTGACAATGTATTGGTAGTAACCAATCACTTTATCCAATATGCCCAAGCTTTCCTGACCAAGGATCAGAAGGCCTCTACGGTGGCCAAGGTGCTAGGAGAAAAGTTTTTTGTCTATTATGGTGCACCTCAACATATCCATTCTGTTCAAGGAAGGGACTTTGAAAGCAGATTGATTAAGGAGATGCTCTACCTGTGGGGGGGTGCAAAAGTCTAGAACCACTCCTTACCACCCACAGTGGGACCCCCCAACCTAAACACTTTAACAGGACTCTCCTGGATTTGTTGGGCACTCTTCATCCCAAAGACAAGTCCAAATGGAGCCAACAGATTAGCACCTTGGTACATGCTTACAATTGCACCAAAAGTGATGCTACTGGGTTCTTTCCCTATCACCTCATGTTTGGGAGAGAAGCCTGGTTGCCCGTAGATGTCTGCTTTGGAGTCTCCCCAGATGGGGTCAGAGCTGAGAACTATTTACAATATGTGCAGAAACTGAAAGCTTAATTGAATCATGCATACCAACTGGCTTAAACAATGGCTGCCAAATGATACCTTGCTAACAAAGAGAGATATGATCAACAGGTGAAGGCCCAAGAGTTGTTGTCCGGGGATTGAGTGCTATTACATAACTTGGCACGGCAAGCATAAAATCGCTGACCGGAGGCATCCTCTTCCACATGTAATAGTCAGTAAGTTGGTTGATTTACCTTTGTAAAAAGTGCATCCTGAGAACAATTCTAAAGCTGTCAAGACCATGCACAGAAATCACCTACTGCCTATTGGCCAAGTGATCATTGATGCTGAACCATCAAACATTGCCTCTCCTGGGCTGGTGACTCGTGCTGCTGCTAAAAAGAGACAGAGTCAACCTGCCCTAGTTGTTACCGATTCAAAGCCTTCCCCCCCCCGGCAGGCTCAGAATGACTGTGACTGTCATTCCATCTCTGATGCTAGTGAGTGTGACAATGTTTATTACCCTTCTTATGAACTGAGTCAACTGTTTCGAGGTAACCCTATGTATAATAATGGGGATGAAGCTGGGCCCTCAGGACTGCCTAACCCTCCAGCTTCTTCTGTGGAGCAAATGCTCCCTGAAGGTGAAGTGCAGAGTATTGCTAATGAAGCGGCAGAATCTTTGTTTCTGGCAGAACCCTTTGAATTGCCCAAGGAGGAATCTGATGTGGCAAATCTCCCTGGAGACATACCAGCCCTTGAAGAACAATATGAAAGTGATGACAGCACACCTTCAGTATCTCAAAGTCTAATTGTGCCAGAGTCTCCTCAGAATGAGCAACCTGGGCCCTCTTCAGAAGATAATAATGAGCAAAGTATGACAGAAACAGAATCTACAGAGCAAGGAGCTGACTGTGCTCCCAATTTGGACATTCCAGTCAGTGCAGAGGCATCCCTCACTACAGGAGAAGAAACCAATGCCAGTCTTGCCCGCCCAGAGCCTACGTCTGTTTCCCCCAGAAAGTCTGGGCGAGCAGTCAAGCCAGTCATGCGCTTTAGCTATGACTCCCCTGGAAGGTCTGTGGATTTGCCTCTCAATTTTGTTCACAAGGGTGTTTACATTTCCAAGAGCTCACTGCCCAAACTGAGCCTGTCTGCCAGTTCTAAGTCAATTGTCCTTCCCTCCAACCATGGTGCCCCTGCCCCATCTAGCCCTAAGTTAGCAGATAGGGATGGGCCCTCATCTATGTTATTCAAGGTGCAAGAGAAGCTATTACGTGAAGGGAGGCAGTATAGCGCAGTGGTTTAAGGCTCTGAGCTGCAAATCTTGAGACCTGGGTTTGAATCCCACAGCCTCCACTTGCATATATTGTGTGACCCTGAGCAAGTCACTTAACTTCCCTGTGCTCCCAGGTTGCACCTGTAAAAAAGCTTTCAGCTTAGTGTGTCTCACTTGGTTAAACAATTGTGAAGTATAGTAATGTTATTGTGTTGTTCATGGTAAACTCAGAATTGAATGTATGAAAAATGCAAAGCTGTGGTCATTATGAATATAGTATATAAATAGAGAACACTGAATAAGGCAGTAATGTGATAAGTTTAAGTTTTACAGATGCATCAGTCATTATATGGTAGTGTGAAGAAATGTCACATATATAACGTACAGTGTATTGTCTTCTTCCATGCTATTGTGGTATAGACTTGATGGAGATGCCAAGTTCTTTCCAGGTGGGGAAGGGTGTAAACCCCCTACAAATGGGGGTTCCCAAAAGTCTTTCTTGGGCTTGTCTAAATGCCTACTGCCAGGCTGGTGTTCTGTGTCCTAGCAATTTAAAAGCATTTGCATGTGAGTGTCCTGTTAGCCTCTGTGCCTGTCTCTTTAAGAGCTGCCTACTTTGTGGTGTAAAATTAATCTGGGTAGGGGCTGAGTAGTTTCAGGCTCAAGTCCCTCCCGAGCTGCAGTATTATTGCTCCATTCTGCCATCAATGTTTGCGCAGAGGGAGCCCTGCCAGGAATTGTGACTGCTTACTGTTTATCTGTTTTAATAATAATAATAATACTGTAGTTTGTCTAACATGCCTTCCTTTGCAGCATGGTCATTTTTGTATTGCACCACTATCTTGGTTCTGGACTGGAAGTTTGGACCAGTCAGTGCCTTTGGGGACCCTAAAATGGTGCCTGTCCCCAGGGGACTTTTGGAAATGAATTTCTGTAGGAATTGTCGTTTTTGCACCTTGGCACCTAAACGGACCTGGAGGGGGAGCTCTAGGTGTGACAGACAGATGGATCAGCCAACCAAAACTTTTGGATTTCTGAGGAAGTCCTGGTGCTGCCTGCAGCAGAAGTCAGTCTAGAGGTAGAGTTTGGAGAGTGAACAGCTCGAGTGATTTGAGCAGCTGCTCCTGCATAGTTCACACTGGAGACTGGTGGAAAGGCTGAGTTTGGCCTGTCTGCCTGCCTGCTTTCCCTTGAGAGGGAGCTTTTGAAGAAACCGGATTACATCTAAAATTGAGTGTGACAAAACCACTGAATTGTGACCAGACTTGAACCTGAAGAACACTGAAGAACTGCTGTATGCGATCGGCCTGTCAAGACATTCATTCATTCACCACAGAACTCCCGGTTTTGCACAGAGATACTGATATTGCTGCAAGATTGCTATCCGCTTTGTGGTATGGTGATTGCTTTACTATAAATGTGCTGTATACAGTTAGGGGATTGCAGTTTGGTTCCCCATTATTTGATTGTGCCATGCTTGCTGGAAGCTGCATCCAGCCTTCCCGGACTGATATCTGAACTGTTCTACCTGGCCTGTGCCTTGCCACAGTGGCCCAGCCAGCTACTTCAGGCACAGAGAATACCATCGACGAGAGACTCACCCGGGGATCAGCCCCCTGCTCAACATCCCAAACAGGAATGACACCTTGGTGATTCGTGTGAGCTCTGCTACTCTTGGCATACCAGTTGTCAACTTGTAGTCTCCATCTCGTCCCTCCTGTGTCTCATATTGGGTAGCATGAGTAACAAACAGGATAGCTCTCTGCAACATCAGCTAAATCGCAAGTGTTGTCATCTGATTGCATTGTTGTTTTCCTTTCATGAACTGAGCCTCCCAGCTCTGGATTACAAATTGTATGTGGCTGTGCATGCATTTTCTTTTCATCACAGGGCCCCAACCAACTGCGACACCTGCCTACCCTGGGCAATGCATCAGGCTAGCCTATCTCACCAACTGGGTACCCGGAGTGTGTGTGACTGTGTTGAGGGACTAAAAAGTGCATGCATAATTGCCTGACTAGATCAGTCATAGAATCGATCAGCCTGATTACACCCTTCCCTTGTTTAAGTCCCCCGAATAAATCAGATCTAACTCTTTTTGTACCTAATTTGACTGTGATTTTAGTTTGTACCAAAAACACTGTACTGTTCTTATTTGCTGTACGTAACCTTGATTTACAGGGGTCTCCAGAGTTGAACTGGTGGAACCAGCCCTGGTGGTAAGTGCAAACAGTGCAGGGATTTGTGTGATAAATAGGGGCTACTGTGAAAGTGTCTGTTGCACATTGTCTAGGCCACTAGAGGGGAAAGAGGGGTTACAGTGTCCCGGAGGGCAGTACCCAGGTTAGCCTTGTTACGAACACTGTCCTCTGGGTGGAGGCACCCATTTCAGTACCCAGGCCTCTTGACCTGCAACCAGCCAAGAAGGCAGGGGTAGTAGCCTGTGGGAAAGCACCACCTAGGGGTTACACAGAAATCAGGTCTCAGCCATGTTATTATATAGCACCCAAGCCTCCACCCGAACCTAAACATGGTCTTTGGTTCACTGTTTACATTGATGTCATGCTGAATATTGTTTCTGAGAGAGTAGAACAGGCTGTGCATGTCCAGAAATGTTACAGGAAGAAATTGAACATAATGTTGAGATAGAAATATGGTCTGAGTCATCATGTGATGTGGTTCTCCCACCACCAACACCCAGACATTAAATTGGTGTTTTGGGTCCTGTTTACTAATTATTTCAGCCTGAATCTTGATGCTGCTGGTGCCAAACAGGTCCTACAAGTCCAGAAATGGTTACATAAAATTGTGATTAAGATCTAGTGTCAGTCCTGATGTTAAATGCTGTGCCACCACCTCATGGACCTGAAAATGCACCTTCTGTCACAGTTTACCAATGATTTCAGCTGGAAACTCAGTGCTGCTGGTGCCAAACAGGGCCTACAAATCCAGAAATATTTCCAAAATTTTTTTACAGAAAATTAAGACAGAAATCAGGTCTCAGCCATGTTATTATATGGCACCCAAGCCACCACCCGACCCAAAACATGGTTTTAGGCCCACTGTTTACATTGATTTCATGCTGAATCTTGTTTCTCCTAGTGCAAAACAAGCTGTACATGTCCAGAAATATTACAGGAATAATACATAACGTTGAGACAGAAATATGGTCTGAGTCATGATGTCATGAGGTGCCACCCCACCACCCAGACATTAAATTGCCGTTTTGTGCCCTGTTTATCAATGATTCCAGCCCTCATTTAGATGTTGCTGGTGCCAAACAGGGCCTACAAGTCCAGAAATGTTTCCAAAAAAATGTAACATCAAATTGAGATGGAAATCTGGTGTCAGTCCTGATGTTAAATGATGGGCCACCACCTCATGGACATGAAAATGCAGCTTCTGCCACTGTTTACTAATGATTTCAGCCTGAATCTCAGTGCTGCTGGTGGCAAACAGGGCTTACAAGTCCAGACATGTTTTTAAAAAAATGTTACAGTGAATTCAAACAGAATTCAGGTCTCAGTCATGTTGTTATATGGCACCCAAGCCACCACCTGCACCAAAACATGGTCTTTGGTCCACTGTTTACATTGAATTCATTCCAAATCTTGTTTCTGCGAGCGCATAAAGTCAAGACAGAAGTATGGTCTGAGTCATGATGTGATGTGGTGCCGCCCCCACCACCCAGACATTAATTTGCTATTTTGGGTCTGTTTACAAATGATTTCAGCCTGAATCTTGGAGCTGCTGGTGCCAATCAGGGCCTAAAAGTCCAGAAATGTTTCCAAAAATACATTGCATCAAATTAAGACTGAAATCCGGTGTTGGTCCTGATGTTTAATCTTTGCCACCATCTCATGGACCTGAAAATGCAGCTTCTGTCACCAATGATTTCAGCCTGAATCTCAGTGCTGCTTGTGCCAGACAGAGCCTACCAGTCCAGAAATGTTTCCAAACAAATGCTACAATAAATTCAGACAGAAATTAGGTCTCAGCCATGTTGTTGTATGGCGCCCAAGCCACCACCCGAACCAAAACATGGTCTTTGGTACGCTGTTTACATTGATTTCATGCTGATCTTGTTTCTTTGAGTGCAGAACAGGATCTACATGTCCAGAACGTTACAGAAAAAATTGTACATCAAACTGAGACTGAAATCTGGTTTCATTCCTCATGTTACATGCTGTACCACCACCTCAAGGACCTGAAAAGGGGTGTGATGCAGAGAAAATGAATTCCTCCTGGAAAATGCTGCTGCTACTTGCAATTGTTTCCTCCTGCTGCTGCTTTTTTCAATTGATTGAGACAGAAATGTAGAATAATCATTTCCCTATGCTGCTTTCCTGGTTGACTGTGCTGACTGACTCTGTGTTTGTAACATGCCTGGTGGTGGGGAGTGAATTACATTTTCAGGGACTGAGGCTTGCTGCCTGCTTCTGTCTTTGACTACTACTTGTCAAGTTGCCACAAGAAGTACTGTTTTGGATGGTTGATGGTGGACCATCTTCAAGAGTCCATACTGCTGCTGAACATGTATCTGTCTTTATTTTGTTTCCTGTGCAAGGTAAGGGTGTTGGTGGTTTGGTATTGTGGCGTCTTGAGTTCTAATATGTTTGTACTGCTTTTATATTATTTTTCAGTGTGTCGTGGATTACATCATCATGCCAGGCTGGGATTAGGATCTAGGGATGTTGGAACACACCACATTTCCCCACTCAGATGTTAAGCATAGAATTTTTCATTACTAGTGGGGTACGTCTGTTACTGCCTTCTAGCTGTCTGAGTTTGATAGTAATTGTGTTCTTTTTTGCTTTTGTCAACATCAGGAATTCCGGCAAAGTTAACCCTCACTCCCACTGCTCAACCAGATCTGGGGGATTTATTTAATTGTACAATGGTTCCACTTTCACAGTCCCTTAGGTAAGTATTTTTTCATTTTTTATGGTCTTCTGTGGGGCAGGGGATGTTGGTGATGGGTGGTGGAGCTGGAACTTTTCACAATCCTCAAAATGTGTTCTTTATGTTTGCTTGTACGCATGTGCAAGAAACATAGTGCCATCATCCGAGGTTTTGGAGGTGTGTCACCCCCTCTTCCAATTCAGTCAGTGTGTTGGCAGGCGTGGCCTCTGCCCACCAATGCATGCTGGAGCTGTCTATGACAAGCTCCAAAATGCAGTGGCGTACAGTTGAAAGGGGGAGCTACACTTCACTGAGCAGCGATAAGATATCGCCTGGTCATGCACGGCTCCCTCTATATATACACACACACACACACACACACACACACACACACACTCACAAACGCACGCATACTGCATGCTGCCCTCCCCCCACACACACACACATATAGCCTACGGGGGTGCCTAATCCCCCATCGGCTTGTGCTGTGCTCCCCTTCCATATGCCATGCTGGGTGCCCACCCCAGCGTGGCAACTCATAGAATAGCTGACACGGGGGTGCCCAATCCTCCGTCGGCTTCACTGTCCTCACCCCGAGTACTGGGTACCATGCTGGGAGCCCACCCCAGTGTGGCAACTGATCATATGTCCACCGGGGGTGCCCAATCCCCTGTCAGCTCCATGGCTCCCCCAGCCATCCTTGTGCCACGCTGGGAGCCCACCCCAGCGTGGCAAATGTCCCACGCCGTCTTTTTTTAATCCCTGTAAAGAAAAACGGTCCCACGTAGTCTTCCTGCCCCTCTCCACAACCCACACCCACCCACTGTGCACCCAGCCCCCCCACACCCCCCACCCCATACTTACCTCCGGAGCTCGTGCGATGATCTGCGGTGGACCGGGAACATGTCTGCACTCTTCAAAGCCGACCACAAACTGAGGAAATGCCGGTAAGCTGTATAATGGGCTAGATAGGGTTTTTTCAACTTTGTTGCATATCTCAGGCATTTGTTGGAATTTTTGCACCAAATTTTCAACATGGGGTTTTTGGGACCCCTTCTCATGAATGATGTCACTGTCATGGCGTTATTCGGGCCTGAAGGGTGATTTCGCAGTCACTGCATGAAATCACCTTTGGGACCTGAATAACGCCATGACAGTGACATCATTCATGAGAAGGGGTCCCAAAACCCTATGTTGAAAATTTGGTGCAATAATTCCAAAATGACTGTTTTGATGAAAGGCGCTAAGTAGTTCCTACGCAGAGGCTCATAATTTCACGAATTTTCAATATTTTACCCAGATTTTCAACATTGCCATTTTATTACACTTCCTTATGAACAGTACAGCTGCCATTTTCATGTCGCCCTAAAATGTTTTTCGCATATGTAGCGAAAATGGTGCTGTTGGTGCAAAAGCAATGTATGGGACACATTAAGAAAATCACAGTGACACTGTTCATGAGCAGAGGTCTTAAAATGGCTATGTTGAAAATTTGATGAAAAAATTCCTAAAAATGACTGTTTTACAAGCGTGCATTGCGCAGTTCCTACGCATGCTCGTAAGTTCACGAATTTTCAATATTTTCACTCCAGATTTTCAACATTCCCATTTTACCACACCTCCTTATGAGCAGTACAGCTGTCATTTTTCACATCTTGCCCAAAATGTGTTTCCGCCCATGTAGCGCACAATGGCGCAGTCGATTTGCAAAATCAATGTATGGGACACTTTAAGAAAATCACAGTGACATTGTTCATGAGCAGAGGTCTTAAGATGGTTATGTTGAAAATTTGGTGAAAAAAATTCCTAAAAATGACTGTGTTACAAGTGAGCATTGCGCAGTTTCCACGCACCCTTGTAAGTTCATGACTTTGTAATATTTTCAGCCCAGATTTTCACCAGTGGCATTTTTCCACACTTCCTTATGAACAGTACAGCTGTCATTTTTCACAACATGGCTGAAGTGTGTTTTCACACTTTCAGCGCAGAGATGCGTGGTCGCTGTGGGAAATCATTGTTCAGCACAGATAAAGAAAATCACAGTGACATTGTTCATGATCGGAGGCACCAAAATGCCTGAGTTGACAATCTGCTGTAAAAAAATCCCCAACCTAATTATATTGCGGTTGTGCGTTGCACAGTTTCTATGTATGCTCGTGACTTCACCATTTTTTTAAATATTTTTACTGCAGATTTGCAACATTGCTATTTTTTACACCTCCCCATGAACAGTACAGCTGTCATTTTTTACATCCTGTTCGGAATGTTTTTGCACCTGGGGTGCTAAATGCTGTAGTCGCTGTGCTTAAGCAGCTTTCGGCTAACAAACTGATATTCCCTCTGTTCATGAGGTGGGGTCACAAAAAAAACATGTTGAAAATTTGGAGTGAAAATACCAACGAATGCCTGAGGTATTAGGGTTTCCCAACCATAATGCCCAACCCTGTAGAGAATGACGGGCATCAGGAGTGTGACTTGGGATTCTTGCCTGTAATGCTCATACCATTCCACAACCTGCAACCAGTGAGAGGCATCGAGGTATGCCTTGGACTCTTCGGCCCCAAAGTTCACCCCCATTCTCTTATATCACACCCATCTCACCATATTTCCTAATGAAATGGGGTGCGCATAAAGGCCAAAGACCCCAAGGAACACTGTGACACTTGTCAGTGTCTGCAGGGTGGGGTGTGGTGAAATGGCGTGGCCGTTATGCCTGATGACCCAAATGCACACCCCAATGCCTGTCACTCTCTGCAGGGTGGTGTTGGGGTTGGCTTCAGTTCAATACTTCACTGCCATTCCTATTATGGAGCTCTGTAACTTCTACACTACCACTGCCAATGCCAGCAAGCAAACATTCGGCATTGACAAATGCTTGTTTTATTTTATTTCCAGGTACGCAGTACTGATAGGGGAAGGTGAATGCTTGCTACTGTGCTTCATCATCGTCTGGAATCATGTGCCCCAACCAGCATGTTCCTTCTTGGGTCTATCCACAGTTTAATGACATCACAGGGTATAGTAAGTATACATTTTTTTTCATCTGCTTGTTCTAATTTGCTTGCTAAAACCAGGTATGCATATTGGCGATTATTTGTCATTTTTCTTCATCTTTGGTCTTGCTTAGGTCATTTCGTCTAAGGTTTCATCCTATTTCTGTATGATGACTACATCCATCCAGGGCCTGCAGGAGCTATATTGTGTGGAAGACGGGGGGTTGCTTAAACTGCAATGTTGGCCACTGGTGTCCATACCATTATTGAGTAAACACCACCCACATCCAGGGAAGAACTATATGTGGAAATGGATGGCTGAGATGGTGTTAAATAAATAATTAGGTGGAGGGGACTAATGGTTTGTCTAATCATTTGAAGTGGCATAGCTGCTGTAATCATGAAAATCTGGAATCCAAACTGAAGGCAGCAAGCACCTCCCCCTGCCCTGACCCCCCTAGGAACCATCACAGTTTTGGTACAAGAACGTTAACCTGGTAGTATAGCATAAGTAACTTTTTAGGGGGAATGGGATGTTGTAAGTTGTTAAGCCTTTTCATGATTACTTTTCTAATTAATGACTCTCATCATTAAAAATAGCCACCATTCACCATTTCTCAAAATTTGTTTAACTTGTGGTATTAACGGTTGAATGAGCGTGTTACAGTCATGCGCTACTTGTAGTAGGAGCCAGGGTTCTTCAACATGTCACCGATAGTAAGTGGCAGAAAATATTTTTTGGGTCGCTTGGAGTGCATGGGTGTGTCAGGTGGTGGTGGTGGTGGGGGGGAGGTGTGGCATGTGCCAGCATGGGCACTTTTTAGGATATCAAGACAACATATCTTGCTATAAGATGGGGTTGATAGTCGACATGAAAAGTTAAATGTATATCTTGAAATTTTTGGCAGCAAAACATTATAACTGAAATCAGGCAAAATCTTTATGATTATGGTAATTTCATTGCAGCTGCTTTATATAGGCTGGGGGAACTGGTGGGGACCAAACAACGGGTTATAGCAAAGGGTGACCAAATGAAACTGATGCACACTGCAGCAGATAACACATTACCATAACCAATCCAATGGTACACAGCTAAAAATAAGTTATAACACTATACTGAGCTGAATGTGGTTGGGGGATGGTCTTTGAGTAAACTCCACCCTTTTCCACTTTCACATCATCCAAGAAGCACCCCTCACAGTCTTCAAAACTGGAGTTCTCACCAGGTGGGAATTCTCTCAACAATGCTGTTTCATCCACCTTGCTGCTGGTGGATGCCTTAGTCAAGGGATTGCTATCATCCTCATCACCAAGACACAGTTCCTGTGGCAACATCACTGACGTCACTGTGCTGTGTGGAATGTGCCTTTCATTCATTTTGATGAATGTTAGTATGAACACATTCTTGGGTGACAAATTGGTCCTACGGTCACTCACAATGGCACCAGCTGCACTAAACACTCATTCCACACTGACACTGGTTGGCGAGTAGCTCAGGTATTTCACAGCAACCGATGTTAGTGCTGGCCAGTAAGTCATTTTGCTGCTCCAGTACAGTAGTGGCTCATCAGTAATGGCAGGGTGCTTTGGGTCCCCCATGTAAGACTCCACCATTCATTCTGCTGCCCTGAGTCTAGTTGCCTCATCTGTCTCCACCTCCTTTTTCTCCTTATCTTCCACTTTCACCTGAAAGAGAACATCCCAAATGGGATTGCTCGCTGTTTTCTGCTCTACATTGCCCATTTTCTCTGATTGGGTTGCCTGTGAGCCACTGGTAGTGATAGTAACACCTGCTTTTGCCACAGCGTGTGCCTTTTTCATGCGTGCCGCATGTACCATTCTAATGAGGTTCTCTGTCAACTTTTGTACTGACGACTTCCTTCAATTATAGAAGGTAGCCCATGTTTGTAGCATGGATTCAGCATGGTAGCGATTGCAGTCAGCTGACTGTAAAATGCTGGATACATGGGTATTTGTGTCCAGCACATTGAGCATGTGATCCACTAGATCACAACAGCCATGATCCCCACTTGCCTCCATCTAGTGTCGCACATTAACTATTGTCTGCATCAGCACATGTATGAGGGGTATGGATTGACTTATACAATCAGTGCCCCCATTCACTGCCTGTGTAGCATGCTCTAATGGATAGAGAATGCATATTAGCTCATCCATTTGGTGCCACTGCTCTGTTGTTAGAGCAATGGACACTCCAGCACTGTCACTGGTGGTGTGCAGCAGCAGGTATTCTGACACAGCCTTATACTGTTCATACAGCTGGTCAAGCATGTACAGTATGGAATTCTACCTGGTCACAACATCAAGCTTCATCCGATGCTGAGACAGATGGTTATTGTGCTGCAACTCATGTAGACGGTCACAAGCCTTTGCTGAATGGGCGAAGTGGACACATGCGATGGGCGAAAGTAACTGTTTCCTTAATGTCTGCATGGTTAAGAAACTGCTGAATAACAAGATTAAGGTAGTGTGCCAGGCAGGGCACCCTGAAAAAAACACCTTTGCTAATGCACTTCATTACATTGGAGTCATTATCACTTTCGATGAATCCTGCTATGAGTCACTGTGTGTGTAGCCACCCATCAATCTCTGACAACAGAACATTAAGCATTTTCTCAGCCATGTGAGAACCAGTAACACTTGTCATACTCAGGGTCACATGCTGCTGAATACCAGGTGTGTTGCTACCACAACAATTTTGCTTTATGCATATTTTGCCAGGCCCAAAATCAAGTACCACCCCAGGCAACTGTGCCCAGTGTGCTGTTATGCATAGATGCAAGCTTGCTGCTGTTTGTCCACTGATCCACATATCCATGCTAAAAAACATCTTGGCAGCTGGCAGGATGATGTTCACCCCCTACAGACCTCACACTGCTGACTAGGCTTCCCCTCCATGTTCATCACTGAAGGAGTTCCACACCCAATGCCTCACCATGAAGAGGGTAAACAGTGGAGAAAACTTTTTGGATACAAGTCCTGAAGATGATACTGTATGTGACAGGGCTTTGATGGCACACTGAAGAGGGCAGGTCTGAGAAGTTGGTGGATAAAGACTAACTAAAAAAATAACACTGGCTTTGACACACTCAGCACATGATACAATGAGTTCTGTATAGCATTAGCCATGACCCCTGACATGTAGTGTGGAACTACAGGGTGCCACTAATGTGGAACTGTCCCCCAATCTGCCTAAAGAAGTTAGCCTCACAGAAGTCCTCTCTCTGAAGTAGTTCCCCATTGCATCATTCATATCTGAAGTGGGTTTTGGTCTGTAGTAATTCCTCTTCCTCCCATGGAAATTCACCCTCTCTTCCCACTTCTGCCCCAAAAAGCATCCCTGGCCCCCGTGCCATCTGGTCTCCTTGTTCACATGCCAGCCCAGGTGGCCACTCAGCTTGCAACCAGTGTTTCAGCAGGCAGTAACCCCCATGCTCCCAATGACATGTTGCTGTCATTTGTGAGGCAACAATATTTTGTAAGGGAATTCAGACCATTTTATATTGCACTTGTTTCTCCAATTCACAGGTGATTGCAAATATTTTTGTGGGCACTGGACATTGTTTACAGCCCCACCAATTTGAACCCCCACAGAACCACAAAACATTTTGAACTTTTGGCCTCTAATTATGGATGCAATATTCTGCATGAACTGAAGCTACACCAACAAAAACTTTGAAGCTACAATATAAGCAATCAAAGTGGAAAAGCACCCATCATACGGACAGAGATAAGAACACAAAATAAAGTGCCAGACGCATTTATTCTCATCATATTGGTGGCACAACAACCAGCGGCAGGGTTAACAAAGCTGGAGTCAATGCAGAAAAAAAGACCTTAACATTTCACCCAGTGAACTGTTGGGCTTCCTCAGAGATACAACACAGCATCATTATTGACTTAGAAAGTATCAAGATGTAAGCCTAAGTGGCATGCATTGGTTTGATCTTGTTGATAGTGAAAACAGCAAAGTAAAATAAATATGTGACCTTCAAGTATCTCAGCCCAGTGAAGAGCTATTGGTACCCATATATTTTTGACACTTCCCACAATGGGGATACCACTACCAGTTTATCCAGTATACTAATTCTTAAAGTCTAATGAAAAGAAATGGGACTCAGCTCTAATGTAGTGTTACTTAATTCAGTTTCTTATTGTGATTGTCCTGCCATCAATATAATATGTAAGTGTCCCAATGTTTCATGGCCTACAGTACACCATTTATTCAATATGTCTCAGTAGCCCTAAATAAGTATAAACTTAACTACATCTGATTCATGACCATTTTCCGTACTGTACTGCTACATAAATAGTGCTGAATTAGTCAGATTTTTAAGGATTTTTTTAAATCCCTATTGAGAATTGTGAAACCTTTTGTGACGGATTTTTTTTTTGTTTGGTAGTCTGTTCACTGCTACAAGGAGAGGGTGCTTCCATGTGACAGTCTAGATGAAAATCCACTAGATGGGGCTTTAGCACTGTAACAGGAGCTGTTCTCTTTCTGAAGGTATAACAAAAATAAAATTAGAGAATTTTTTCCCCTAAATTCTTTGACAGCTAAATAAGGAATCTCACAAAATTGCTTGACAAATTTGGCACTACTATACTGTAAATATACTGTATACTATATATGTTTCTATAACTTTCAAGTATCTCAAGGGAATTAACAAAGTACAAGAGGGTAGCATCTTTCAGAAGGAGAGATGTGCACGAACAAGGGGGCACAATTTGAAGATAGAGGGGGGATGGCTCAGAGGTAATGTTAGAAAGTATTTTTTCACAGAGAGGGTTGTGGATGCATGGAACAGCCTTCCTGAGGAGGTTGTGGATTCAGGAACAGTGGGAGAATTCAAGAATGCATGGGACAGGCATAAAGCAATTCTAGTGGGGGTAGGAGGAAATAAGCTGTTGATTAACTAGAATCTGCAGCTTATCCACCAGGTAGGGAAATGGGCAGACTAGATAGGCCAAGTGGTCCTTATCTGCTGTCAGATTCTATGTTTCTACTACTACTGTACTACACAACATAGAAACATAGACTTTGATGGCAGATAAGGTCTGCTTGACTCACCCAGTCACCTGATTTCCCTCCTTATTGGATAAGCAGCAGATCCTAGTTAACCAACAACCTATTTCTTCCTAGCCCCCACCAGAATTGCCTTATGTCTGTTCCATTCATTCTTGAATTCTCCCACTGTTTTTGACCTCACAACCTCTTCAGAAAGGCTGTCCCATGCATCCACCACCCTCTCTGTGGAAAAAATACTTCCTCATGTTGCCCCTGAGTCATCCCCCTTCTCTCTTCAAATTGTGCCCCCTTGTTCTTGCACATCTCTTTTTCTGAAAGATGCTACCCTCTTGGACTTTGCTGATTACCTTAAGGTACGTGAAAGTTTCTGTCATGTCCCCCCTCTCCCTCCTTTCCTTGAGGGCATACATATTGTGCTCCTTTAGTCTCTGTTCATATGGCTTCCATTGCAGACCCTGCACAATTTTCTTTGCCCTCCTCAGGATGTCCTCCATCCTATCTATGTCCTTGTGGAGATGGAGTCTCCAGAACTGCACACAGTGTTCCAGATGGGGTCTCACCAACTGTCTGTACAGGCTGGCCCGGTGGCACTGAGGGTTGAGGCACTGGACGCCACACCTTGCTCCACGCCGGTGACCCAGGTTTCCTGAACGAGCCCGGGCCATCAGGGGTCGGCAGGGGAGGGAGAGGATTGAGTGTCCAGAGGACAGCTCTCCTCTCCCGGGAGGGAGGGGCGGCACAGTCTCAGTGCTTGGCTGACCTCTGGTGGAGGCCAGAGGTAAATCAAGCGTGTGGAGCAGACAAAGGTTGGGAGTGGTGGACATTGGCTGGAACGCCTTAACTTCAGAAGCACATCACTCCCTAGAAAAGCAGAAAATCACCCACAGTGATGCCTGGAGACAGGCCCCAGCATCACGAGACCAGGACCGGAGACGGGTCACACAAGTCTGGCCAACACTTGGATGAAGGATGGGAGGCTTGGGGGTTGACCTCCCACCCACTCGGGGGGTAATCTGAGGGTGATGACAGGGTGGACGTGTGAAGGGCTCATATCCCGGTGACCTGGTGGGCACGATGCCTTGGGAGTTCCTGAGGGAAGGTAGGTGCTGCAGAGAAGGGGGGAGAAAAATAGAAAGTTAAAAAAAAAAAAAAACTGTCTGTACAGAGGCATAATAGCTTCCTGTTTTCTTCTGGTGTTGCCTCTCCCTATACATTCCAGTATCCCCCCCAGCTCTCCTTACTGCCTTCTCACATTGCTTGCTTACCTTTAGGTCATCTGACATGACTACCCTCAGATCCCTTTCCATTTTTGTTGTTGTTCGTATCCCCCCTCCATTGTGTATTCTTCCCCTTGGGTTTTTGTTTCCCAGCTACATTACTTTGCACATCTTTGCATTGAATCTAAACTGCCATACTTTTGACCATTCCTCCACCCTTGCCAAGTCTCTTCTCATCCTTTCCACCCCTCCTTGTGTATCAACCCAGTTGCAGATATTTGTGTCATCTGCAAAGAGGCATACTTTTCCTTCCAGTCCCTCTGCAATGTCACTTATAAAGACATTAAAAAGGATAAGTCCCAGTACTGAACCCTGTGGTACCCCACTAGTAACTCCACTTTCTTTGGAGTGGACTCTGTTTACTATTACCCTCTGTGTCCTGTTGTCCAGCCATTTTTTTTTACCCAGACTACTACTCTGGGACCCACTTCCAGGCTGGCTAACTTGTTTATTAATCCTTTGTGTGGGACTGTGTCAAATGCCTTTTTGTTTATTTTTTATTTATTGATGATCTAGGATTATAACCTTTGAGAACAGGCTCATTACATAGGTTCCACATCAAGGTAAGACAAGAGATATAACAAAAATTCACGTAGTAACTTTAAACCATAAAAATAAAAGAAATGTCAACAATGCATGGGCATTTAAATCAATAAATAGCAGAAGGGCAGTACCAACAGAACAAATGGGAAACATCATTAAATCCTTAATGGACCTAGGCTTAAGGAAAAGAATAAAAGAGGAAGGGTCTGAGGGTGTGTGTGTGACCAGAAGAGGTTTGTACAGACAGAGGGGCAACAGAGGGACATCAAGTTGCTAGAGATAGTATACTGCTAAGTCAGCTCAGTAGCGTGCCTCGTCATGTAAAATGTCAGGATTAGCTGGAGGAACATGGCTATGGGTGGGACAAACAGGAGCTAAATTGAAGATTACCTGGAAGATGCATGCCATTTATGGGGTAGGGAAGACCAAATAGTATGGTGGCAAGTAAGAATTCAGGGGTTAAGGGATTAAGAGCTGCATTGTGAAACCTGGAGGGGGGATCAAGAGGGGCAGGAGGAAGGAGGTGGGAGTAGGGGCAGGTAGGCTGGAAAGGAAGGGATGGGAGAGTAGATGCTGATGTAAGATGGTTCAAGAAGGGATGGGGAGAGAGTAAGGAGTGTGGAGGAAGCAGTGGATGATAAGTGGTAAGGCTGTAGGCAGGTAGCCTGGCCTTATTGGAAACAGCTGCAAAGAGCATTAGCAGCCAGGTAGATTCTTAGCTCCCGTTTGGAGGGACCTAATGTTGATTTAACAGAGATGCTTGTTGGTAGGTTGTTGACCCATTTGGGTGCCTGGTGGGAAAAAGCTCTTTGTCCTAGAGAGGTTTGGCATCTGGGGACCTTGAAGACCGAACTCTCAGATCTTCTTGTTGAACGGACACTTTCAAAGTGGGTGAGGAGCTTCTGGACTCCAGAAGGTAGATTACCTAAGCTTGCTTTTTTGGCCAGCAGACAGGTCTGGAACTTAAGCCTGTCATCGAATTGAAGCCAGTTGACCCGGGCGTAAAGATCGCAGGTGTGAGTTAATGGCTTGGAACCAGTGGAGAGTTGGCATGCCTTGTTTAAGACAACTTTAAAATGCATTTAAGGGCAGAGTCCATTGCTGCCCCATAGATTACAATTCCATATTCAACAAGGGAAACAACAGAGCTGCTGATGGCCAGGTTGACAGTTTCAGGAGTGAGACTATGCTTCTACCTATAAAGGAGGCTGATACGCACATTGAGGGCCTTTACATTATTGTCAATGTGGTTAATGAAGGACAAGGAGCTGTTGATTGTAATCCCCAGGTATTTGAATCATTGTACTAGGTCAAGTGGCACACCACCAACATTCATAATGGTGACAGGATAAGTTTGGTGCCTGTTCTGTGTACTAGAGAACATCATGGCCTTCGGTTTTTTATAGTTCATTACAAGTTTATGATCCTTGAACCAACTCTCAACTGCAGTAAAGCTGTCCTGTAGTGTGCGCTCCAGTGTAGAAGAGTCTGTGTTATAAGAGAATAGAACTGCATCATCTACGTAGAGCAAAATTTTGTAGCGACAGGCTCACGGGAGTTGATTAAGGAATATGCTGAACATCAGGGGACCCAATATTGAGCCCTGGGGAACACCAGAGAGAACAGGACTGCTGACAGATAACATGTCAATCCTGACTTGCTGTAACCAGTTTAAGAGGTAGGACTTGAACCAAGCAACTGTTTCGCTGAAAAGACCAAGAACAGCTGTTGCTCAGCAATGAGGTCATGATTGACCATGTCAAACACTTTTGACAGGTCAATGAGTATAGAACTGACCAGATCTTCCTGTTCATGGGAGTTGTGAATATAACCTGTGAACTCTAACAGCATGGAGGTGGTACTATGACCTTTATGGAAGCCATGTTGTTCAGCACAGTGTAGGTTATATTTTTCCAGGAAGTTGACTAATTGGTTCGCAATAATCCTCTCAAGTGCCTTTGATGGGGTGGGAGAATCGAAATGAGTCTATAGTTTCCAACTGAGGCTTGATCACCACTTTTGAACACAGGAGTCACTAGTGCCTTTTCCCATACATGAAGGAAATGGGAGAATCTTAGTGAGGCATTTAGAATGTGAGTAAGGGGCTCTGGTGCCTCTTCCAAGGAGAGAGCTACAAATTTAAGGTCTGCTAAAGTCTAGGTAGGCCATGTCCACAGCCCCTCCCTGGTCTACTACTTTGGTCACCCAGTCAAAGAAATCTATTACATTCTTCTGACATGACCTTCCCGCTGTGAATCCATGCTGCCTTGGGTTCTGTGCAGGGGTTGATATTAACATTGTTTTACTAGCCCAAAACCAAGTGCAAATTGACCAGAGCTAGTGCAGCTAACTCTCTAGTTGTCTGTCTTGACTAGTGCATGCTTTTCATGGCTGTTAATGAAGTTAAAAAAGTTCCTACTTTAGCTGGCTCTAGCCCATATGCTAATCTCTCTCAATGTTCCAGATGGCCTGGTGTGATTAACAGCTCTTTAAGAGCTGCATTATCTGGCAGTTCAAGAGGAGGATCCCAGAAAATACTCATTGTGAGTCATCATCACTCCATTGTTAGGACTTTCAGCTAGTGTCCAGGGTGCGATCAAGGGTAGAGTGCTGTTAAGTCACTAGCTTTTCAGAATGCGTTTCTGTCTTATTATTTATTAGACATTCAGAATTACAACCCTTTGAGTTGAGAAGTCATGTACAAAGGCTCCACGTCAACTGACTATACAGAAGAAGTACAACTAATAACAGACAGTGTTTATACAACAATAAAGTGGTTCAATGAAGGTACAGCTGAGATAGGTAATGTTTGGGCAAAATACAGGCAGATAATACAGAAATTGAGAAACATACATATGGTACACCGGCCATCAGTCTAGTGAAGACACTGACTAAACTGGGGCAGAGTAATACTGGCTGTCTAATTAGTATATAACTGATTAAACAGAGAAATTTCAGTTAGTGGACTTGGGCCAAGGCCTGTGTCAGTGTATTTAGGCAGGACATAGTCCATTGTCAGGGGGTGTTTGCCTAGGGGCAGCTACAGGTGTGGGACAAGATGAAGTGTGCCCTGAGGAGAGATTTAAATCTGCCCATCCTGGGTTCAAAGGTGATGGAGGGAGGGAAGAAGGGAGTTGAGCCAGGTGGGGGCATGGTAGGGGAAAGAGCGTTGGCCTAGGGAGGTATTTTGGCAAGCAACATGGAACTGTGGGTTAAGTGAGCTGTGGGTGGACTTAGAGAGTATCACAGGTGACAGAAGGGAGGAGAGGCATGGGGCAATTAGGCTAGCAGTCACTTTTTTTTGCTAGGAGGCAGGTGTGGTATTGCAATCTGCCCTCAAAATCAAGCCAGTTGGCTTGGCTGTACAGGGCGCAGGTGTGAGTGGTCTTGGGACAGTCCAGGAAGAGGTGGCAGGCCTTATTAAGGGCCACCTTGACATAGTGTAGGGCAGTGTTGTCTGCCGCCCCATAGATTAGGATGCCATAGCCAATGATTGACAGGACAGAAGAGGAGCTGGAGGGCTTCTGTGGGTAGACAGCTATGGTAATGGCACAGCAGGCCAATGCGTGAGTTGACAAAGGAGCAAAGAAGGTTGATGTGGTTATGGAAGAAGAGGGCAGGATCAAAGATAACACCAAGGTACTTGAAGGAGTGGACTTGTTCAAGAAGGAGAGCGAGGGAGGTATGGACATGGAGAGGGGAATCCTTTAGTTTATTCTGGTGATGAGCAAAGATCATGAACTTAGATTTTTTTTGGTTCAGCACAAGCTTATGCCTGGTGAACCAGGATTCAGCTACTGGGAAGGTGGCCTGGAGGGAGTGTTCCAGGATGGTGGGATTAGTGTGGGAGATAAAAAGAACAGCATCATCAACATAGAGTAGGATGTTTCCAGGACAGGCCTTGGATAGTATGTTGAGAAGGAGGCCGAATAGAAGGGGCCCTAGGATAGACCCCTGGGGAACACCTGAGTGGACAGGTAAGGGTGTCTGATGATTTGTCCCATATTATTAAGACCAGTTTTCCATCATTTCCCTACATTTTGAGTGTCTGTATCCAACATTTCAGTGACAAAATGCTAAGAGGTATACAGGGTCTGCTCTGCAGGTGGTGGGTTTTATCCCAGATTCACCATAACTGTTCCATTCCCCCTTCAAATCTCTTACTGCTATACTTTCCTTGGACACCACTGCAGACCAGACTCTGAAATGACCATCCACAGATTCATAACTGCCATTACTAGTAAGTATAGAGGGTCCCCAGTTCTTCTAAATGGACCATGCCAGCCAATGCCATCCATATAGTCCCACCCAGCATGTCCTTTCATCCTAAAAACAAAGCTTTGGATCATGTATGGTACAAAAATAAACCTTAATAAAATACATAATTTGAAAGGTTAAAATAGTAATTCCTGGGGTGCATAGATCACCCTATATAGAAACAGATGTAGTACAGTGTCATGCCTATGTACTGTTTCTCCTGGGATGATGGATAGACAATGTTAAATAAAATCTGTTATTGTTGGGCCAAATCACATTAAAATCAATGCTTTTAAAAACAAAAATGTCATGAAATTTTCCATTTCCCAAGCCCATTAGATTTGTGTAGCCCCCATATCAAAGACATTCTAGATGTGTGCGTGGCTCACAAAAACTTCCAGAAGTGCAGGTCTCCAGTTGGTCACAGGGTGAGGGCTGAGAGTGTCTCTCTGCCAGACTCTGTTCATTGCCCTATGGGTGGTGGTGAGAGTGTGGTGAGGTGCATTATGATACCAGCAATTGTGTGTACAGAGCTGGGACTGCTTGACTGAACATTTGCTGTTGTGATATCCTCTGGTTCGTTTTTGTGTGGGGGTGGGGGACAAAAAGAGGAAGAGAGGATAAATGTGCAATTGTCAGAGTATTTCTTGGTTTGCATTGTTTCCCGTATAAGTGACCAAAATTTACCATTATAATTGTGAGCTAGTGCAACCATTTGCGGGCTAGTGCAATTTTGAATCAACCTGCCCTGCTGGAAAGTGCAAAGAAAAGTTAAGGTTGGACCCTGGTCCTGTGCCGCACTGTCCTCTAGGTAGTCAACAATTCTTTCTTTCAGGAGTGATTCCATCATTTTCCCTACCAGTGAGGTCAAACTAACAGGTCTGCAGTTTTCTGCCTCTGCTTTGCTCCCACTTTTTTGAAAGGGAATCGCATCCATCCTCCTCCAGTCCTCAGGTACCACACCATCCTCCCATGATTTTTTAAAAAGCCAACAGCTGCCTAGGTGCATACTGTGTGATCCTGAGCAAGTTACTTAACTGCCTTGTGCTCCCAGGTTGCATCTGGAAACAAGCTTCAGCTTAGTGTGCTAATCCTGGTTAAACAACGTTCCCTAAAAAGGGTAGTCAGTGATGTCACTAGTTCTTCTCTTAGTTCTTTTAGAATTCTGAAGTGAAGCCCATCAGGTCCCATTGCTTAGTCCACCTTCAGTTTTAGGAGTTCTTTCAGAACCCTTTCTTCTGTGAATGGACTGGTGTCGACCTCCCCCTTCCCCCCATCCAGAGTGCTTCTGCTGATTGGATTAGGTACCTCCCCCTCCTCTTCTTTTGTGAACACTGAGCAGAAGTATTCATTCAGTATCTCTAGTTTTTCGCTGTCACCGTCTGCCCACCCACCATCCCCTTTATTAAGCCTCACTATCCCTCCCTTGATCTTTCTTCACTCCCTATTGTACCTATAAAAGGTTTTATTCCCCCCTTTTTAACCGAGTTGGTTATCTTTTCCTCAGTTTGGGCCTTTGCTATTCTGACTGTCTTCCCCACTTCCTTCTGCTTTAACTGGTACAGTTATCTGTCCTGCTCCTTCTGTGTTTCTTTATACTTCCTGAATGCTATCTTTTTCTCCCTAATCTCCCCTGCCACCTCTTTTGAGAACCATAGTGTTTTTTCCTTCATTTTGATTTGTTTATTTGCTTCACACAAAGTCTTGTTGCCTCTGTGATGGCAGTTTTGATGTTTCCCCATTGTTCCTCCACCCCTCCTTCTTGCCCATTTGCTAGTGCTTTTCTGAGGCACTCTCCAATTTTGCCAAAGTCAGCCCTCCTAAAGTCCAGTGCTCTCACTTTTGTATGGCTTGACTCTATGACTGTGTTTTTCATGAACCACACTGTTTGGTGGTCACTTGATCCCAGATGGATAGCAACTTCTAAATCTGAGATCCTCTCTCTGTCCCCTGTTGAGAGTACCAGATCTAAGATTGCTCCCTCCTGAGTGGGTTCCAGTACTAGCTGTCTGAGGCATGATCCCTGTAGGGCATCAATAATGACCCTGCTCTTTGATGCAGCCACAGCAAAGGTGCTCCAGTTAACAACTGGCATATTCAGGTTCCCCATTAACAATATCTCCCCTTCTGCCATCCTAAGGATACCTTCTATCATTTCCTTATCCATTTCCTCCCTCTGTCTGTACACAACCCCGTGCGGATTGTGGTGCCATTTCCTGTCTACAGGGTGACTCACAGTACCTCCTCTCCTCCCTGTTTACCCTTTAGTTCCATTGCTTTGATCCCTTCCCTTATGTAGGGAGCTACTCCTCCTCCTCTTCTACCCTCCCTGTCCCTCCTGTAGATTGTGTACCCTGGTATGTTGACATCCCGCTCATGGTTCTCTGTGTACCATGTTTCTGTGACTGCCACAATATCCAAGCATCCCTCTTCCATCAGGTCACTAGTTCAGGGAGCTATGTTCACTACAACTCCACCAGTTTCCATAGTGTTAAATGCTTGCCTGACATTTGAATATCACCTGTGATCCTGGTTCCCCTCCTGGACAGATGCAGACTATGACACCAGTATAAGTCTTTATCCCTCTAGGTGGACTCCCAGTCTCCAATTAAGCCAAAACCTGAATTCTGCACTAGTTTTTCAATCACTGATTGAATCCCATGGTGCAGAGCACCCTAGACTCACCCATGCCATAGACAGGCATCACCTCCAAGAAGGTTACCATGCATGCTACTTATCTAAGGCCCCTCCTCAACTCCATAAACTCCCCCTGCACTGCTCTGATACCATTCCCAGCCAAGTAATTTGTCTCTAGGTGAACAATGATGTTCAGCTCCTTCCCCCGTACAGTTGCTCCCACGATACTGGGGATTTGCTCCCTCTCCCTCCAAGCCATGGTGCTGGGCAGGTATCTTACCTCTCTCTCCCCTCCGTCCCCCAGTACTACCCCCTAACAATTGAGTCCCCTATCAGGAGTTGTTTCCTTCCCCTGTGGGATCCCATGCCACCCTCCTGTGGGTCTCCTACACGGAGGTTCCCAGCATCTTCCTTGGTCTCCACTGTGGGGGCCTCCATAGAGGAACCACTCTCTGCCAGAATGGCATATGAACTGTGGAGAGGTACAACTGGAGAGCTGCACCTCTGTTCCACTACCCTCACACTCCCTGTGCCCACTATGGTCCAACCGCTCCTCTGTCTTGGCAACCTCTGAGACAGTGGCATGGCCCTGGTGGTCCCTGAGTGGGAGTGGAGAGCCCCCAAATCCTGGGCAACTCAGCCTGGAGACATGCAACCTCCTCCCTCGGCCCAGAGAGGTGCCTGCAGATGGGACAACACCACATCCTCCAGAATGTCTTCCGGAAGACTGCCACTCCATAGCCATGCACTGCACTGCACTGCACCACGCCCATCATGTCTTATTTGTAGTCCCTCAACTGTTGTTTTGTATGTTTACTCTTTACACTGTCTGTTTACTTTTTTTTTTTTGCTTGAATTTTCATCCTACTTTCCTACTGCCTCTGTGCCCTTACAGCCCCTGTCCTTCCTGTCCTGGGACAGGAAGTTCCTGTATTCCTCAGTAGTCTCCTTCTCACTTGGTCAGAGACAGACTTCTAGCAGCTAGGAGGGTGAGGGAGAGCTATTTTTTTCCTTCTAGGATGGTGAGTCTTTGTGCCTCTGTGATCACTCTCTTCCTGCCCCTGAACAGGAAGTTCTTGTCAGTCAAATCCAGTGCCTATGAAAGTAGAACTGGCTAACGGTGGGGTGGGGGGGGAGAGGGAGGGCTATACAGTCCCAGTAGTAGAGTTCTAGCAGCTGCTTCTTTCCTCTTGCTGCACTCTGCCAAAAGCTAACTAGGGAAGTTTTAAATGCAGACACATGGCAGAAAAGGGGGAGGTGGTGCTGGCTGGACACTTTAATATTCCATACATGGACTGGAGTCTCCCAGCATCAGCATCAACCAGGAGCAGATCTATCCTGGACTCCCTTCAAGGTGCCTTCCTTAAGCAACTGGTCATGGAACCAACTCAGCAGAAGGCAATACTGGACCTCGTGCTCACAAAGAGGGACAGTGTGATAAGGGTAACAGTGGGGGAGCATCTGGGGAACAGTGACCACCGATCACTTTGGTTTGAAATCAAAGAAGCAGAAGAACCAAACTATACAAAAACACATATCCTGGATTTTAGGAGGGCAGACTTTGGTAAAATTGGGACTTGCTTGAAAGAGGCACTAATGGGACTGGGGAGGGAATCAAAGCTGGAGAAACAGTGGGCAATATTTAAAACAGGGATTATAAGAGCAACAGAATTATGCATTAAGCAGGTTAGCAAGGAGAAAAGGAAGAGGAGGCCATTATGGTTTTCCAAGGAGGTAGTGGAGAAAGTGAAGGCCAAAAAGATTGCATTCTGGTAATACAAAAAGACGCAGGCAGAAGGAGATAAGGAAGAATACCAGAAAAAGCAAAGGGAGGCAGGGAGGTCAGTAAGGGAAGCCAATGCTCAGACAGAAGAGTGCATCACAAAATCAGTGGGTAGAGGGGACAAAATCTTTTACAGGTACATAAGTGAAAAAAGAAGGGCAAAGGGAAGGATAGTGAGACTGAAGGGGGAGGACGTGGCTGCATGGAGGATGACAATAGTAAAGCTGATATACTGAACAGATATTTCTGCTCAGTCTTCATTAAGGAAGAGGAGGGTAATGGGCCTGAAGGGAGTACAAGGGGTGGGAATGGTACAGAAATGGACACAAGTTCTTTTACATGGTAAAGAGTCCTAAAGGAACTGGAAGGAATGAAAGTCAATAAAGAAATAGGGCCAGATGGGGTGCACCTCAGGGTCCTAAAGGAACTAAGAGAGGTGGTGGCTGAACCTCTGGCAATCCTGTTCAGCTGATCACTGGAAACAGTGGAGGTACCCAAAGACTGGAGGACAGCAGATGTAGTCCCCTTACACAAAAGCGGGAACAAAGAGGAAGTGGAGAACTACAGACCAATCAGCCTGACCTTGGTAGTGGGGAAGATCATGGAAGCACTACTGAAGGAGCGACAGATGGAACATCTAGTTGTCAATGGACTACAGGACCCAAGGCAGCATAGTTTCACTGGGGGGAGGTCATGCCAGACCAACCTCATTGAATTTTTCGACTGGGTGACAAGAGAGGAAGATCAGGGGAAGGCAGTGGACATGGCCTATCGGGACTTCAGCAAGGTCTTTGACAATGTGCCACACAGAAGGCTACTAAACAAACTGTGGAATATGGGAGCGGGAGGGACAGTAATGTGGTGGGTGGGTAATTGGCTGGGCAGCAGGACACAGAGGGTGGTGGTAAATGGCTGTCACCCCACAGAGGGAAGAGTGACCAGTGGAGTACCACAAGGATCAGTGCTGGGACCGGTTCTATTCAACGTCTTTATCAATGACATTGTGCAGGACCTAGAAGGCAGAATTTCCCTGTTTGCTGACAACACGAAGCTCTGTTCAGAGTGGACATGTCAGAGGGTGTAGACAGAATGAGGAGGGACCTACAGAAGCTTGAAGAATTGGCAAGGGTTTGGCAGTTGAAATTCAACACAAAGAAGTGCAAGATAATGTATATGGGGCACAAAAACCCTGGAACAACGTATAAGTTGGGGGAGTGGTGAGGATATAGCATGCACCAAGCAGGAAAGGGACCTTGGGGTTATCATTTCTGATGACTTCAAGGTAGGGAAACAGTGCGACAAGACAGCAGGTAAAGCAAATAGGATGCTGGGATGCATAGGCAGGGGCATCACCAACAGGAAAAGGGAGGTTATAATTCTACTATACAAGACACTAGTGAGGTCCCACCTGGAGTACAGTATACAGTTCTGGAGACCTTACCTATGTAAGGATATAGGGTAGAGAAGGTTCATAGGAGGGAACAAAGATGGTGCAGAAATTGCATCACAAGTCTTATGATGACAGGCTGAAGGATTTGATTATGTACTTACTGGAAGAGAGGAGGGAGAGACGGGATATGGTAGAGACATACAAGTACCTTACAGTGAGGAACAGGGTGCAGGAATACATTATTGTCCAGTGAAAAATATGTTCTAGGACTAAGGGACATGGGATAAAGTTGGAGGGAGGGCAATTTAGAGGAAACGTGAGGAAGAATTTCTTCACAGAAAGGGTGGTGGACAAGTGGAACACACTGCCAGAGGAAGTGGTGGGGGCTGAAACAATCACGGGACTTAAGAATGCATAGGATAAACATAAGGGAATTCTGGAGGTCAGAGGTAAGGGGCAACATACTTCTAGAAAAACATAAAGGGAACCTACAAGCTCAAATGGGCAGACTGGGTGGGCCATAGGCCCTTATCTGCCGACAGTGTCTATGTATCTATGTATTTCTGCTGCCTAAGCCACACACCCTAATTTGCAGCTCTCCTATTTACATAGCAAACTGCACATATAACATTGAATTTGAAACATAGAAACATAGAATTTGATGGCAGATAAGGACCGCTTGGCCCACCTAGTCTGCCCATTTCCCTACCTGATGGATGAGCTGCAGATTCTAGTTAATCAACAGCTTACTTCCTCCTACCACCCCACTAGAATTGCCTTATGTCTGTTCCATGCATTCTTGAATTCTCCCACTGTTCCTGACTCCACAACCTCCTCAGGAAGGCTGTTCTATGCCTCTACAACACTTTCTGTGAAAAATACTTTCTAACATTACCTCTGAGCTGTTCCCCCTCTATCTTCAAATTGTGCACCCTTGTTCTTGCACATCTCTTTTTCTGAAAGATACTACCCTCTTGTATTTTGTTAATTCCCTTTACATACTTGAACATTTCTATCATGTTCCCCCTCTCTCTCCTTTCCTCAAAGGTATACATATTAAGCTGCTTTAGTCTCTGCTCATATGTCTTCTGGTACAGACCCTGCACCATTTTGGTTGCCCTCCCCTGAACAGCCTCCACTCTGTCTATGTCTTTGCAGAGATGGGGCCTCCGGAATTGCATGCAGTACTCCAGATGGGGGTCTCACCAACTGTCTGTACAGAGGGATAACAACTTCCTGTTTTCTACTGTTGATGCCTCTCCCTATGCATCCCAGTATCCCCCCAGCCCTCCTTACTACCTTCTCACATTGCTTGCCCAACTTTAGGTCATCTGGTATAATTACTCCTAGGTTTCTTTCAGTTTTTGTTGTTGTTATTATCTCACTCCCCATTGTGTACTCTTCCCCTGGGTTTTTGTTTCCCAGGTACATTACCGTGCACTTCTTTACATTAAATCTGAGCTGCCATATATTTGACCGTTCCTCCAACCTTGCCAAGTCCCTTTTCATCCTTTCCACCCCACCTTGTGTATCAACCCTGTTGCAGATCTTTGTGTCATCTACAAAGAGACATACTTTTCCTTCCAGGTGCTCTCCAATGTCACTTATAAAGACATTAAAGAGGACTGATCCCAGTACCGACCCCTGCAGTACCCCACTATTTACCTTCCTTTCTTCACTGTGGACCTCATTTACTATTACCTTTTGCATCCTGTTGTCCAGCCAGTTTTTCATCCAGGCTACCACCTTGGAACCCACTCCAAGGCTGGCTAACTTGTATATTAACCTTTTGTGTGAGACTGTCAAATGCCTTGCTAAAATCTAGGTAAGCCATATCCACAGCCCTTCCCTGGTCTTCTACTTTGGTCACCCAGTCAAAGAAATCTATTAGGTTCATCTGACATGACCTTCCTGCAGTGAAACCATGCTGCCTTGGGTCCTGTGCCCCACTGGCCTCTAGGTACTCAACAATTCTTTCCTTCAGAAGTGATTCTATCATTTTCCCTACCACTGAGGTCAAACTAACTGGTCTGTGGTTTCCTGCCTCTGCCCTGCTCCCACTTTTATGACGTGGAATCACATCCGCCCTCCTTCAGTCCTCAGGTGCCACCCCATCCTCACATGATTTTTTAAAGAGATTAGTCAGTGGTGTTGCTAGTTCTACCCTTAGTTCTTTTAGAATCCTGGGGTGAATCCCATCAGGCCCCATTGCTTTGTCCATCCTCAGTTTCAAGAGTTCTTTCAAAACCGTTTTTTCTGTGAATAAACTAGTATCAATCCCCCTATCCAGAGTATTTCTCTTGTTTGGTTTAGGTACCTCCCCATCCTCTTCTGTTGTGAATACTGAGCAAAAATATTCAT
This sequence comes from Neoceratodus forsteri, assembly GCA_016271365.2. Classification (NCBI taxonomy): domain Eukaryota; kingdom Metazoa; phylum Chordata; order Ceratodontiformes; family Ceratodontidae; genus Neoceratodus; species Neoceratodus forsteri. The sequence goes on along the minus strand of CM057459.1, from coordinate 141,173,729 downwards.
TCAGTATCCCTGCTTTTTTACTGTCACCCTCTGCCCACATTCCCTCCCCTTTATAACAGTTCTCTTTCCCCAACACAGACAAGCACACTAACCCTTGATTTTTGTTTGTTTGTTTTTTTATCCTAATTGAAGGTCCGGGTAGTAGAGTTCTAGTTCTTTAGTCCCAGTAGTAGGGTAGTAGAGTTTTAGCAGCTGCCTCCTTCCTCTTGCTGCTCTCTGCCGAAAGCAAATGTTCTGCCTTTTCTTATTTTCCCCAATGTAGTAACCTATAACCATACAATGAGAAACTAACAACATATACATTAGGCTGAATAAGTTATGATTTGTTATATTTCATCAGTGCCAATTGCTATGTGTCATCGTGAAGCTACATATTGCCATGTATCACTTTAACAGTTACCTTTTTATCATTTAACAAAACCAAGTTTAGTGCTACAGTGATGCATTTTTTTTCTCTTACTCAGAACAGGATGGTGCATCCACAAATCCTTGTGAGATAATGCATTTATAACCACATGTTACTGCATTGCCTCTACACATGATAATTCCAGCAAAGGGTTGCATCCTATAGGCTTTAAGGAGTATGTTGTCACAAGAATGCCTATAATGCAATGCCAGATGTATTCTTAGTTTCACATTTCGTAAAAAGCAATATACAAAAATCTGTCTATCTGTCTGTCTGTCTGTCTGTCTGTCTATTGTAAAACGATTTATTTTTGTGCAAAGTCATTTTAGCACGAACAAAATTAAACCATAATTGCACAAATGTAATTTAGCGGTAAGACATTAGTGCCACATTCACTATAGTGGAAAAAGTACTAAGAGCACTAATTAGTGCAAATTTATTTTATCTCAAATTAGTGCTTCACCAAAATCAGCAACAATTATTTGACAGTGAAAATTTAAAATTTTACAGTATCTGTCTGTCTGTCTATCTAGCTATCTATCTATCTAGTTATCTAGCTATCAATACTGTGTGCAACAATATAAAGAAGGTATTGCCTTATTGGCTAAATAGCTTTACCTAACTGGCTTGTAATGCTTCCTCATTGTTTCCAATTCTCTGACTAAACATGTCCATAAAATAACTGCTAAAAAAACACAAATCAAAACCGGCATTGTAGTGTGGATAAAAACATCTCCCTGCTGCATTTCTAATGGATATATGTTGATATTGTGACTAACTACTATAATCCCATGTTATGCTCCCAAATATTATAAATTGTAAAGTCATTATTTATAGCTGTGTTATGAGGACAGCAGGAAGAGGGAGAATGCCAGACTCAATGGCTGTCAATCCACCAACCCAACTTGTCCATGTCCTGCATGCTCCAATGTTTAAGTCATGGGTGGGGGAAAGGTGCATACCATGGGCTAGTGCTGGGTGAGTGAATTCCCCCATTCTCTTTGAAAACTGGCCATAGCAGATTTAAATTTTAGTTCTCAAAGAAGAGGTTAGGTGAAACACAATTATTTTTATTTGTAAGTTTGCTTTGGTGAGAAACAAGAACAGCATCTGCTTGCAGTCAAATCATTCTTATAATGAAAGAGCGCACTAGTAAGTTGTAAGTGAAACTGACTTCTGGTATAAAATAGCAGGTGGGTGAATACTGTATATTGACCTTTTAAGGGACTACAAAGGCAGCACAGCGAGTGGTCTTCTTTAGTCTGAGAAGATGCCCAAATACCACTTTGTTTGTGCTTAAAACTGTAAGCATAGGGTTGTAAGCATAAGGTTGTGTCATGCAACACGCCACTAAGCACTTATCCAACAGAGAGGAGGTTGCCCAGCAACCTGTGAAAAACCTGGAACTAATGACACTAAGCACATCAGAGGAAGGATATATAGAAAATATTCCACTTATTCAAGTACATGTAACATAAGTGGTGTCCATCGCTTACTGATTGCATGGTACAGGGGTGTGGATAAGAGAAAAATGCAAAAAACAAGGGGTTTATAAGATAATGATCGATACAAACAGAGCCTATTTTGCTGTTCTAAATGATAAAAAAAAACAACACAGGAATTCTGTAGCTACATATGCCATACATATGTACAACAGTGAAGGGGTGGGAAAAATGACAGTGGGGGGCAAACAGGTAGGGGGTTTGGGAGAATATTTCATCTGAGCACAAGGCATTAAACATTCACTTTTTTGCATTTTAGTCTGTCACAACTATGAATGTTGTACACTACATTTTGAAAAACACTTTTTCTGACCCACTTGTTCTGTATACACAAGATTACATTTTCCAGACACCAAGAGGATAGCGGTCTGAAGAATACAGTCCAGTCTTTCTCCTCATTCATTTCTTTTTGTTTCCCAATGTTCTCAGTCTTGGAATCCACCATATCTCACAATGCCTCAACTGTAAATTCCAACCTTCTCCCCAATGGGTTGTGTCAACTTTTCAAGTCCTTAGAATATGGGTGCTGATGCATTGTGTTCTGCAGAGTTCAGATGTCTCACCACCATTATTAATGCCCCTGTAGTTCTGATACCTCCCGCTCTGGGGATGCAGCTATCAGTTTTTGCAGTGTACCACAATATGGGCCAGAAATTCAAATCTGCTGCAAAATAAAACTGTGCCAAAATTTTAGTGGCAACTTTAGGAATTTAAGCTTGTTTGAAGACCTTAAGAGTAGTGGAATTTTGTTTTACCTCTTTCTGTAACCATTTGTGGTCAATTGTAATTCCATTGTTCCACAAAGGCCCATAAATTGGCCATTTTTCTAAATTAGCTGCATACAGTGGAAACATTGCAAGTGTAAAAGTGCCACATTAAAGAGCTAAGTTGCAAAGAGGAAATGAGACAGGACAAATAGGTCATCATGAAATTCAGGAAATGTTTGATCTTGACTTTTAAATAAATATTAGGTCAATGGTTACAGCCATTCTGATTACTCATATGAAGTATATGTACAGTATCTCGCAAACTGTTGTATTAAAAAAAGTCAAAAGGGGCAGGCAGTATAGCCTAGAGGTTAGAATAATGAGCTGTGAATGGAGTTGGTACATCCAGCAGACCTTGGTTTGATTCCCACAAACTCCACTTGCATACTGTGTGACTCTGAGCAAGTCACATAACCTCCAAAGTGCTCCAGTGTTGTTCCTGTAAACAGGCACTTATGTCTAGTGGACCTTACCTGATTACTAAAAGAATAAAGAAAAAGGAAACTGTTAAAGACAAAACACATGGAGTTAGGAACTATGCTATCTAAATTAAAGGAGCACAGGAACAGAGTCTCTGTGGATAGAAATGCACTGGTAGGCCCATCTTCTTTGTCTCATTTCCTTGACTGTCTGGTGCCTCTGACCCTATTTAGTCACTGGCACCCCTTCCTCCCCTGCACTACCCAGTATGCCCCATTTGCCCCTGTGCCTATCCCATGCATTGTTGAAGCTCTCCACAGTCTTTGCCCCATCACCCTCTTTGACAGGCTGATACAGTTATTCACCACCCTTTCTATGAGGAAGTATTTCTTCACATACACTGCTCCCTCTTTTATCTGCCAACCTGACTGCATCCTAAATTTTGGCAGATAAAAGAGGATAGTGGATAACAGAGGGTGGCAGATAAAGGGGGAGATAACATTTCTGAAAATTAGGACAACAGCTCACACTTGTATTAAGTGAGGGTGGTGGATGGGGGGAAAGGGAGAGCACTATATTTCCAACCCCCTTAGCTTCATTGAATGCTCCTGTGTTCTAATGCCTTCTTTTCTCTGAAAGATACAGCCCCTGCACCTTGTTAATCCCTGTAGGTATCAATCATGTCTCCACTCACTCTTCTGTCCTCCAGGGAGCACATATTGAGTGCCTGTAGCCTTCCCCCATATAGCTTTTTGTGCAACCCTTGTATCATTTTGGCTACCCTCCTCTGTATCATTGAAGGGTAAGTTTCCACAGTAGTTGATAGTCTTCTTTCATTCTTTGGGTTTTATCGAACTCTGTAGGTACTAAACCCACATTGATTCAAGTATACTGCAACCTTATAGCATGTGTAATTATATTTTTTATATTGTTTGTTAATACATGACAACCCAACTCTGATATAACATCTCTTTAATAGGGCAAAGACAACAAACCACTGAATGAGTAGCAAATGCAAGCTTTTTATTGGACTAGAACCAATGCTACCTAGTTTTTTTTTTTATTTAAAATATTCCTAGTAGTTTAATGATGTGCGGAGATATCAGTATCAACCATGGCCTAACTGCCCCTTTCTAGAAAACATTAAAAGTAAAGGAAAAATGTACTTTGTCCACGCAAATCTAAGAGTCATGTTAACAAAAATGAATTAAGGAATTTTTTAACTTCTATTGAATCTGACTTTTTACTCTTTACTGAGACATGGTTAACTAGTAACATTAATGATAATGAGATGCAAATCACAGGGTACAACTTTTATCTGGCTGATAAAAACAAAAGGGAGTGGTTTAGTTTTCTATCATGCACAAAAGCAAACTACTACTCATTGAAGTAACCCAGTGATGATAATTGTTGTGAACACTTTGCTAAATAATTTAAACCCAATTTTGGGAAACAAGTTCTCATAATAGGATATTACACATTTAGGTTTTCTATGCCAGATATCCTCAACCTATCTGAAACATTATTGTCCTGCACCAAATTCTATGAAATATTGATGCTAAGTGATTTCAGTATGGACAGGCTTGTGAAAGAAAAAATGAAACATCTAAAAAATATTTCACGCAGCTTGGGTGTGGAACAACCAATGAAAGACTTCACACATATGCCTGGTAAAACAACTAAATAAAAAATTAAAAAAATATTAACCTAAGGAGATCACATGAGTCTACCCTCCTAGACCTCAATTTTACTAACTGTCCTCAGTATAATAGAGAGGCAGGTGCTGGACCTGTTTAGTGACTACAACACCACATAACTTGTTGGGTATCATTGATGGACATACTTCTGGCTGGATGCCAGTGTCTAATGGCTTCCCACAGGGTTCAATTTTGGCCTCTTTAATTTTTTGGGTATTAGTAGCCAATCACTCCTTAAACTTAAATAGTTGGACCATAAAGTTTGCAGATGATTGTGAAATCAGTGGTACTTGTAGAAATCAAGAAGAAAGAAACATACTTCAAAAAGACCTGGATAAATTAATATCTTGGTCCAAATATTGGAGGTTGTCCTTTAACATAAAAAAATGTTACACTATGCATCTTGGCACCCAAAATCCACAATAAACTGTCTTCTAAATGGTCATCAATTAAACAAATCAGAATGTGAAAAAGATCTACAGGGATCTTAATAACCAAAATTTTCACTTCTGATAAACAGATAACTGAAAATCTGTTTAAAGCAAACAAAGTCTGGTGATCCATAAGGTGTAATATTATATCAAGAGATGAACTGGTTTTCCTGCCTTTGTATAGGGCATACATATGACCCCTTCTGGACCAGTCCTCACAACTTTGGTGTCTCTATATAAAAAAAAAAAAGACGTTGCACTAATAGGGGAAATACAACCAAAAGTAACCAAATATGTACTAGGTGCCAGTTATCTTTCTTACGAAGAAAGGCTAAAAATGTTTGACCCAATGTCTTTAGAAAAAACGACACTTGAGAGGAGAACTCATGTTGGCAAGAGAAGTAATCTGTGATGGTTACCTCATGAATGAGATGGGGCTCCAATTTAAACAAACAGAGATAAATATGAGGGGCCATCCACTGCAGTTAAAGTGCAACCACTTTATTTCTACCAAACATGCATACTTCTTTTTCCAGAGAATTATAAAGCCCTGGAATATGTTACCCATAAATGTGGTTGTGAGTAAATCAAAGTTGACTTTTGAAAATAGATTGAATCAAGTTTTGCTTACAGACAGCACAGTTAGCTATTACGAGTGATTGACAGGAGCATCGTATTGGCATTAGCCTTCTACTCCTTCCATTTCTTAGAGAATCTTAATCAATACTGTATAAAAGGTAGAGATAAACCCTGTGGTCAATCAAAATTAGTCTACTTTAGTTTTTTCAAAACATTTTGATTTGTTGTCCTTCATGGCTAATCTTGAATGGATTGACTGGGAAATACTTACTCGGTTTCATACTTGGGTTTGAGGGCAACAGAAGGCAGTTAGCCCATAAGAAAAAAAATGCCCCCCATGTCTCAGTGGTTTTGGCTGGACAAATAGACATTCCTTACAAAAGTTAAATTGATCTCTGAGCTTGATGTGGCATGTGCTTATTTTGCATCAGAGCTGAAGACTAATTACAATAAACACATGCTGTTGAAACTGAGGAAAATCAAAAGGAACTCTGCAGCTTGGTACTCACCTTTTGTAATGAAACTCAAGCAAGAAAAGGACAAATTGTGGAGGCAGGCTCACAGGACTAAAATACCTGGGGACTGGGAATTTTATAGGAGTGCTAGGAGTAAGTATATATTGGAGACCAAGGGTCTAATGTTCACAAATGGGCAAAACTGAGCACAAATATTTGTGCTTGGTTTTGGGATAGCACAGGTGTACAAAACTGCTATATTCAGTAGAATAATAATAAGAATAATGCATCAGTGCTATTTCACTGAATATAGGGCTAGTGAGACCCAATGCTACACCACCTAACTATGGGCAGACACGGCCCCCACAATAGGGCAGCACCTTGGCTTTCACCCAGGCAAAAATCCCCATTTTCAAAGGGACCTATGCTAATGAGGCAATTGGGTATGCAAGGCATTATGGGGCCATTTGCATCCTCATTATGGGCTCATTAGCACAGAGAATGAGGCTGTACTTCATGGCACCATCCCCCAACTGCCCTTGTCAGTGGAGCTATCTCTGGTGCTAGTAGCACCCCCCCATCCACGTGATCACTGTCCCATACAAAAACAAAACATATAACCCTGGTAGTTTAGTGGTCCCTCCCTGTTCACTAATCACCATCCCAGACATAATAAAGCATTACCCTGGCAATCCAATGGCCACTCCCACCATGTTCTCTGATCACTATTCCGGACTTAATTAAACATTACCCTGGCAGTCCAGTGGTCCCCCCATCCCCATTCTCCAATTGCCATCCCAGTCTTAATAAACATTACCCTGGTAGTCCCGAGGTCTGTCCCCCCTCCAAGTTCTCTGATTGTCATCCCAGTGTTCTAGTAAATATTTTCTTGGTAGTCCAGTGGTTCTCTCCCATCTCCCTATTCTCCTATTGCCACCTCGTTCATCATGTAAATATGTCCCCACTAGTCCAGTGGTCCTTCCCCCATCACTGATTACTGGTGCAAGAAGTACAGGTAGAAATAATGAACAGTTTTTACAGATGGTAGTCCCTCCATTCCATGATCACCAGCCCATCATGAAATAGATTACCTGGTAGTCTAGTGGACCCCCCACCCCTCCCACACTGGCAGGGATTGACCCACCATCCTGCTGCCCCCAACTCAACCCCAAGCCAGTGATCAGCTCAGCCCTCCACTCACCTCCATGGCTGGCCACTGACTGAGCTCTCAATGAGCATGTATACAGTGAGCACTCATTGAGAGCTCAGTTGGCGGCCAGCTGTAGAGGTGAGCAGAGGGCTGAGCTGATTGCTGGCTTGAGATTTAGTTGGGGGGAGTGCAGTGGTGAGTAGATCCCTGCCATGGTGGGGGGGGGTCCATTAGGCCACCAGGTAATCTATTTATTTCATGATGGGTCACTGATCGTGGAATGGGGGACTACCATCTGTGAATACTGCTTATTATTTCTATCTGAATTTCTTGCCCCGGCTATCAGCAAGGGGGGAGGGACTGCCGGACTACTGGGGACATACTTACATGAAGACCAGGGTGGCGATCGGAGAATGGGGAGAGGGAGCACTGGACTATCAGGATATTCTTTTATTAAGACCGGATCAGTGATCTGAGAATGGGAAGGGGGGGAGAGAACCACTGGACTACCAGGGAAATATTTACTTGAACACCGGGACAATGATTGGCAAATGGGAAGGGGGGAGGGACCACTAGACTTCTAAGGTTTAAGCTACTAGGCCCTAGGGTTCCATCCTTGGACCTGTCCTTTTCTCTCTCTCTCTTTATTAATGATCTCCCTTCAGTCTGCTCCTATTTCTACATACATATGTATGCTGATTACACCGTCATCTGCATGCCTGGCCCCACTGTTTCAGATGTCCAGGTTCCCTTTCAACAAGACTATCAAGATTGTTCCAAGACCACCAGCTTAAAATGGCTCAAGGCAGAAACTAGCCAGACTATCACCTCCTCCAGTCTTCACCACACTCTCAGGCATACCCCTCAAAGTGGCTCCTACTTACAAATACCTAGGTGTCTAGCTTGACCCTTCCTTAGATTTCTCAACCCACTTCTCTGCTATGCACTCAAAACTTTGCCCAAAACTAGGCCTACTATACAGACACAAGGACAGACTCTCCCTACCAGTCTGTCATAAACTTATTATCAAATGGATGCTCCCAGTGTTCGACTATGCTGACATCATCTACATTTCAGCAACCACCTCCTCCCTCACAAAACTTGATGTTCCTTTCAATGCCTTCTGTCATTTGGCATCCAATTCCCCTCCACTCACTCACCATTGCGACCTCTACTCCCTTCAATCATTCCCTTCCCTCCCCTCCAGCAGAGACAACTGGCTTACAACCTCACCTTCATCTCTAAATTCTGGTTCAACACTCTCCCATCCCACCTCTCCTTGGTCCTCTCCCTTGCCTCGCCCTCTCCTACCTCCACTGCTCCTGTCACTGCTGTACATTTTGCATCACCCATGAATGCACCTCAATAGACCAATGAGCTTTTTCCTTTAGCCTCCCATCCTTATGCAGTAAACTCACCTCTACTATTTGCTTCACTCCCACTTTTCCAGACCTAATGTGTCTGCTTAGGCCACCTCCAGTAACCTCCTGCTGCTGTCCCTGAGGCTCTATGAACCATATTTCCTCAACCATTAAAATTTCACAATAGCATTCAATTTATGCTCTTTCACGCCTAACCATACACCTCCTCTTACTGCTATTAGTTATCTGTCAATTTATGTCAAACTAATTTATCATGTTCGCTTTACTACTCTGTATTTTGAATTTAACTCCAAGGTAAACTGTTCTGCACTACATTGTATGTATTTTTGCACTAGCAAATAATGTACTTTCTATCTCATATGAAACTGTATTTTTGTATTATAACTCCAATTTCCCCTCTCCCCAGGGTCACACCTGGAAAAGAGCCTCAGCTCACTGTTCCTTTCCCAGCTACCAATTTTTACATAATGTAAATAAATGAATACTATATCTTATGGGAATGGCAACTGGGGCTGCAGTACCTTGCCAACCACTAGGATTGTGCTGGATTAAGTCAGAGTTTGACTTGGTGGTATGTGCACTGTGCAAGGGAACAGAGCAAAAGGAATTGTGCAACTCACATACTCTGAATATTGAACTGCACCAATATTCAGGGCCACACCCCTCATTTACATTGCACTCCTTCAGCCCTTTGCCCAGAGTTGCAAACCAAGTTTACCCACACTAACTGGGTCATTCTGTGCAAAACCCAGTTTGTGAAGACAAACATGGTTTTGCTCACTGGCAAAGTTTTGACTATCAGGCTCCAGAAACTTTAACAAAGCCTATTTTGGTAAAAAAAAAAAATGCAACAGAAAAAGCAGGATGCCCATAAACATTTTGGGCCACTATTAGAATCATAAATGGCAATTGTTCCACAATGTCAATATGACAATGTAAGTAGATTTGGGTCAGCCTATTCCAGATAAAACCTTGGCAAATGAATTTAACCAATTCTTTATAAATTCAGGAAATTGTTTTGAAGGGAGTAGTGATAATCTACAGGTTTGGTGGATGGGGATACTTGTAATATTGTTGAGCTTTTGTATATGCCGATATCCAACTACATGAGGATTTAGAGACTTGCTCACCTTGAAAACCAACAAGAGTAGTGGACCAGACAATCTGTAACCACATCTTCTAAAGTATTTGGCTTGCCACATAGCATAACCTCTTGTCTACCTGTTGCTACCTTTTGACTTTGTTCTGAAAAGCTGGAAATTAGCCAGGGTTTTCATCATATTTAAGGGGGCAGTCCTGAACAGATGACCAGCTACCACCCTATTTCACTTGTTCTTGTTATTCCAAAAATACTTCAATGCTTAAGTGCTAAGCAGTTGCAGGAGCATTTTGAGATGGGTGGCTACTGTAATGAGTTTTAATTTGGATTTTTTAAGGACCACAGCTCTTTATCCTCTGTGTCAAAGGTCTTGGACAATTCTAGTAATGAAATGAACTCCAGGCAATTTCCTGGGGTCATTTTTATTGAACTCTCCATCTTCGACACAATGGACCGTATGGTATTTGTTGAGTAAATTAAAGAGCGTGGGTTTAGGAAGTGAGGCCATAAAAATGAATCATTTGCATACTAGTTTGATAATCATAAACAGTGTACTATGGTCAATGGAAGGCCATCACACAAGCTAACTACAACAAGAGGTGTACCACAGGGCTCTGTCCTCGGGCCACTATTTTTTACAATGTATCTTATGAGCTTGTGGGAGTGCCACAGAGACATAGACTATCATCTCTATGCAGATGACATGTTGATCTATGCCTCTGAAGCATATTTATCAGTGGTCAAAGGAAAATGGCAGAAACTTTTAAATGGACTCCACAACTTGTTTGTCTGTTTAGCTTGAAATTAAAGAGGGGAAAAACTAAATATTTGCCGAACAGTGTTTTATAGCTGGTGAATGTTTCATTTGCAAGTTTTTTGTGTGTGTGCTATAGTTAAATCATACAGCTACACCCTACCTGATTAAAGCATTACAAGATAGGGTTTAACTCCAGTTTTCTGTGCTATGGTTAAGCCTACAGCCATGCCCTTTCTGGGTGAGCACTACGAGAGAGTTTTAACTCCTGTTATTTTGTGCTATAACCAAGCCTGCAGCTATGACCTATCTGGGTGAGCACTACAAGGCAGTTGGGTTTTATCCCCATTTTTATGTGATGCAGTTGAGCCTAACAGCTACACCCCATCTGGGTGAGCTCTATGTCTTAAGTTAGATGATATCTGCTTAGTACTGGTCTTTATGGCAATGGGGATTAGAGATGAGGCAGTCAATTATGCCAGCTGTTGGGCACTCTTCTCTAGGGATATTTTATTTATTGAACTGGTTCACCAGGAAGACATATTGAGCAACACTGCTCATTTTCAGATGCATCCTGGGGGAGGGGAAATGGGATAATACAGAGAATATAACAGATTGGATCAAAAGCAAAAACATTCAAGTGCTCCAATATGGATTACAGAGTTAATATACAACATAAGTGCTAAAACATAGCCACTGCATTCACTTATCATGGGACTTGGTACAGTAGTCATGTGGTAAGGGGAGGGAGAGTAAGGGATACAAGAAGAGAAGGGTGGATAGGAAGTAGGGAGCAAGCGCAGGAGATTAGATGCAATTGCAAGAGGGAGTAGTGTGAGAGCATAGGAGTGAGAAGAGAATTTAGGACGAAGGAGCATTTTGAATGTTGGTGGGGAAGAAGTTACAAAGCTTTGGCAAACAGTAGGAGAAGGACGCTTGACCAGCAGTAGTAGTCCTGGTTGGGACAGCAAGGGTGTGGGCAGAGCTACTCCTTAAAGAATGAGTGGCAGGCGGGATGGAGAGAGATGTCGTTAGGTAAGAAGGGAGTGCAGCGAGGCAGAATTTTTTTTAATTTATTTATTTATTTCTAGGATTACAAATATCTTTGAACCAGAGATTCTTTTACAAAGGTTCCATATGAGAATGTAACGTACAAAAATATGAGAACAAACAATATGGTTGCAGCACATTATTTTGTATTTATTTATTTATTGCAGTCTAGGAATTACAATACCTTTGAACCAAATGTTCTTTTACAAAGGTTCCGCATCATTTACAAGAAAACAATGTGACAATGATATAGTGTCATACATACAAGTAAGGTAGATTAAAAACATAATTCAAAAGCAGAAGGTAGGGAAGACACATGCTACACTGACAAGGAAAATTTACTGGCAGGCTCAACAAAGGGAAAGTTAAAAACAAGGAGGCCATCACAGTGGTGACATTGTCAAAACCGAGTATGTGGCGATGTTATAATTGCTGACAGAAAAAGAATAGGTGAGGGAGGGTTTAGGGAAGGGAGGAGGGAGATGAAAGGGAGCACTAAGTGGCTAGGGGTCCCACGAACAGTAGCAGGGAGTTGAGAGGAGATGGTGGGGTGGGGGGTCAGTGGGTGGGGAACTTATGGGGATAGTTTGATGGGAGGGGGTAAGTAATAAGGGGTGATGGCAATAAGAAGGAGAAAGGTGTCTGTTCAGGATGGGAAGAGGTGGAGGGTGTTAGAATATGATGGTAGACCTTACAAGGTGAAGGTTTTGCAGTAAATTAGGAATAGCATGTAGAAAGGGTGTCAGTAGAGACTGGAGGGTGGGAGTAAGGGTTACAGTGGTGGAAAGAAGGTGTGCATGTAAACGGGGGAGGAAGTGCAAACGATGTATATGAAGGAGCACTGTGATGTTAGGGGTACAATCACAGCAGCTGAGAGTTGTGAGGTGCTGCCAAAGTTCAGACTTGTAGGGGCCAAGCATTGGTTCCATGGCAACTTCGGTGGGGAGGCCAGTTAGAAAGGTGGGTGCTCTATAGCTGAAGGTACATTGTGCCTGAGTGGTACGACATGAAGGGACACTATAGGATTGTTTGGTTATGCTGTGCATGCCACATAAGTTATGTACTGGCTTTAGTAGGTGCTGGGTAGCTTGGGGAGTAAGGCCAAGGCAATTTTTTTTCGGCAACAGACAGGATTGGTATGCAATCCTTCCTTTTAGGTGGAGCCAGTTGGATAGTTTATAGAGGTCACATGTATGCGTCAGTTTATCCGCACCTGTTAACAGCCTACATGCCTTATTCGGCACGACTGAGATATGTTTTAAGGTAGAGTCACTAGCTGAGCCATATATTGCCAAACCATAATCTATGGTAGACAGGACAGAGCTAGTCACAGCTATTTTCAGGGCCTCAGGTGTCATACAATGGTAGTGCCGGTAAAGGACCCGTAGCCTAGACTAGATAGCCTTTGAGATATGGTTGACATGGAAGCTGTATGACAGGGAGCTATCAAGTGTGATCCCAAGGTATTTGAACTCAAGCACTTGCTCGAGCATATGGCTTTGGCTGTTCTGAATGGTAAAATGAGTTGTTTTGTGTTTGTTATGAGGGTTTGAGAAAAGCATAATCTTTTTATTTCTATAATTCATAAGTAACTTGTGCTGAACAAACCAGCTCTCGATCAGGCTAAAATTGGATTGCAGGTCAATGGATAGGGTGTGCAGGTCCTTAAGCCTTGAGAAGAGGACAGCATCATCTGCATATATCATGTTATTGTTGCAAGCTTTTGGGAGGTTATTAATAAAAAGGCTAAATAGGAGGGGGCTAAAGACTGATCCTTGTGAAACTCCAGATCTTACTGGGAGGCTGCTGGAGAGGGTATTGTGAAATATCACTTGCTGTGTTCTACCTTGCAGGCATCTGCTAAACCAATGCGTGATCTTTTTGAAAGTTCCAGGGTATGGAAGGAGTGAATAAGGAGTCGGTGATTGACAGTATCAAAGCAGGCCTTGGTATGGGCTACATAGACAGCGTCAAGCAGGTTAGCATTGTCCAGGGTCTTATGGATGTGATCAGTAAACTTGAGGAGGGCAGTTGTTGTGCTATGGGCTTTTCTGAACCCGTGTTGTTGCAGGCATTGAATGTTAGATTTGTTTAGGTGCTCTGTCAACTGGTCCATGACAATACACTTGAGGGCATTAGAGAGAGGGTCACGGTTTGAAATGGGGCAGTAGCTGGAATGTTGTGCCCTATCCCCCACTTTTAAAACTGACTGTGATGATGGCGGCTTTTCATTGTTAAGGGAACTGCCTAAGGGTGAGAGATAAGCTCAGGAGTTTAATGAGAGGTTTTAGAGTAGCATCAAGCGAGATGTTAAGTAGTTTAAGGTCCAAGGTGTCACTATCAAACCCTTTTTTAACAAGCACCTTCTGTAGGTATTTTTTGGCCTTTGCATGTGTAACTTAACTAAAATAGTAAGGGGGTATTGTTGGGGGGGGGGCAATAATTTCATCACCTTCCAGCAGAGACTTATTAAAAAAATCGGGGGAGAACATGCCACTAAGGTCTGTGAAAGTGACATTAAAAGTGCTGGCAATTTGTTTATGGTCCTGTATGGGAGTGCCATTAACTTCAATCAGAGAGGGGGATGATTTACTGGGCTTGCATGTTAGATTTTTGATGTTTTCCCAAAAAATTGCGGCTATTTTCTCAGGAGTTGGTGAGTTCATTCTTAAAGTACTCCTGCTTGGCTTTGTGAATTTTTTTGGTGCATAGGTTTCTTGCAGCCTTGTGTTTCTTCCTGTCCCATTGCTGACCAGGTGCATGTGCACGATGCCAGAGATTGTCCCTATCTTTCATCAAGCTCAAAAGGGCCAGTGTGATCCATGGGCTGACTACACCCTTTAATTTTCTTTTCTGGTAAGGGCAAACTTATCACAGGCAGCATTAAATTGTATTACAAAGTATTTTAGTGCTCGATCCATGTTGTTGAACGTATCCAGGTGGGACCAGTCACTTTGGGCAAGGAAGGCTTGAAATTGTTTGAACAGCTCTTTTTTTAGGGTGCACTGGTAAGATGCTTTTGCTTGCATTTTAGGGGTGATGTTTGACCACTGACATACTGTATAACAGGTGAGTGATCACTCAAGGAGTCAGAGAGAACAGTGGTGCTGGTGATTCTCATAGAGTATGTGGTGAGGATCAGGTCTGAGAGGGAGCTACTGCCTGTTCTGTAGTTTATTCTCGTTGGGCTAGATACCACCTGAGTGACGTTAGTGGTCGTTAGAGCATCCTTATAGGGGTCAGCTTCAGGGGTGAGACAGTTGACATTAAAGTCACCTAGGATCACTGTCTCTGCACATCGGTTGTTGCTTTCTAGATAGTCAGTGACCATCTTAAAGCCAAATGCTTGGTCATGTGGGAAGATATAGATACCCGTTATAGTGAGTGATTTACCCTGCTGTCTGAGGGTTAAATTAACAGCTAGAGCATGTGAGTAACCTGCCGGGTGGTCAGCTGGGATGACTTACTTTTAAGGTCTCTTTCAGGTAAATGGCACAGCCCGCACCCTTTTTATCAATTTGGTCTTGTCTGAAAAGTACATAAACAGGGATGGAGATTGCTGAGTCAGCAGTCTTAGAGGAGAGCCATGTTTCATTTAGGGATAGGATATCAGGTTTATGTTGTGTCACCCAGACCAGCAGGTCATCAAGTTTGGGTAAAAGGCTACCAATGTTCATAGTAGCTATACTTAGAAATTTAGGATTACTGCTATTGCATTTTGTGGAATGAGGGGGACCAGGGTTGGGGTGAACATTTACTGATAATAGCAGTAGAAGTAGGGCAATGTTGAGTAGTTACTGAATAAAGAACTTCAGCTGGTAACATCGTTGATGAATGTGTGATTTTTGTTGAGAGCTATTAAGCCTGGGGGAGAGGCATAGTTGGAGGAAGGGGTACGCTGCTAATGGGTGGTGGTTAGTTTGGTAGCTAACATATTCAGTTGGTAAAGCAGACCAAGAGCATGTGGTATTTAGTGGTATTGTGCTTTGCATATTCCCACTAGAGTATTGCGAGACACCTCAGATTGTGTAGAGGATACAGGACCTCTCTAGAGGGATGCTATGGGTAGGTAGCAGAAAGAGTAGCAGGAGGAGGACTATGGCAATGCACATTTGGGATGACATGAGTATAGTCACAGGTAATCTGGTGAGAGGAGAGCAACAGGAATAGGAAAAGAGAAACGGGAAAGTGGGACAGAAACGGAATTGGTATGACAGCTTAGGGTTGGGACCAAATGAGAAAAAGGTTTAGGGGGACAGATTTTACAAATTATTGTATTTGTATTTTATTTTTGGGTTCTTCAGGTTAACAGGTTGGAGTGAGGGAGTGGAGTGGGGTAGGGTAGAGTAAGAAAACCAGCTGGGCTTTTAATGTTGGAAAAAAATACAGACAGATGATGTGAAAAAAGGTTTACCAGAAACTGGATGGACACTGATGCCTCTAGTGTTAAAGAATGATAGCGAGCAAGTGGGGAAATGGGTACTTAGAAAAAGCAGCCAATAGGGATCATGTGATCACCAGCAACTATAAATTAGGGAGTCCACATAGGGAGGGTGTGTGGGGAGCCAGTGCATAGTGCCTGCGGGAACAGACCTATGCTAGTACAGAGGAGCATTCTGTGCTACTATTAAATGGCTGTGGTAAATTAAATGAGCCCACAGACAGAGAGTTAAAATTAGTGGAGATCACAGATAGAGGGGGAAGAAAGAAAAATACAAGACAAATGCAGAGTCCAAGATTGTGCAGAGTGCAAGTGCTGCAGGAGCAGGCACCAATTAGAGGACAGCTCAAGAGGTAGGTGCCAAGTTTGAAAATATCACCAAACCTAGTGCTCAGGGTAAACTGGCAGGCCGCAGAGCCAGGGGCTGGAGACCACAGAGTGAGGTACGAGGGGGAAGTAGGAGCCCGAACAGGGCTAGCTTACTCTTGTAGAGAAAGGGACAGAAAAAGAACAATTAATTGCAGAGCAGAAACAGGGAAGGGGAAAGCAGAGACAAAGAGAACAAAAGAGCAGGGGAGGAGTAAGTTTAAATTGGGGGAAAGTTTGGGTCAGGGCCGAGCAATGGACTGCTACAGGAGCAGGGGGAGCTGAATTGAGAAATCAGCAGTGGGCAGAGCAGGAAAGCAGACAAACACTCAGATTAAAAGCTTTACAACTTAAAACTGCAGGCTTAACATAATGCCTAAGCTGTACACTTTGCTGCAATGTAAACAATTAAAACCGATTTAAACAATTAATTAAAATAGTTAAATGGCTGTGGTAAATTAAGTTAAATGAGCCCACAGATACAGTCCCAGATCAAGCAGATTCCGAGTGCTGCAGGAGCAGGCACCAATTAGAGGACAGCTCAGGAGGTAGGCCCCGAGTTTGAAAATATCACTGTACCTAGTGCTCAGGGCAAGCTGGTGGGTGGCAGAGCCAGGGGCTGGAGACCATGGAGTGTGTTATGAGGAGGAAGTAGGAGCCTGAACAGGGCTGGCTTACTCCTAGTGCTCAGGGCAAGCTGGTGAGTGGTAGAGCCAGGGACTGGAGACCGCGGAGTGTGGTAGAAAGAGGAAGTAGGAGCCCGAACAGGGGTAGCTTACCCCTAGTGCTCAGGACAAACTGGCAGGTGACAGAACCAGGGGCTGGAGACTGTGGAGTGTGGTATGAGGAGGAAGTAGGAGCCTGAAAGAATTTGCCAATAAAGTTTGAGCAATGAGGCAGGTGGTGATCAGTGAGCACTATGATATGCTATAGATGAGGGGGCAATGCCCCATCTGCAGGACCTTGTTAGAGATCGAGGATCAGCTGGTAGTAGCATGGGTAAAAATCTCTCCATTGCATCATCAGCTCAGCAGGAGCCCACCTACCACACCCCCACTCATCTAGAGACACACTGGTCCGGGGGGTGTAGAGTGGCAGAGAGGGGAACAGAGAGGGAAAGCAGGGGTTAGCCACAGAGAGGTTGTCCAACTCCTCACCATCCAGATGACAAATAGCTTTTCACCCCAGAAGAGGTTAAGGCATCTGACTCTTCGATGGGAAAAGTCAAAGTAACATATTGGCACCCAAGGGGACCAAGTCTGCCAGGAGAGTCTTAGTGGTGGTAGATTCAATGATATGAGGATAGATAGGTTGGTGGAGGGGGATGGATCGGAAGGGATGGCCCAGTGCCTTTCTGGGGCATCTGCCAACTGAGATTTAGACAGGATAGGGATGATGGCAGAGAGGGAGTAGGGGAGCTGGGGGTGCTGGTATACCTGGGTACTAATGATCTGGTGGCACAGTCAGTGGAGATGGTGAAGAGGATATTTCATAGACTGAGGAACAGATTGGCAGCACACTCAGCCTCCATGGCCTTTTCCAAAGTCCTCCCTGTGTGCGGAAGGGAGGCGAAGCAGAATAGGATAAGGAGGAAGGTAACAGAGGAATTTAATGGAAGGTTTAAGGGATGTGTAAAATAGATAGATATTTAGATAGATATTTTATTTATAATAGCACCCATTTCCAAGGACTCTGGGTGCTGTACAACAAAACAAACAACAATATAATAATATACAACTAAATATACTTAGCAGTTCAAGTGAGAGCGACGTTAAAATTCATCTGTTTGTCATTAAAATAGACCACTAGTCAGTCAATAAAAGCCTGCTGGAACAGATAGGTTCTTAACCCCTTTTTAAAGGCTTCTACAGAGGTAGCCTCCCTCACATAAGCTGGAAATGAGTTCCACAGGGTAGGTACGGCCACTGAGAATCCCTTGTCCCCTGAATGCCGCAACCTCACTGTGACAGAGTAAACACAACACTGGGGAACAAGGGGTTAACCCCTTGGTTGAGACTGAGGAAATGTAGAGACTGCAACAGGCAAAGGTGGGGATGCCTCCACAGGTGTGGCCAATTAGAGAGAGACTGCAAAAAGGCAGAGGAATCCAGCAAGGGAGAGAGAGAAGCTGGAAACTACTGCCCTGTGAGAGAGGAACCAGAGCTGAAAATGTAAGAGAATGTTTAGGTCATGGAGATAGTCTTTGGGGGGAAAAACAGCCAGACCATGCCTGGAGTGGAGGGTCCTGAGGGAAAGGACTAGTTTAGCCAGCTGGGCCAATAACAATGAGTAGAATATACTGCTGAGAACTGCCTGAAGAGAAGGCCAAAGGGGAAACTGTTTGTCCTTCATTTAAGACTGTATCTTGAGCAAACTGCTGGCCCACATAGGTGGTGCAAAGATTCCTTTGTCAAGTCAGCCTGAAAGAACTGTTTTATGTTAACCTTTATGTTATCTGACTAGTCTGGGGATGTTGAACTGACTGATTATGATTTTCTGGAGTAACAACTCATATTTGAAGCAATAAAAGTGCATTTTGTTCTGTGAACTTGAAATACAGCGTGTTGCCTTTCCATATACCATAGGCCAGCTCGTCACACTCACCCTGAGAACTCTAAGGAGGCCCCCCCGGTAGAATGGAGTACCTGGGGCAGACAGTTGGGGACAAGGAGATCTTGCAGGCAGACAGGCTCCCAATTGTGCAGGGTCTTATAGGTCAAAAGCCCTACCTTGAAGGCAATCCTCCTCCTGACCGGCAGCCAGGGCAGTCTGCGGAGAACCGGGGTGATATGTTAACACCTTCTCGCCCCTGACAATAACCTTGCCACCAGGTTCTGCACCAGCTGTAGCCTGCAGAGGTTGCCTCCAGATAACCCTAGGTACAGGGCATTGCAATAGTTCAGCCTGGAAGTGACGAATGCATGTACCAGCATTGTGAGGTCCTCAGCCAGGATCAGGGACTCGATTCGGGTGATATTCCTCAGATGGCAGAATCCACTCTTGACCACGGCCAACACCTGCATATCAAGTGTCAGGCCATCATTCAGGATCATGCCCAAATCCTTCACCTGTCTAGATGGGGCAAAGGGGAATGCTCCCCAAATCTAGGCCGGGGGAGACCCCACACCCCCTCCTCAGCTCTGATGACCTGGATCCACCATCAGTATCTCTGTCTTGTCTGGATTTAGCTTAAGTCAGTTTTGAGTCATCCAAGGCTGGATCTCCTTGATGTAGGTGTTAAATACAGAGGCCAACACCTAGATATTGGGTACGGAGGACAAGTACAGCTGGGTATCATCTACATAACAGTGAAAGCCCAGCCAGTACCACCTGATAATGTCCCCCAACCTCAGCATGTACACTGCGAACAACAACGGTGACAAGACCAATCCCTGCAGAACCCCACAGCACTGAGGCTTCGGGTTAGATGAGGCTAACCCCATCATCACCCTTTGCACTCTGCCTGTCTGGTACGACCTGAACCAGTTGATGACATTACTGGACAAACCACACCAGAAACAGAGACTGTCAAGCAGCACCGCATGGTCCATGGTGTCAAATGCCACAGAGAGGTCTAGGAGGACCAAGAGGGTATGATCTCTCCTATTCCTCGCCATCAGGAGATCATTAAGCACCCTCACCAGGGAAGTCTCCAAACTATGCCCCACACAGAACCCAGACTGGAAAGGCTCGTAGGTGGAGGAAGAGGCAAGATGCTTCTCAAACTGAATGACCACCACCTTCTCAATAAGCTTCCCTAAGAAAGGGAGGTTCGAGACTGGCCTGTAGTTGCTGAGGCAGTCTGGGTCCAAAGAGGGTTTCTTCAAAATGGGTCTAACTCAGGTCTCTTTCAAGGCCACTGGGAAGACTCCATTCCTCCAGAAACTCCAGATGACCTCAGCAACCACAGGTCCTATTAAGTCCAAACATCTAACCAAAAATTGGGTCTGACCTGGATCTAGATCACATTGTGCTGGCCGCAGCTTTGAGACTATCTTAATCACCTCCTCCACCTCATCCAGCTCAAACTCATCTCAGACAGGAGGAGTGTTTCGGCACAACTCAGGCCGGGCTCTGCATCCCTTTTGAGAGGCACTTAAGGAGACTTCATTGCTGATAGAGGACACTTTGCTGGCGAAGAACACAGCCTGCTCCTCGCACCTAGCGCTAGAACCCGCTCCCCCTACACGGAGACAGGCAGGGTGTAAAGGCCTGTCTACTGTGCAGAAGAGCTGAGCCAGCCTGTACCTCACCGCAGCAATCTACCTAGACAAATAGCCTTCTTATGAGTGATTCCCCCCTGATAATAGGCAAAATGCAACTTCAGGGCCAACTTGTCCTCTGGCAGGTTGGATCTCCTCCAGCGCCTCTCTAACTTCTGTCCCTTAGTCTTTAAACCCCGGTGATCTTCATCAAACCAAGGAGGTCTCCAGCGAGTAAACATGAGGCAGACAGACCAGCGGAGAGCTCTTTGATCTCCCGTAAAAAAATCCCCATCAACATCAGAGGGACGATAGAGCACAAGGACCCTGAAGCCCACACCCATGCCCCCTCAAGCAGCCACACACTCAAAAGATCATGTATGACCTACAGGTAGCACCGTGATGTTCAGGGCAGATTTATAACAAATGGCTACACCCCCCCCACCCCTGTGATCCTCCCATGGGTTGTATATCATGCAGTACCCAGCCAGTACTGCTGCCTCCAAAATAAGGGGTGGCATTTTCATTCAACCAGGTCTCTGTGATGCAAGCCAGATCAACTGAGGATATCAAGTCTGCCATTATAGCAGTCTTGTTCCTCACTGACCTGGCATTGCACAACACAACCCGAGTAGGATGAGGTGGGGTAGCTGGACCAGCCAGCTACCCACCGTCTATTGTGGAGCCCTTGGGTATGGGAACTAAGCATGGCAACCCCCCCTCTCAAGTGCCCATTTCACCCCATTTCACCCCAGGGCATCTCCTTGGCCTCATCACCCGAATCCTAGACACCCTGGTAGCCACTCAGGTCCCATCACCCTTGGAACCCCCCCCGAGGATAAGGGGTACCACTTTGTGGGGGACTGGGGGAACTTCTGGGGCACAAGGCTGTTCAAGGGTGATGGATTTCACCTGCCAAGAGAGGGGGCCTGCACAGGGGACAGAAGTTGACATCCATATCAGGCAGTTAAACTGACTTTGGGAGCCCCTAGCTCAGTCCAGCATCACCCAGGCATTACAGCCATTTGGGGCACCAATGGAGAACATAAAATTGCTCTGAATGCTGATGATGCCTCGTTTTGTTTTAGTATTCCAATACACCCTATCCTGAAGCTATGTGAGTTGATGGAGGTTTATGGAACATTATCAGGATATAAGATAAATTACAGTAAATCTGAAGCCCTGAAACTTTGTGGCCATTGCCCTGAGCAATTTACAGTGATCTTCCCATTTGCTTGGGCCAAGGGCAAGACAGCACGATACTTGGGGTGAGGGTTACTGTAACTCCCCAGATTTTCCACCTGAACTATGATACCTTATTGCTGGGAATTACTTCAGACCTTCAGCACTGGTCTACACTCCCTTTCTCTTTGGCTGGCAGAATCAATATTCTGAAAATGAATGTTCTGCTCAGACTCCTATTTTTGTTTCAAAATCTCCTGCTCAAGATCCCAGAGACCTACTGGAGAAAACTGGGCACCGCCTACATGAAATTTGTCTGGAGCGGGGGGTAGGCATTGACTATAACAGAAAAAGCTGGAAGAAGCCTGGGATTGTGGAGGCCTGGGGTTGCCCAATTTATGGTTCTACCGTTCCTTTGTTTGTTAGCTGTGTCAGCAGTGGGGGAGCAGGTTGCTGTTTCAACCAGAGAAAGGAGAGGGGAGAGCTGCGTGGAGCTGTGGCTGCAATTGGCAGCGGTGTCGAGGTTAGTGATCAGAAGAAGGAGAGCTGAGCTGTTTGGAGCTGAACTAGCAAGGGGCACAGGTGGCAGTCTGGCGACTGAAGCAGGGACGGCCAGCCAACCGCAGACAGCGGTGTAGGACCAGGCCAATCAGGGAGAGAGGCACCAAGGTGGTAGGCTTTAAAAATAGGCAGCCAGACCGATAGAAGGACTAAAAGTGGGAGCAAGGAGCATCCTGAGCAAAGAAAATCACTGTGAGTAGCTGGCTTGCAGTAAAGGAACTGGGTCCTGCATTTCTCCACAGGGGACTTGGACTTCAACCTCGGTGGATATGGGAAATTGACACAGGCACTAAGAAATCCTTCACAAAAGAGCTGAAATTGAGGTGAAATGAACTGGATCGAGACTACTGACACTGGAGGTGCTGGGAAATTGATCTTGGACTACTGACGCTGGAGGTGCTGGGGATTTGGACTTGAACTTGGTGACTTGGACTTCAACGTGCTGGCTATGGTTATTAATTCTTGATGCCTATGGTTTGCGCATGCTTTATTATTTCTAAAAAGTCTTGACTGTGGGTTGGGGCTGAGGAGGGGGTGAGGGTCGGGGGCCTCAAAAATACATAAAGGTGATTTTAAGACTGTATCTAAGTATCACAGAAGAAATGGTAGGGCAGCACAGTGGGAATGGCGACCAAGGAAGGGGGATCTTTGGCAGGGTGGTGGGGTACAGTGGCTGTGGAACGGCTATGATCCTAAATTGGGCTTGGAGGATGGTGGGGTTGTATGATGTGTAAACAGCTCACTCAGCTGAGAGAGGAAGGGGGGCTAAGGTGGGGGTTAAAAGGGGTGGGGAAGCTGGGAAAAAGGGATAGAGAGACATGGACGATATAAACCAAGGAAGGAGTGGGAAGGGCTGAGTGGATTCACTGGAGGATCAGATACACTGTTCCAGAAGTCAAGGGCTTGGGAGGAAGAGGATGGAAGGGGATCCAGAAGGGATAGACCAGAGTTGGTAACAGACAACAGAAAATCCAGATTTGGGACATGGACACCCGAGACAGGAGGAAAGGGGTCAGTGGGAACTGACAGCAGGAAGTCTAGAGGCACAAAAATGATGCCTGTAGCTAGAGAAAAGGGGTCAGTCAGGGATCAGGAGGAATGGAAGACAGTAGGCTCAGGAAAAGGCAGATGGATGCCCAGTATGAAGGACAACACAGGCATAGGTGAAATGGGCTAGAGGGTGGAAGTAACAAATAGTTTAGCCCTCCTAGGTATTCAAGTCGAGGACATTGGAGAGGAAGGGGTCCGGCAGGGGCCATCAGAGAAGGGTGGGTGCAGAGCGGCTGGGGGACGCGGGAGGAAAGATCTCAGGTGCAGTGGAAGGGGGGAGGAGAGGTCAGGCACATTGCTTGCAGGAGAAGGGGTGGAGGAGGGGACGGGCACATTAGGGACACACCAAAAGGTGGCACTAGGGGAACTGTGGCATAAGAAAGGGGCAGGAAGGAAGCATTGGAAGAGCTGGAGTTGAGCTCCTTGGCAGCTGAAAGTGAACTGGAGGAAATCCTGCAGGGTAGGAGCTGCAGTAGGAGGCTGGGGCATGCACTGTGCAGGGTGCAGGAGAGGGGTAATATGCAGTCAGGGCAGGTAGTAAGGAGGAAGACTTCCTCAAGTGGGGTATTGTGCTCAAAACCTTCTGCAAAGATGGGCAGGACAGGAACAGTTGGAGAGGGATCAAGCACAGTTGGCACAATCTCACACAGTGATGCAGATAAGGGAAGGCCAGGAGCAGTAAGGGGGGGGGGTCAGGTGAAACTGTATCATGCTCAAGCAGTGATGCAGGAAGGGTCTGCAGGGATGAAGGAAGCAAGGCGGAAGTGAAGAGGTACAGGAGGGGGGAGTCTGATGAAAGGCTAAGGGGAGAGGGTGAAGAGGTACAGATGCTGGGTGTGGGTAAAAATCAGGATAGGGTAGGTGAAGGGGAACAAAAGATGAGCAGGTGTAGAAACCAAGTCAGGATGAAACATGAGGAGGAGTTCAAAGGGAGCCAAATCCTGTGACACAAAGCTAGAGGCCAAAAGGACACCCAGGAAGCAGGGGACAGTAGAGTGGCACTCTTGGGGGACTCAATAATTAAGGGGCTAAAATGGGAAAGGAAGGGAGCAAAAAACAATGCAGTATGGGTACAGTGCATGCCAGGGATGATGGTGCTGGAGGTGAGGCATCAAATTCCTTCTTGGGGTAAGCAGCAGGATGAAAGGACACATCTTGTGTTTCACCTGGGCACAAATGACTTGGAAGGGAACAGTCTGATGGAGGTACAGGCAAGGTTCGAGGAACTTGCTAGGTTCTGTAGGAGCAACACCATTTTTCCTTTCATTTCTTTCTCTGAGGTGTTGCCAGTACCAAGAGTGAGCACACACAGAAAGGAGAAGATAAGGGCATTCAACAATTGGCTACAAGGTTGGTGCAGTCAGATGAAGTTCGACTGGATAGGTGACTGGGGCTCTACATGGGAGGAGGAGGGGCTGTATGCCCAAGACAGGCTGCACCTGAGCTCTTCAGGGGCAGCTGCACTAAAGAGTAAACTGGGGGACTTCATGGCAAGGAAGTTCAATTTAAACTAAATGGAGGGGGGCTAAGGACAGGGCCAGCCTTACGTGAAGCAGAGCAGAGAGGCTATCAGCCTCTCCCCCAAGTCACAACACTCATCAAGGAAACACTTAGCAGCAGGGAAGAATGGGATGGGGCTACATGTTGGAGGGCTTTGGTTGCAAATGGCAGGAGCCTGGGGAACAAAATGGGAGAACTGGAGGCCACCATGATGGAAGAGAACCTAGACATTGTAGCACTGAGTGAGACTTGGTGGAATGAGCACTATGCCTGGGAGATGCTGATCCCAGGGGATCAGTGGTTTAGGAAAGATCGGGAGGGGAAGGGGGGAGAGGGGTGGCATTATATATCAGGGAAAGGATTGGGGCCATGGAAGGGTAGGATGAGGAGGGGTAAACAGAGATAATGTGGGTCACCCTAGAAAGGGGACGGGGAAAACCTGCGTGTTGGGGTAGTCTATAGGCCTGCTATGCAGTAGGAGGACGGGGATAGACACTTTGTAGAATCAGTAGCGAGGATGGCACAGAAAGGAGAAATTGTGCTAGTTGGGGACTTAAATCTTCCGGACACCAACTGGGAGGCCCAGACAGCAATTTCCACAAGGAGCAGGGGCATCTTAGAGGCTTTTCAGGGCATATTCCTGCAACAAAGGATCAGTGAGCCTACAAGGGGTTTAAACCTGTTGGACGTGGTCCTCACAAATAAGAATAGTGTGGAGGAGGTGGAGGTGGGGGAAGAGCTTGGCACCAGTGACCACAGGGCTGTCAGGTTCGGGGTGAGAGCCAGCAGGGAGAGGGTTAGAACAAAAACCAAGGTAATGGACTTCAGAAAGGCTGACTTTCTTGAAATGAGGAAGGTAGTTTGGGGAAGAAATGTTGAGGATAGGGGATGTGCAGGGGTGGAGGAATTATGGGTCGCCATCAAGAGAGTGGTATTTAAAGCCATGGACTCATGTATAAGAAGGGTAAGAAAGAATAGAAGACAGAAAAGACCTCTATCGTTCACTAGAGAGGTGGCGTTAGGGGTCAAGGAGAAGACTAGAGCATTCAAGAGGTACAGGAGGATGCAAAAGGATGAGGACAGGGAAACCTACAAGGAAAAAAGAAAGGAAGATGTGCAAAAGATAAGGAGGGCTAAGGAGGCCACTGTGGAGAGGATAGCGAAGCAGGCAAGGAGGGGGAACAAAACCTTCTTTAGGTACGTTGAAGAAAGAAGGAGGGCACAGCATGGGATTGGAAGGATAAGGGGGAAAGTGGAACAATACTGGAAGGGGACTTTGAAAAAGCAGAGGCATTAAATCGCTATTTCACCTCAATTTTCACAGAGGAAAGGGAGGGTAGGGAACCAGGATGGGGTAGGGAGGGTGACAGCCACAGGCAGGTGGCTGTGGCTGAATTCACTGCTGAAGGAGTAAGGGAAGAGCTGGGTAGACTTAGGGTCGACAAGGCAATGGGGCCTGACAGGATACACCCAAGGGTTCTCAAGGAGGTGAAGGATGAACTGCCGCCGCATCTAGCGAGGCTGTTTAATTTGTCCTTGGTCACAGAGGTGGTGCCAATGGACTGGAAGAGGGCAGAGGTGGTCGCACTACATGGGGGGGGCGGAAGGACGAGGTCAAAACTACCATCCTATTAGTCTTACCTCGGTGGTGGGGAAGGTAATGGAAACACTACTTAAGATCAGGTTGATAGAATACTTGGAGATGAATGGCATGCAGGATGACAGGCAGCATGGCTTCACCAAGGGAAGGTCTTGTCAGACTAAACTGATAGAGTTTTTCGATGGGGTGACACAGATAATGGACCAGGGAGGAGCAGTGGACATGGCCTATCCAGATTTCAATAAGGCCTTCGACACCGTTCCACATGGTGGAATGGTACATAAGCTGGACAGACTAGGGGTGGACAACTGGATCACTGGGTGGGTGGAAAACTGGTTGAAGGGAAGGAGTCAGACGGTGGTGGTAAATGGGACACATTCTAGGGAATGGGCAGTGACCAGTGGTGTGCCACAGGTGTCAGTGCTAGGACCAATACTCTTTAACATCTATGTTAGTGACCTAACGGAGGGTCCAGAGGGACGTGTGTGCCTGTTTGCAGATGATACAAAGGTCTGCAATAGGGTGGATTCACCTAGTGGGGTGCAAGCCATGAGGCAGGACCTGGAGAGGCTGGAGAGGTGGTCTGACACCTGGAAATTGAAGTTTAATACACAAAAGTACTCACTTATGCACCTGGTTAGGAAGAATAGGAGAGAAACTTACTGCCTTGGGGGGGTTGGTGATTAAGGAGAAAGAAACAGAAAGGGACCTGGGGATTATGGTATCGTGTGACCTCATGGTGGACAGCCAGTGTAGCAGGGTGGTGGGAAAGGCTAATGGAATGTTGGCCTGCATTGCAAGGGGTTTTAATAGCAGGAAGAGGGAGGTGCTAATGCCATTATACAGAACCATGTTTAGGCCGCATCTGGAGTATGGGGTGCAGTTCTGGAGGCCTCACCTATGAAGAGATGTTGAGCTGATGGAGAGGGTGCAGAGAAGGGCAACCAAAATGGTACGAGAGATGCAGGATGTACCCTATGAGAGAAGATTGAGAGGGCTGAATTTGTACCCTCTGGAGACTAGCAGGGAGAGGGGGAACATGATTGAGACCTTTAAGTAACTGAAGGGAATAAATAAGGTAGAGGGTAACAGCTTGTTCAAACAGAAGAAGGGAGTGAACATGAGGGGACATAGCCTCAAACTGGAAAGTGGGCAATACAGAGGTAATGTCAGGGGGCAGTTTTTCATGGAGAGGGTGGTAGAGGCCTGGAACAAACTGCCAGAGGAGGTAGTGGCAGCTGAAATAGTGGAGGGGTTAAAGAGAGCTTGGGATAGATTTAAGGGGTTGGGAAAAGAGGGTGGAAGCATAACAGAAGGGGGGGGGAGGAGGTAGGGTGTTGGGCAGACTAGATGGGCCGTGGTGCCTTTCTCTGCCATCACATTTCTGTGTATCTGTGTATCTTGCATCACAGCTGTCACAGCAATCACCTAGTTAAAACAGAAGAACAGCATGGGCTGGTATGCAATCAAAAATGTGGCCTCTCTCCCTGGCCTTTATTAAAACTACCCCTGAGATCTGGAAAAATATAAATGATCCCTGGACCAGACAGACTGTAAGAGCCATTCAAAAAGCCAGATGGGTTACTGATACCACTAACTCTGCAGGCCCTCTGACTATCATAATAGGTGATCCTGAGTTCTCCCCTCCTAAAATAGATGACGGCTGCAGAAGAGGGAACCATAAAGTCTTAACCCACTAAAAAAGACAACTACTGCAGGGTGATCAGCTTGCTTCCTTTCAGCAGATAAGTCAAACTTTTTGGCTACCCAGTTCTGATTTTATCTGGTTCGTCCAAATAAGGCACTACTTACTCATAGATGTAGGCTTGTCTAATATCATTAGAGACTTGACTAAATTAGAGGATTGTGTTTTTATTGGCAGCAAGGTTAATGGAGGGGGATGATCTTCCAGTTTTATACAATTTTCCAGACAGCAAGGGATAATCCCTTAGACAAAATCCGAGCAAACAGGGAGACTGAGGTAGGAGACCCCCTTACAGTGGAGGAGTGGGACAATCTCTGGTTGAAAGGCTGGGAATTATCAGCCTACAGTGCCTAAATTGGAGGGAATTCTGTTGGGAAATATGCACTAGTTTTTTCATGTTCCCACCATAACACAGCACTTTCAGAGACAAAATTCCTGTTTATGTTGGAAGAACTGTGGTCAGGTGGGAACATATTTCAATGTTTTCTTGTTATGCCTAAAATTGGATGTTTTCTGGAAGAGGGTCCAGGCAGAGTTAGAATTGATACGGTGCCAACAATTGCCCCATCATTTTAAATCTATGATATTGGGATTTCCAGTAGAGGAAGTAGCCCCCCACAAACATTAACAACTATATAGTTTAATGTACTATATATGGCAGCCTGCAGATGCATTACCTCCCACTGACCTTCAACCAACCCTCCAGATGTATGAGAATGACGAACTAGAGTGCAGGAGACACAGACAATGGAACGTATAACAGCAGAATTAAATATGACTGTAGACAAATACACTTCCTTATGGGCTAATTTGGATATCTATCACTTAACCACATTGGAATCAACTCCTGAGGAACCTGGAGATACACCATGGGATCATAAGCCCTCAGGAGACTGAATAGCTGGACCTCAAAATTCCCCCCAACCATAATCATAGGTGGAAAAAATTGAATAATAGGCATAATAACTACACTGCACAGTTCCCGTCTTGTTTAGGTCGTCATAGCAAGTTTATTGCAAACTTTTTTAAGTTTTTATTGTTTGCCATGATGTACTAGCATAAAGAACCCATAGCGCAAAATAACTGAGAAAACATTATACATGTATCAACTGCTCCTCATGCATGCCCTATACTGTATAATATCGATTATAGGCACTGTTATTTATGACACACAGTGCCATCAATTGTACTGCTGCTTGATACACATGTATTGTCTGTCAAAGCTTTTTTCATTTATTTTTAAACGAAGCTGAGTTACAGAAAAATAAAATAAATGGACTGCGGGGGAGACTGTATCTAGGGGAACCTCAATGGCATGGAAGAGGAAGGGGATCCAAGCTAGTACTCTGGCACATCTAGGGGCTTGTAGCAGCATAGCAGATACAAAAGAAAACTGTGACCAATAGTGGATGAGGTGGAGGGACTTTGGAGAAGGATAATGAAAAGGGTGCAAACACCAAAAAAACAAGGGGATGAGAGATGCAAAGGGATGCAAAGCGCAAGGAAAGCAGCAAAGCAAGATCAGAGGTCAGATGGAAGGGGGTATGTCTTAATGCCAGGAGACTAGGTAATAAAATTAGTGAGCTCCAGGTGCTGATGGCAGACATCGAGGTGGACATTGTGGCCATAACAGAAACACGGCCTTCAGAAAATAACAACTGGAACTGGCAGTCCCTAGGTAATTGATGTTCAGGACAGCTAGAGGAACAGGTAGAGTGGAAGGAGTAGCCCTTTATAGCAAGGATAGCATAGAGATGACAGAAGATGGGTGTACCAGTGGTAGTAATTGGAAGAATGAGTCACTGTAGGTCCAACTCACGGCAGCCTCAGGCAGGAAACTGTACTTGAAGGTGACCTATAGATTATCAGAGCAAAGGAAGGAAAGGGACAGAGAGGAGAGGAGAGAGAAGAACCTTAAAGAAGGATAGCTAAGGGGGAAGTAGTGGTGGTGGGTGGTCTGTACCTGCTGGACATCATTTGGGATGTGCCAGTGGCCAAGAACACCAGAAGCCAAGTCTTGCTGGATGCATTCCAGGACTGACTGCTGGTACAGTTAGTTAAGGATCCCACCAGGCAGACAACAATTCTTGGTATGGTGTTCACCAGCTCTGAGGTGGCAGCAGCTGTGGGAGTAGGGTAGCCATTAGGAAACAGTGACCATTACTCTATTTGCTTCAAATTGGCCTTCGGGTCTGGTAAACTTCAATTGAGAGCTGAAGTCCTTGATCTTAGAAGGGCAGACTTCAATAGGCTGAAGGAGCTGATCAGGGATAAGTTAGTAGGGGTGGACAGCAAAGATGGGGTGGAAGAGAGATGGGGGTAATTGGGGAGCATTCTTGGGGTATCTAAGGTATGCATGAGAACAGTAATCAAAGAGACCAGGTTCAAGAGACCACTATGGTTCTTAACAAGAGTCAGGGAAGCAGTGAGGGAGAAGAAAAAGGCATTCTACAAATTTAAAGTAAAGCAGGGGGAGGAAGAATGTGAAAAATATTTGCTGAAAAATAGGGAGGCAAAGTGGAAAGGTAGGGAGGCAAAAGCAGCACATAGCTGCATATTGCAGAGTGAGTCAAGAGTGCAGAAAAACAGTTTTTCAGCTATGTTAGTGAAAAAGAAAGAAATGGGGGGAATTGTGAGGCTAACAGAGGGGGAGAGGGTGATTGAGGCAGACGGCAAAAGGCCACCATTCTTAATGATTATTTCTGCTCAATTTTCACTAGAGAGGACAATGGGCCCTTGCCAGAGAGTAGAATCAAAGTGTCCATTGGGGAATCCTGGAGATGAGATAGCCAGCATTTACCAGCAAAAGGGTCCTGAAAGGGCTGGCAGTCCTAAAGATTGATAAAGCCCTAGGACCAGAAGGGTTGCATCCTAGGACACTCAGGGGATTGGCAGTGGAACTGGTTGATCCCCTAGTAGGTCTGTTCAAGAGGTCTCTAAGGACAGGGGTGGTTCTAAAGGATTGGAGGGTGGCAGATGTAGTTCTGGTGTATAAGATGGGGGGGGGGGCAATGAACAAGCAGGGAACTATGGACCTGTCAGGCTTACCTCTATTGTAGGAAAACTGATAGAGTCACTGATCAAAGAAGGTCTCATGGACTACGTGGAGAGCAACAGTATCCAGGATAGTAAGCAGCATGAATTCATAGCAGGGACGTTTAGTCAGTCTAACCTGATAGTTTTCTTTGACTGTATGATGATGGAATTGGATAGGGTCCATGTAATGGATTTGCTCTACTTTCAATTCAGCAAGGCATTTGACTCAGTACCCACAGACGCTTGCTGAAGAATATGGAAAATCCAGGTGCAGCTGAGATCATAGTAAACTGAGTAGGCAACTACAAACATACGAAATTGCCAGCAGATACAGACCTTATGGTCTATATAGTCTAATCAAGTGTGCAGCACATCAGTCCATTAGACTGCAGCTGCCCCCTCCCCCACAATTTCCTTTCTCCCCAAACCCTGCCCCCTCCCAGTTTGTACTCTTCCTTTGAATCTGTCCCACCCCCTCTTGAAGATCCCCACTGTCTGCAATAATTTGACTTTCTCTGGCAATGCGTTCCACCCTACTACCACCCTTTTGGTGAAATAGTGTCTCCTCATTTCCCTCTTGAATCTGCCCCCATTCAACTTCAGAGAGTGCCCTCTAGTTTCCCTTCTGCCCTTAAGATTGAAAAAACACCTGGTGCCCACTCTGTTCATCCCCTTCAGGTACCTGAAGGTCTCAATCATACCCCTTTCTCTCTTCTATCCTTCAGGGTATGCATATTGAGCTCTCTGTGTCTCTCCTTGTATGGTCTGTCCCCCAACCCCAGGATAATCTTTGTTGCTCTGCGCTGCACCACCTTCAGCAGTTTGGTGTCCCTTTCTAATTAGGGGAGCTAGAACTGCATGCAGTACTCCAAATGCGGCCTCCCCAGGGACCTGTACAGGGGCAATATGACCTCACTATTTCTAGAGGTAATCCCCCTTGCTATGCACCCCAACATCCTGTTTGCCTTTGCTGTTGCCTTCCTGCACTGTGCTGAGTGGTTAATTTCCCCAGTCAAAGCACCCCCAGATACTTCTCCTTGGACGTGAATAGTTGTACACCCTCCAAAAAGTAACTGTCATCCACCTCAGCACAGATATTGGTGTCATCTGTGAAGAGACTGATCTTATTCTTGATCTCTACTGCTATGTCTGTGATGAAAATGTTAAACAGGACTGGTCCCAATACTGAGCCATGTGGGATACCACTTGTCACTGTCCTGGGTTCTGATACCTCACACCCCCACCACTACCTTCTGCTGTCTCTCCTGCAACCAGTTTTCAACCTATCTGACTAGTTTCCTCCCTACTCTTCAACCCTTCAACTTGCAGCTCAACCTACCGTGTGGCACTGAATCAAAGGCCTTGCTGAAATCCAGGTAGAGTACATCCACCTCACAGCCCCTGTCTAATGCCCTCATAACGCAGTCAAAAAAGTCAACTGAGTTTGTCTGGCAGGATCTGTCATAGACAAACCTGTGCTGCCTGTTGCCCTGTAGATCATTATCCTCAAGAAATTGCGCCAGCCTTTCTTTGAGGATAACCTCCATCAGTTTTCCCACAATTGCGGTAAGGCTTACTGGTCTGTTCCCTGGCTCATCCTTGGGCCCACTGTTATGGAGAGGTACTACATGAACCTCCCTCCATTCCCTGAGCACACACCCCATATTTGGAGAGGTGTTGAACAGGTCAAACAATGGCCCTGCCAGAACCTTTTCCAGCTCCCTCAGCACATTGGGATGAACTCCATCTGACCCAGGTGCCTTGTCCACCATCAGGGACCGATGGCCCTCCAACACCCTTTCCACCATGATTTCCACATCTGTGGTTGCCTCACCCCCACCCCACCTTTCCCTTCAGGTACGGGCCAGTCTCTCTCCCTTGTGAATACTGAACAGAAGTACTCGTTGAATAATTCTGCCTTCTCATCCCCCTTTTCTACCCACCCACTGCCTTTTCTGATCCTAAATATTTGATCCTTGCTCTTCCTCTTCTCCCTGATATATCTGAAGAAATCCTTTTCCCCGTCTTTTATCCCCTGCGCTAATTTTCGTTCCCTAGCTGCCTTTGCTGCCCTTACCGTTCTGCTCACTGCCCTGGATTTCCTCACATATTCCTCTCTGTCCTCTGCCCTGTTGGTTTTCTTGTAGGTTCAGAATGCATTTTTCTCTTATCTCTCACCTTCTCCACTACCTCCCTATTAATCTAATTTGGTTTCTTGGTCCTGGATTTTTTTACACTGGCTCTTGACACAAGCTTTAATAGATTCAGTCAGTCCTAGCTTGATGGTCACCCACTTCTGTTCAGCGTCCATGTCTGAGTTGATGGTAGCTATGTGTCTTCCCAATATGTGACCCATCCTGCCAAAGTCTGCCCTTCTGAAGTCCAGAGCCTTAGTTTTTGTAGTGGCTGCTTCCCTACCCAGATTGACTGAGAATCACACTGTGCGGTAGTCACTACCCGCCAGTGCTTCCTCGACCTGAACATCCCTGACATGTTCCCCATCCTCCAGCAGCAGGTCAAGAATGTTCTTCTCTCTCATTGGCACTGTTACCCTTTGGGTCAGGAAGCCATCCTTGAATGCTTCTAGGAGGATATGCTCCCTGGCACATGTGGTAGCTGGGATGCTCCAACCCACCCTGGTAGAGTGAAGTCCCCAACCACCACAGTGCTCCCTTTGCCATTGAGCCTCCTTAGCTGCTCCTCCAGTTCCCTATCTGTGTCCCCTTTCTGGGTTGAGGCCTATAAACAACCCCTAATCAGACCTTCATCCCCTTTAGGTTGTAAAGTTGCAGCCAAATAACTTCCAACCTGCCCTCCTCCCTCTCCTCCCTATTACATCTGATCCCTTCTCTTACATAAATGGCTACTCCCCCCTTCCCTTTTTCTCTGTCCCTCTAGAATAATTTAAACTGTGGGATGGCTAAATCCCAGTCATGGTTTTGGGTTGCCCACATCTTGATAATGGCAGCTATGTCTACCTCCTCCTCTGCCATCAATGCCTGAAATTCAGCCATCTTGTTCCCCAGGCTCCTAGCATTTAGTGATACCACTCTCCACTCTGATCCTCTCCTTGCTGCCTCCTTATCCTTCCCTCCATCCCCAATCCAAATCAAATTTGGCTCTGTCCTTGCTGTGGGGGGAGGTCTCCTCGAGCCCCTCTTCTGGTTCTTTCCACCTCCACTGCCCCCCCAGCTAGTTTAAATTAGACCTCACACTGATAAATTCCCCTAGTTTCTGCTTTAACACCTGTGAATCTTCCTTACTGAGATGTAGCCTATCCCCTGCATATAGATCTGTGTTCTCCCATGTGCTATCCTACTCTCCCACCAATCCATACCCCATGGACTAACACCATTCCCTCAGCCACTTGTTGAAGCCCATGAGTCTGTGCTTCCTATTTGTACTTGCTCGTGGCACTGGCAGGACTTCTGAGAATGCTACTGTCCTTCCCTCTTCACTGCATAGATTCCCCACTTCCCTGAAGCTATCCTGAACCTCCACTATTGTTCTTCCTTCCACTGGCTAAAGGGCTTAAAGGGGAGACAGCAGAGGGTAGTGGCCAATGGGGCTGAATCAGAAGAGAGGGAGGTCACAAGTTGGTTCCACAGGTATTTGGCTTGGATCCAGACCTCTTCAAAATGTTCATCAGTGACATTGGTGAGGGGATCCAGGGTAGGCTGTCTCTCTTTGCAGATGACACCAAACTCTGTGGGAGAGTGGATAGTGATGATAGAACAAAGGAAATTTAGAGACTTGCAAAAGTTGGAGGGGTCATCAAGGGTTTGACCGTTGAAATTCAATGCCAGACAGTGCAAAGTGATGCTTCAAGGGAACAAGAACCCCAGGACAGAGTACTGGATGGTAGGAATGAAACTCAATATCACAGCTGAAGAATGAGACCATGGAGTTATCATCAACTACTCTATAAAGCAACTGAAACTGCAATAAGGCTTCTAGTAAGGCAAATAGGATGCCTGGGTGTATCAGGAGTGGTATTGATAACAGAAAAAGAGAGGCAATGCTTCCCATTTATAGATCCTTGGTGAGGCCACACCTGGAGTACTGCACTCAGTTCTGGGGTCCTCACTTCAGGAAGGACAGGGATAGGCTTGAGACAGTGCAGTGAAGGGTAACAAAAATTATTCAGGACCACAGAGCATGCCCTATGAGGAGCACCTAAAGGCACTGAACACATACTTGCTGAAGTCCAGCAAGGAGAAGGGAGATATGAGAGAGGCCTTCAAATTCCTAAAAGGAATCAACAGGGTGAACTGCAGGGAACAATTTAACTTGAATATCGTCTTGTGATCACATGGTCATGAGTGGAAGCAAACAGGAAGGACGTTCAGGAGGGACATGAGAAAATATTGTTTCACAGAACATGTGGTGGACCGGTGGAACAGGCTGCCAGCTGCAGTGGTCAGTGCAAAAAACATTTGTGATTTTAAGCATGGCTGGGATGGAATGAAGAGTATAGTGTTTGTTCAGGGTGTCAGAATCAGGGAGGAGAATGGAGTGGAAAATGAGGAAGGCTAGGACCCTGGAGGAACAGTAGACCCCAGGGTTAAATAGGAAACCCATGCAGACTGGATGTATCTTTGGTCTTTTCTGTCATCACTGTCTATTTTTCTACAGTATGGCCCAGATATTCAAAAGGGTTGCGCCATGCACAACAGGGTTGCGCGTGCACAACTCCAAAAATGCGCCATTCTGCGATATTCAGAAGGGGCCAGTTGCGCCACCGAAAACATGCTGAGCAACAGCGCAATGGAAATGAAGGCATGCGCAACTCGAAGGGCGGGTCCATGCATAAAGTGCACAATGCGATATTCGAACACTGCGCAATGCGCAAGAGTGGCTCTACCGAAGTTGTGTGAAAACCGGATTTGAGCCAAATAAAAAGGCTCAAGGAAGCGGCACAAGAACCTCAGCAGGCCGCAAACTGGAGAGAGACAGAGAGAGAGAGAGAGAGAGAGAGACAGGAGCTGGAAGGGCAGAGAGGACAGTGGGTCCAGGAGGACAGAGAGGCCAGTGGGGGTGCCGGTGCAGTGGAAGCAGCAGTGGGGGCAGCGGGGTAACACAGGAACAGCAGCGGGGGCAGAAGCCAGGAGATGGACAGTGTCAGCTTCCACATGGAAGCTGTAATGAGGGTGAGACACCATGCTGCAGGGGACGTGGCCCAGAGGGCCCGTCGGTGGTAATGCCCCAATAGGCGGTATCGTGCCGCATCAGCTCGAGCTGTACACAGATGTCGGAGATTGTGGGCGGTACTGCCTGAACAGGCAATATTGAGATGGCTCTACGAGCTGTGCAGTGATGTGAT
Source organism: Neoceratodus forsteri (assembly GCA_016271365.2). Classification (NCBI taxonomy): domain Eukaryota; kingdom Metazoa; phylum Chordata; order Ceratodontiformes; family Ceratodontidae; genus Neoceratodus; species Neoceratodus forsteri. The sequence continues at coordinate 141,137,071 of CM057459.1, read as the reverse complement.
GCAGACACCCTCACGGCGAGTCATGCTCTGTCCGTGGAGACCAAGGTGACAGCCTGCATGTGCCTGCTCGCCACGGGCACCTTCCAGAGGCCGACAGGGGACACCACAGGCATTACACAGTCGGCCACGTCACGCATCCTCACCCAATTCCTCAGCGCACTGCTGCCTCATGCTGCGGAGTACATCCATTTCCCCAGCACCACGGCAGAGCATACAACAAACATGCAGGAGTTCCACAGAGTAGCATGTATGCCTGGCGTGCTAGGGGCCATAGACTGCACCCATGTGGCCATTCGCACGCTACCTGGCCCCGACGGCCAGGCTTATCGGAACCGAAAGGGCTTTTCCAGTGTCAACTGCCAGGTGGTGTGTGATGCCACTGGGCGCATTATCAATGTCTGTGCCACACACCCTGGCGGAGCACATGATGCCTTCATATGGCACCAGTCTGCACTGTGCCATCGATTCGAGAGTGGGAACATCCCCACGGGTCATCTAGTGGGTGAGTACACATGTATGGAATGCAAACTCTGTGCAAGGGTGGGAATGACACAGGTGCCATGGTAGTGGCACACAAGGATATGAGCAATATGGACCTGACATGACACTGATCTCACTATCTCCACACAGGTGACTGTGGATACCCACTCCGTCCCTGGCTGCTCACCGTGCAGCGCCCCACGACCCCAGCGCAGCTATGTTTCAATGAGGCACATGCCGCAACACGTAACATCATAGAGCGGGTGTTTGGGATGCTCAAGGCACGCTTCCGATGCCTGGACACCTCCGGCGGAGCCCTACAGTACTGCCCCCAAAAGGCCTGTGGGATATTCCTGGCCTGTTGCATCCTGCACAACATGGCCAAAGACCATGGGATAGCCGTACAGGTCCAAGAGGGGGACAGCGATGGGAACGCCAGTGGCGCCGGTGATGTGGGTGATGAGCAGCCCCCCCTAGGACGGAGGGACCCCCGACTGACCCGGCAGGCCCAGCTGCACCGGGACACCATTGCAGAAGAGCACTATGCGCAACACAGGTAAGTCAAGGGGACATGTGCAGGCAACACTGTCCATGCGCAAACCACAGGCACACAGGGGAACACACCGTGCATGAAGGTCAGGGGAGTTGATAGTTCCAGGCATACTAACACACCATCAGAGAGGGGTGAGCACTCATATGGACACACACACACACACACACACACACACACACACACACCAGGCAGCGTACATGGGCAGCAGCACAGCACTGCGGAAATGACATTGCCAACACACAGCACCACCAACCACCCCCACCACCTGGACTGTCCACGTACATGTGTCAGGACCTGGGCAAACGTGCACCTTGGTGTACAGTGCAATGCAGGCATCATCATGCACACGCACCTGTGGACAGCAGTTGGGAGAGTGTACAGGTGGTCCGTGTGTCAGCGTGGTGAGCAGAGCACCCAGCAGTGCACTGCCCACCATGACACACATTGCACACAGGGCAGCACCAGACAGGGCCTGCACTGGGAGACAGCTCAGTCAGGTAGCACTGTTCCATGGCCACCACGGATGTGTGGGCGGCCCCACCGTGTCCCAGCAGCACTGGCAGGCTGAGCAGGGGCCACATTGGGTGGCGCTGGTGCACCACCAGGGGTCCCACTGCGCAAACGCGACCTTGCCCGCACAGGGGTCTGCATCCTGCCAAACAAACTTGCACCAGGGGTGCTCGGGATGCCCACAGCAGAACCCGGCATCGACAGGCCTGGTGTCGCACGACGCCGGGAATGGGGAGTGGAGAGTGCACTGTGTGGGGTGTGTGGTACAGGGGCACCTGACAGTGTAGCCAATGTGTCCACCACAGAGACCACTGCCTGGGTCAGCCTGTCACCGGCAGCGGTCACATCCGTCCGCATAAGGACCAGCGGCTCGGTCCGAGCACACTCCCTGCTATGCGCTCCACGGACACAGACAGTGCCTCCACGGACCTTGCAACCCACCCTGCAGCTGTACCGAGTCCTGCAGCAGCGGGTGTGTGCATCAATGGGTACTCTGCCCAATGGCCTCGTGACCCCCAGGGTGTGGATGGTCCTGGTGCACAGCACCCTTGAGGGTGGCGCTGTTCGCCAGGACCAGGTATGGAACCAGATCAATGAGTGGACATGTACCACTGATTGACACTGTACCCCCAGACCTGGTGTGCGACTGCGCTTGCCGCCCCTCAACTGCTGAGCCCCCAGGTCCACCTGTTCTCACCTCTGTGCTGACAACAGTGCCAGACACCTGCACAGCCACGGTGCTGCCCACCGGTGCTGACAGGCACAGCCTGGGACTGTGCCAGCATGCTGGTACAGGTGTGTGAACCAGGAGGCCCAGGGCCCGTGCTGGCCTGCCATGTGTCCGTCATGGGACACACACCTATCACTCCCATTGCAGGCCTGCTATCATCAATGGTGCAGTGCGTGCCACTGTACTAGGCACAGCATGCTGGCATGCCTGCATGCCAGACTGCTGTGACACAGGCTGTGCACCCCTGCACCCGTATCACTGACACCGGAGTTGTAGGCCCAGCGTGCATGCTGCTGCAGTGCCTGCCGGCTGGTGGTGGAGGTGGATGGTCCCTCCTCCACGTCCAGCAGGTCTGCCTCACTGTCTGGACCCACCACCACCACCGTCTCCTGCAGATGAACAGGATCTGTAACAGAAAGAGTACATGTGAGTGCATGTGAACAACAGCCCCCCCCAACAACACCACCATGTCATACCGTACAGTGATGGGCTTCCACCTGTCTGGAATCCTCCGCCTGGTACGCCCGCAATGGCACTCAGCTGCATGGCCATGACCAGTGTCTCCTCTGTAGGGGTTAGCTGCAACACCACTGGTGGGCCCCCACCAGTGCCAGCATCGCCACCCTGAAGGCTGTCACCTTCTCCTTCAGCCTCCTGCGGTCAGTCCCCATCTTCTTCCTGCATTCCTGCACAGAGCGCTGGTGGCTTCCGTGCAGGTTGACGGCCCGAGCTACCCCCTCCCATGCAGCTGCACGCTCCTGAGGGGTGCCCCTCCGTCCACTCAATAGTGGCTCATCCTCCAGGTAGGCCTGGAAGAGGGCCTCTGTCTCTGCCGCAGTGAAGTTCAGCCTCCTCCTACGCCCTGCCGTCCACACCCTCAGCTTGGCTCTGGTCAGTCATGGTGATCTATATGGGTGGAAGTGGACACCTGTCACTGTGCAGTCGACAGCATTTCCCCATGAGCATAGCTGCCGGCCCGGGGGGGTGCGGAAGCCCCCCCTTCCTCTCCGCATGGCAGATACTGATAGAAAGGGTGCCCTTTGTCCCTTTCTAAGTGCCTTTTATGCTCAGCCCTCAGCCTTTATCATCCTCCGGCACCCCTGCCCATGAGCATTGTCCTGAGCATCACACAGCATGTAACTCACCTCTCACCTGCAGTAACCAAATCTGGCCAGCACAACCCACTGTCGCATTTTTATAGCGCAACACATGCAAATGAGGTGTGGTGCTACTTTAATGACATGCTAATCACGCCACTGCGCCTTTGAATGGCTGATTGAATGATTTGCACATGTCAGCTGAATATCGCGTATTTGCACTTTGCGCAATACGGAAGGTCCAGCTGAGCCAATGGCGCAGGTTTGTGGCTGCGTACTACACTGCATTGCTCATGCCCAGACAGCTTACACATGCGTCTATCATGCTGCAGACCTGCTGAGCGCAATAGGTGATTCAGGCCATGGCCACCATTGTGCCAGTGGCGCTACAGTACTGGGCACTATATGGCGCTGTGGCACTACTGCGCGATAGTCCACTGTGGCACTGGTGCTCAGCTTGGCAGTCGTGCAGGATGCCTATACGCTTTATGGTGCTGTGCGTAGCCTTGCGTCATTGCCGTGACCTTGTGTATGCCCTCTGCCCTCTGGCGCTGTTCGCATGCCATGTGTACGTCCCTATTGTGCTGTCTGGTGACAGCGCCATGTAAAGTGACAGCGCTGTTCGAACAGCGCGATTGGAGCCTGTGGTGGTCTATTGTGCAACAACTCCACGTGGGGTCATGGCGCAGCAGGATGCCATATTGCCTGCTGTAAAGTTGGTGCATGGCTGGGAGGAGGGCGGTGTCCTGGAGCCAGCTTGAAGTGGCCAACCTGGTGGCCCTGGTGGAGCCCCACTGTGAGGCACTGTATGGTGAGGCCCCCCTCACCATGCCTAGGACCCACGTGTGGCAGCAAGTGGCCACTGACCTGGTGGAGGTCACTGGCTGCGGCCGGTCTGCTGAGCAGTGCTGGCACCGGTATGGTGACCTCCGCCGGAGGGAGCCGGAACTCTTGACGCGGCTGCGTTCACATGCCAGGCGGGGCGTGGTGCCTAGGCCAGGTGAGTGTACCATCTATGCACCTATATTCTCTGTAGGGGTGTGTGTGTGCTTGGGTGGCTGTGCATAGGTGCCGGCTCGGACACGGTTGGCTGTGTCAGTGTGTGCAGCTGTGCGATGGATGGTTATGGCTGTGTGAGCAGGCACTCTCACTGGGGCAGGGGGCACTCTGCTTTTGAGTCACACTGATGTTTGTCTCAACATATGTCTCCCACAGGCTGGATTTTGAGGACGCCAGGCGAGGGTGAGGTGGGCCGTGCCAGTGCCCCGGTGCCAGGGGGTGTTGTGCCCCAACCGCAGCAGTAGCAGCATCAGCAGCAGCGGCAGCCCCAGCTGCTGGAGGAGTGTGAGTATCATTACTTCATGGATGCTATTGCATGCTGGGGGTAAGACCACCAGCCATGCACAACACAACCAAAGGGGAGGTCATAATTCCACTATACAAGACACTAGTGAGGCCCCACACTGGAGTACAGTGTACAGTTCAGGAGACCATACCTACGTATGGACATGGACTGGGTAGAGAGGGTTCAGAGGAGGGCAACACGGATGGTGCATGGATTGCATCACAAGTCCTATGAAGACAGGTTGAAGGAACTGAACATGTACTCCCTGGAGGAGGGAGGAGAGGGGGATATGATGGGGACATACAAGTATCTTACAGGGGGAACAGAGTGCAGGACAACACTATTTTTCAGCGTAAAAGATGTTCCAGGACTAGAGGGCATGGGATGAAGTTGGAGGGGGGACGATTCAGAGGAAACATGAGAAAGAATTTCTTCACAGAATGGGTGGTGGACAAGTGGAACACCCTGCCAGAGGAAGTGGTGGGGGCTGACTTGGTCACGGGATTTAAGAATGCATGGGATAGCCATACAGGAATTCTGGAGGTCAGGGGTAAGGTGCAACAGACTTATAGGAACACAGAGTGAACTTACAAGGTCAAATGGCCAGACTGGGTGGCCCATAGGCCCTTATCTACCGACACTGTCTATGTATCCATGTATGTAGGCACACAGGTGACATGCATCACAGTGCAGTATCACAGCACGCCTGTGTATGCGTCACTGGTGGTCCAGGCATGCACTGGGCACATGGCTGTGTAACTGGCATCGCACCACGCTGCCACATCACTTGCCAGCCTAGTTTGTACCGTGATTGGACGGGCAGTGGTGTGTGGGCGGTGGTGTGCATAGCTGGTGCCGCCTGTTTGTGATGGCCATGTGCATGTTCACTGTGGTGGTGCATGCCAACACAGGTGCGACATTGGGCCATATGGCTTGCAGGTTGGGTGGTGTTCAGGGTTGTGGTCAGTCACTGCCATTGACTGTGTTCCCATTTTCCTAGGTCTCGAGGTACTCCAGCGCATGTCCAGGGATGTCCGGGCCATCAGACAGATGGTCAGTGATGACCAGGCCATCCTGAGGTCCATACCCGCCATGGCTCTGGAGGAGGCGGCATGGAACTGGCAGACAGCAGGCGGAGGATGGGCGCCCAGCAGAACACTGATTTTCTTCCTTCCTACTTCTCCCATCCCTACCACCCTGCCTTCCTCTCCAAGTTTTAATCCCTCCCTTGAACACCCTTCCTTGTACCCGCCCCCTTGTAAATAGTTTCTATTGTTGTTGTTATTCAATGTTCAATATACATTTCTATTTTGATATATGAATACTGTGTTGGTCTCTGATTTGCAGCTGGCTATGGGTGCTCAGTTGCAGGTGTGTACATGCCATCTGGGGTAGTCTGGTCCTGGGTGTGTGTGCGTGCATGTGTGTGTGCGTGTGTGTGCATGGGGAGGTATCACCAGCATGGCATTGACTTTCTGTTGGTCTTGCCATCTGCTGCCACCCACTGCTGGGTGCACAGGGTGTGTCTGGCTTGTAGGCTTCTGTGTTGCATGGGGCTGACGAGTACTGGGGGGACTGCATGGTTTCCTGCAGTGCCAGTCACTGCACATGGGTGGTGTCTTGGGGTCACAGTGCAGGGTGTGCTGTGCATATGGGGGGCTGATGTGCACTGTGGTTGTCAACCCCCTGTGTGTGGCACTCTCAGCCTGCCAGTGGTTGTGCTGGGGTGTCATGGCTCTGCTATGCTTTGTTGGCTTGTCCCCATGGGCAGGTAGATCATCTGTCCCACCCCAGTGATTCTGTTCTTGGGGTGTGCAGGTGTGTGTGGGTTCTGCAGTGTGTTCCTGTGCCCATGTGTGGCATGGCTGGTGGTGGGCCCCAGCCTGCCTCCCTGGATGTGCAGTTCCATTGCTCTGGGGGCTTGCTGCGCTATGGCAGCTCTGGACTGCTCAGCTGAGCTTCCCTGGTTGCGCCATAGCGCCAACATTTTGAACTCAACTTCTCCTTCCTGGTTGCGCGATGGCGCAGTATGTGCGATATTCAGATGTTGGTTGCTTGCGCAATTTGCTCTGCTCCATGTTTGAATATCGCACCTGTTGCGCATTTGCGCAACTGGTTTGTGCTTGCTCCTGCTGTTGCGCCAGTTTTGAGCGCAGTTTGAATATCTGGGCCCATGTGTCTATGTTGCTATGTTTGTAACAACCATGTTTGTCAAAAAAGGTAGAAATGGGTTTGCTTTATTAACATAAAGACTATCTGGATCCTAAATGTTGACTTAAGGGGGAACTCAAGTCAAAATTTACAAAAAAAAAATGTTGTGCAGAGTGTTTTGATTTGTAGGTGTACTCCTAGAAAATCCATCCCTTCATTTCCTGAAAGGAGCTTTTTCTAAATTTACTGTATGGTTGTATGGCCCCTGGAGATTTCCATATTCACATTTTAAGTCTATTCTTGTTCCTATAATGCCTCCTGTCCCTCTCATAAACTGAGGATTATACATCAGGGCAGGTATAAACAATGTAAATAGTAAAATTATATTAGTATTAAATAATATAAGGTCCAGAAATCCAAATTGTGGGGATATTTTTGTGATTGGGTTCTGTAAGTATCAGCATTGATGTTTTTTCCTGAAGACGAGCTAAAAAAAAACCTTTAATCAATATAATCGATATGACCCAACAAAATAAAGTATTTATGTGAGCAAATGGACCAAGCCAGACAGTCAAACATTCCTAGGGAACCCTATGGATGTTTGAACATATTGATGCGGTCCACAACCTTAAAGCCCACTTTGAAGATTCTTCATGTAGTCATAGCTCATGCAAGTCACCTGGTTGGATTTATTTAGGAACAATGGTGAGGTTCAGAAGAACACAGAAGAGCTTAAAGAAAAAATTTAAACAGCATTCATTTTCTAGTGGCTGAGTCCCAAGATGTAATGACAGCAGTTCTAGATCTGAATTATAGTAAACTAAAATCTATTATCAGGTAAGTAATGTAGTGTAACGAGGTGCTGAAGCTAAAATGATAAGATTCAAAGTATAGTGACCTAACCCAGGTCAGCAAGTTCAAGTAAGAACTATGTCTGGGCCAATCAAAGATAAAGTGGAATGTATTTTTAAAGCGTTTATTATGTTTGAAAGTGCAGAGTAATTGACAAGAACAATAAATAAAATAAAAACAAAAACTATACAACTGCAAGTCCATACATAATAAAAAACAAAGCCATGAACAGGTGTTTGAAAGTGCAATGTAATTTACTAAGAGCAATAAATAACATTGAAAAAAAAATACTATACATCTGCTAGTCCATACATAAAAACAGCTGTGAAAAGAAATGCTTTGTTAAAAGAGTGGATCCTTAAATGAACAGAAATTACATACTGTACAAACAGTAGGCAAACCATCATGAAGAGGCAGTTTCAAGGAAAATGGGCAATGCATGAGAATGAATAGGTGTCAGCTGAAAAAAGATGTACCCTAGGATAAGCAGCCAACAAACAAGTCCCAAGGCAGAAGGAACTTATTTAGGAGAAGTGTAAGGCACCATTAATTCAGATACAGTACATAGGAGCTGACCTGGGAAAACAGATCTACCAAAACAACATTACATTCAGCCTGTTGAATAACAGTAAGTCAGTACAATCTAAATATCATTTAAGTCATGTGATCTATTTGTAGAGGTGGTGAGGATTTACGCTGCTGATTTCTGGGCCATCTGGGGTCCATCTGATTTGTGATGCTTCTGCATATTTTCTGCCACTTTTGCTTCTGGAAGTCAAAACTTCCTAGCAGAGATCACTTTTTTAATAAATAAAACATAGCACTAAAGAGAGTAAAGGTTACAAACTTTTGAATTTTATGAATACAATTATTTAAAAAGCTTCTGTTTTACTGTAGCTCAGAGACTGCAAAACTCAAAAAGGAGTTTTAACCCCACTAAGGCTTGTCCTGGTATAAGCTGCTAGAAAACTCTGCTCCTTGCTTTGATGGTGACGACACAGTGCCAAGCACGTCCACATCAGTGAATGTCTCTCTGATTATGAATCCATACACACATTACATGGGCATCATTTATTGCCCTTAGTATCTAAATTTCTGTACTTTTTTTTTTTTTTACTTCTGTCATTCTTAAAATAAGCTGACTTCTGGTAGGTCATATGACCATTATTTACCACAGCTGGCTAGGTTTCCTGTTTTGGTCAGGAATCATCAAACCAAAGCAGGGTTTGCTGAATTGGTTTTGTGAAAAAAAAAAAAAAAAACTGCTTCATTAATTTCAGTTATTTGGCACTAGAAAAGAGAGAAGGAAATGGTTGCTATGACGGTTGAGTGCAAAAAAGCTGTCACAGAAGTTTTATTGCTCCAAAGAAGGTAGCATCTCCAGTAAGTGATATGCTGGCATTGCTTCGTGGTATTACAAGATCAAGCTCATCCCCTTCTTCGAGTTTTGCAATGCCTAGTCAAATTAAAACAAATCAAAACAGAATTAAAAAACTGTCATGCAAACATGAGGTCCACTTATTTATTTCACCATCTAGCATGTCAACAGCATTATTATCACAGGAGTGCATTTTACTGACTTATTTTTTAAGTGCTGTGAACACAGTAGTTGCCAGTCCAAACCAGCAACACAACAGTTTTGTTTACAAACCAGCAATATAACAGTTTTTTTACTCTAGTTTATAAATTCCACATCACACAGTAAAATGATTTTCTGTAGTAAGTGTAAACTAACCCAAACACTTTTATATGCGTCTTTATGTCAGTGTGATCTAGTGATTAGAGCACTGGCTTGGACGGAGAGTCAAACCCCCCCATAGCCAAATACTTATTGTTTGACCTTGGTCAAGTCACTTAGCTTCCCAGTGCTACAGTCTGTTTACCTAGTTGTGGACATACAGTAGGTGGAATGAAATGTTGCATGTCAGCTGATCTTTGGTAAATACATTGGAAAAAGAAAAGGAAATATGCTGAGCAAACAATTCATTTTATAGCTTGAGCATCAGAAGTGTACAGTGAAGAACGCCATGATGAAACCCAGTTCTGCAAAAGCCTGCAGCAAAGTTACTGCAGGAAACAATGCAGTTTCAATGGGAGTTAATTCCTTCTGTCATGCACAAAAACTGTGATGCTCTCCATCCTGACAGGCTCCACTGCAAGTGTAATAGAGGTACACTTGGTTATTAAACTTATTCTAGAAAAGTAATCCCCCTGCATATTACAGATTACTTGCTCAGAAAATAAGAGATACATATCACTGATTACTAAGACTCAAAAATCTCTTTGCTATTAATTAATGATTTTTTTTATTTTGCATTGCAGAAAATAAATTCATAGTCACACGCCTTTGAAATGTATGTATGCCATTGTGATAGGTCCTCAAACCTGCAACATTCTGTGATGCTTTACATATAGTAGGATAGTAGGACTGTGTATGTTTTGTTGCTCTGTTGTTGTTCTCATATACAGTAGCAGCACGTCTATGTAAGAGACATACAAAGACCAGAACATATTTATCAACTTAAAGGGACACTGTCAACCCCCTTAGGCCCCCATGTGTCCCTTGTTTAAAAAACACATTTTATGATTGCCAACATTCTGTAAAGATTGCTGATGCAGCTGGTAATTTGATTCTGATTCTTTTTATCTTTAAGTGAAAAACAGGCTGCCCATCATACTGGTGTTGCCACACAAAAACAGGTTTGTTTACATTCCTTGATCAACTCCAATTGCATCTCTCCTGGACTTGGGAAGACCCACAACACAGTCTTGCCACTCGTGATGCAGTGGGAGGAACTGATCCTATTGAATCATGAGTGACTGCACTGTTTGGGGGGTATTTCTAATGCTCAGGAAGTATGCAGTAAGAACAGATCCAGGATTGTAAATAAAACAAAGTTGTTTATAAATATAGATTAACATGCATTTCAGTTATAGTAAACAATGAGACAGACAAAACAAACAGCAACATCAATGAATTTTAGAGAAGATAAGCAATCATAAAATGTAGGTTTTTAACTAGAAATAATATGATGAAAAACAGGTTGGCAGTGTCGCTTTAAACAAAACAGGTATGAAAGGTAATGGTGTGTGGGTAGTACTTTAGTGGATCTAAACCCCATCCATCAGAAAGGGCTGGTGTCCACCTCCAGTTTCAGTGGTAATTTGACCAAATTCAGACTTCAGCTCCAGAGTCAGATTGCTGTGTATCCGAGTGCAGAACCACGTATCCATGGTCAGATATACTTGAGCTAACCTCAGATAAAAGGATCTCATTCTCATGGTCAGATACCTAGATCTGATGGTTGGATTCACTGTATACTGATCAGATCCACCTGAATCCTCAGATACTTATCTTGAATTTCAGGAGGCTGAACCTTGGTTGGATGCCTATGCCATTCAAGGCAATCTGAAAAGTGGCCAAAATGATAAGTGTTTTATGGTATCCAGCCTAGTAGGATACTCTATGTAACACTAACAGGCAATAACTAAATGCAGTCTGGACTACTTCTGTGCAAGCAGAGTAATCTAATTACTTGTGGGAAGTCCTTTGTTTTTCAGGTTATTCCCAACTGTAATCAGTTGCTCATAAAAGTAATTAGATTATAAATTAGTCTCTAATTGCAAACTGCACTCACAGATTACAGATTGACTACTTCAAAGCAACACTCCATTTTAGTCAAAACAAACCAACATGAGCTGCTGCACCCTACTGAAACCAATCCAACAGTATATTCAGATTACTAATAGGGTTTACAAAAACTTCGTAAAAGTTGTGTGCTTAAGTACAGTGGTGTGGGCCAGGATCAGCTGCAGTGTCATGGTGTATCACAGTTTCCTGTATGACAACCGCCAACGAATTGCACTGTTTCCTTCAGAATTCTGTAAAATGCTGCACAATTCTGCAGGATCAGGTATCCCTTCCCAGTGGGCACCACTGTGCCAATATATTATTGCAGATTCAAAGAAAATCAAAATTTTCCTGGTCCCTAGGTCTACTGTACCAGTGTTTCATTAATTGTGATAGACATCCCAAAAATGGAATATTGCTCTTGGTGTCACAGAAGTGGGGCAGGCCTAGAGAGCTGGATGACTTTGTCTTTCTTTGTAGACATTCTTTAGATGCTCAATAATTTATTAGCACTTTTATTTATGGTTTTTGGTTATTGGATGACTAGATAAATACAGTAGATTACTTTTTCCAACTCAGTGTGTCTTTCTTAATAAAATATTTGAAATAAATAAATGTATTTTATGTTTTTTTGTTTGATCACTGGGTAAGTACATTGAACCAGAAGTCTTATTACAGACATGACCTGGGCCTCAGAGAAGCAACAGAGTGCACTAAAGTAAAATGTTGTTTGTACTCACAATGCCTGATTATATGTGTTATTTGTTAAACGTATATTTTAATTAAGTCTTTATTTTCATTAATATCCATTTTTATTTTTGTAATTTAATTTATGTTACTGGCCATTTGTGAAAATGGACAATTTGCTCATCAACTTACCAGTTTAAAAAATGAATAGGAAAGAAAAAAAAATAATGAAATTGGGAGCAGGATAATTACAAAGTGTTAGACAATCACAATACTAAGTTTTATAATAACTGTTGCTGTTTTTTTCCATGGGGAAACCTGGTTGTAATTTGCCATTTAAACCAGCTGGTTATAATGACAACACAAGATGGGTTTTCCTCGCCCTGAGCATGCTCAACCACCACTCTTCCACTCCTCGGTGCCATCTGCCTTTCCCCACCACTCCACAGTTTTCCACACCTGGACTGCACTGAAATGCAACCAGTCCGCTGCTCTGTAGAGATATCTTTATTTTTCATAATTGCTGTGGTGAAAAAAACAGTCCTCAGCAATTACATAAAATAAAGGCTGAGTAGGAAGTGTAAAACTCAAATATTACACATCCTGACGTGTGGGATGCCTTTATAAATCCCTCAAGGTTTGCTCTTGGGGTTTATGTGGCATCCCACACCTCGGGGGTGTGTAACATTTTCATTACAATCCCCTACCCAGCCATTATTCTATATATAACACTTGTAGAACTACAGCACAGCTACTTAAATAAAATTATTCTGCAAAGCTTTCCTTTTTAAGAAAAATTCCACTATTTATCTACTAATCCTGCCAGCTTGATGTCTTTAATTGTAGTGCCCCTTCCAATTCTTGTCAGTCAACATGGGCTACTACGTTAACGATCCTGAAGACCTCTTTATGTGTATTATTGAGATACCCCACCCCTACCCCTTGAAGCAGTATGAAAGGATGCAGATACTTACCAGCGGTGTAGCAGGAGTTGTTGGGGAGGGTCGTAGGCATGTTTTGAACACAACGAAATAATGTCACAACACTGGCCTCATCACCAACGAGGCTGGCTTTTTTTCTCTGGATGAAATGTCCCATGGTAAATGTACCATCCGTATACCACACCTGCAAGTTTGAAGACAGGAAAAAATAAATCTTTTTTGTTGTATTTTTTCCCATGGGGCCAAAAAACTATTCTTCTACAGTATCAATACTTCTAATTCTTTTCCCAGAGCAGTGTCTCACATTGTGTGCCTCGAGCAACAATACTTTTGGGAATAGGATACTATGATATTAACAACAAACAGGATTCTTACCTGACTATATACAAAATAGTGACCTGCTTCAAGAACCAGGATTTTATTGCCATGCTTAGTCAGTGCATTCCCTCGTTTAAAACTAAGGTGCCAGGGTACCCTTGTCGAATCTTCTGAAATGAAAACAACATACTGTAAAAGGATAACTGGGTCACAGGCCTCAGATCACTTCAAACATACTGATGTTTGTGCCCATTTTCTTGGAGCAGGTGAGACAGATTCTTCTAACAGCATATAGTTTTCCAACAATAATTTTTTTAGACTAACCAACAGGCTGTGCTAGATACTGTATAAGCTTTCAGGACCGTCACAGAGACCATCTTCTAGCACAATGGAAATTAACCAGTGTGTCATAGTTTCTAAACATTTCAGGTACCCTTATAACCAAAAAACAAATATTGTAACTGTTGATATAAGCATTTATCCAACGCTTGTGAGGATATTTTTTGGCACTTAACAGTGACATTTTTTGTTCTCACTCATAGGCTCTCATTTTAAATAAAAATGAAATGAAATGAAATATGCTGGCTCCCACCCACTGGTTTCATTTCTGACCACACTCACATGGTTCACTTTCATTTTCTCCCCTTTGAGCTCTGCTTCTCTTACGGTGTTAAAATATCACAAACAGCACTAATAGTGAACTCAGTTCAGCAGCCCAAATGCTGCTTTCTCATGTGAAGCAAAACTCTCAACCCATCCATACCATAATACAATGCAGCTTGTCATACTTTGTACTGCTTCCCCAACCCTCCCTCCAACTGGCTCTGCCCTGTATCTGTGGCTGTAAAGGAAGCTCTGATACATGTCTTTACTCAAGGCTGCACCTGGTTAAAATAACTGCTCCCTTAGTTCTCCCATTCTTCTGCAGTATTCCTAAGCTCACTGACACTCTGAAGGCCCTTGAATGTATTGCAGCAGATCAGCTCACAGATTTCCTGGACAAATACAATATCCTGGGCTAGCAATAACATGGCTTCAGGAAAGGACATAGTACCTCATCTGCCCTACTGGAATTCTCTGGCATTTTTTACAGCTCACTGGACAATGGTCACTTAATTGGGTCCATCTTTATCTATCTGACTAAGGCATTCGGCACTGTCCATCACTACCTACTACTTGTGCAATTTCTGAAAACTGGGCTCTCTCCTGACTCCACTGCCTGATTCAAAAGTTACTTGGAGAACCGGTCTCAAAGAGTAAAAATTGCAGATATCCTCTCTGATACCAGGCCTGTTTGCTCAGGTGTCACCCAAGGATCCATTCTAGGCTCCCTACTATTCAGCTTGTTCCTGAACTCCCTTCCAAATTCTTGCTCCAAAACAATCATCCTCTATGCAGATGATGCTGTAATTCTTGCCTCCCACAATGATCCTAAGCCTCTACAAGACAACCTTCAACTTGGCTTCACATCTGTTGAAAATTGGTTCTCAAATCACAATCTGGTCCTTAATAATAAGAAAACAAAGTCTATGATGTTCAGCAGCTCTCATAACAAGCATAAGTTGCAACCCCCCTATCCATCAAAACCAGTCATGGAGTCACCCTGGAACAGGTTAAAGCCTTAAGTACCTTGGGATCACTCTAGACCCTCATCTAACTTACAGTGCCCACATTGACTCTCTAGCCAAAGCAGCAAATACTCACCTTGGCCTTCTCTTCTGGCATAGGCAACATCTTACCCCAGAAGCCCTGACTGTCGCCGTTCAGAGCTCTGTTGTCTCCATTATTGACTATGGGCTTACGTGCGTCCTCTATGCACAAACTGGATGGCTGCAACTCATCAATCAGATAAAGTACCTAACCTGCACCATGGCAAAGAAAATAACTATGGGCCTTGTGCTCCCTGGAGTGTGTACACTCCTGCACCCTAGCAATAACCCCCACTCAACTAGGGGGTCTGAATCACAGCTCCTGCAGGTTCCGCGTTGTACCGCACAAGGTCAAAGATCTTTTGCCTACAGGGCGCCCAGCTGGCTAAATGGTCTAAACAGCTACATCTCCTCCACTCCTACCCTTGGTGCATTTAAATCAAGACTATGCCTGTCTCTCACTGTCTCTAGCTCCTGTGACTGCCTCCACTAGCTGACCCCATGAATATTTCCCTAACTTTATGCAGTTCTCTCTCCTATTAGCACTTGGTTACCCCTTAGCACACACTTCCCCATGTTATGTCTACGACAATGTCTCTGGCTACACTCCTCTACTATAGCTCTCCGCACCCCTCTACTCTTCCTCTCTCTTGTCCTCTATCCTCTCTGCACCTCATCTGCTATCTCCATGTAACCTGGCCTCCAAAACTTGTCAGATGCTTTGTAACTCTGTTTAGCTTACACTTTTGTAACCTTGTCCTACAGTATGTATTGAATTTGTAATCAGACTTATATATCTTGTGTTTTGAATTGTAACATGTCATGAACCTTTGTAAAAGAGCCCTGGCTCAAAGGTATTGTAATCCTAAACCTAATAAATAAATAAAAAAACATTGATTCATGCAAAAGTGTAGTGCACATCAAGCATCACATGCCCCCTCAGCCATTCGAAAATGGCACAACTTAGTAAACAAAATAGCATAATACATAAAAAAGTAAAAACATAAAAAAGCAACAAAAAGAACAAGCATTGGATAAGTGAAATATGGCACAGGCCCGAAAAGGAATATCCCTGATGTGTCTCACTTGTGCTGTTTGACCTTTGTCATTGCTTGTAGTTCTGCCATTCATGATTTCATAAGGTCAAACAGCACTCCTGAGAAATATCAGGTATGTTTCTCCTGCAGCCATAGCATATCCCTTATATACATGAGTTCTTTTTTTTCAAATTAAGTAAACTTTATTGAAATTTAGTAAGCAAGGATAACAAAGTACATACATAAAAAACAGTAAGCAAGTACAATGAAAGGTATCAGAGAAATAATAGGATACATATTCAATGGTTGAGACATAAAAGGAATAATCCTAAAATAACAACTACTGATATAATCTACATAGCTGCACATCCCTGCCACCCCAACCCCCAATCAACTCCCCCCAAAGCTCTGGAGAATAACAAAATAACTCTATATGGCATACCATGGTAATGGATAAGCACCAAGAAAAAAACAATTTGTCTATGTTCTTAAAGAGTATAATGGGGAAAGATATACAAATGAAGCAGAACTTGTATATATTCTACAATACAGAGAATAATGGATACCCAGCTATCGGTAACAAGCTGGTTAGTTCATCAAGAGGTTACCATGGCAACCATTTGAACATTGAGAGCATAGTTTGAGAGGTTTGGTCACCATGGGCAACCTCTAGAGGAACTAACCCAGCTAGTTACCTTTAGCTGGGTAGCCATTGTTTTTTATAGTGTAGGATGCCAACTGCTACGAAATGCGACTATTTGGGTGACTTACTTTGTTTTTTTTCTCCACTTTGCCATTTGCTTCACTGTTGTTTTCACTGCCACAGCCACTTCCTGGTCATGTAAGGCACATGCACTAGCACGTTCGATGTTATTATGCTGTAGTAGCTAAGTAGCTAATGCAGCATAACAGGTGTGATGACGTAGCTACTGCAGCATAACAACATTTTGGAAGTGATGGATTTTTAATGCTAACAGCGTTCCATCACACACTATAATATGATAAGCATGAGGTCATACCAATATAAAAAAAATGCATAACCATACATCAGCAGATCACGTGGCAGCAGATCATCACCCAGTATTATAAAGTCAACAAGGGATACAGATGCTCCCATGCCTGGTTATATCCTGCTAATTTGTCTGCTAGACTAGCAATAATCCTCTCTGCTTGTAGTGCAAATACTATCTGTCTATACCATTCATTGTATATAGGAATAATCTGAACACACCAATGTCTGAGGATGATCGTTTTGGCACAGGCTGAAATAAGAGCTATATGAGGCTTTTGTTGTATGTATACATGAGTTCCAATAATAAAAGTGTTTACCAGAAGCAAACCAATTACAAGTGATTGCTACAGCAGATGTGGTTGTCTCAGAGTTCACATCAATTTGCTTTAAATTTGTCATTGAGGGTTGATATTGAACACATGACCTGACAAATAAGTTATTTACTGTAGGCAATAAAGGGATCAGAACATTCAGGCAAGTCAACAGTAGGGCAGGCACGTAACATTTTGTTTGTTTTTCGTAGTTAAAAAGTGTCTTCTCAGTTGACCCAGCAGTGCAATGGGCTGAGGCACTGGGTGCCACACCACTCACTGCAGTGGCGATCTTGGTCCAGAAAAGGACCAGGGTTTGTCAGGGAGTGGATGGGTGAAGGAGGATTGAGTGTGTGTGTAGATGACTCTACTCCTTCTGGGAGGGGACAGTGCATGCCACTGCTTGCCTGACACCCAGCGGAGGTTGGGTGTTACAGCAAAAGTGGCTTTCCTTCAAAGGGTTGAGCATAGGCATTGAGTATGTCCAGCATTTTCACACCACGTGCCTGCACCATGGCATGTGCTGCTAACTCTAAGGGACATGGAAGATAAAAAAAAAATCAAAGAACCCCCCTGCCCCTCAAGAAGCAGGATGATGGCTGGTGTCTCTGCAGACTGCACTACACAACATGTGGCACCCATTCACCTGTAGTGGTAAGTAAGTAGCTGGCTTAAGGTCTGGGACAGTGGGTGATGGGGGTATCCTGTGATAAGGGCATCTGGTATTGAGTGCTTACAAAAAGGTGACTCAATAGTGGTGCCTGTTCACAGGGTTACTGGATGGGAGGGGTGAATATAGATATAGTGACATCCTGTCACTATATGTACACACATGCAGGGGGTGAGCAAGCACGCCATACAATGGGTGGAAGGGAAGGGAGGGTTTGTGAGGCATAGTGAGGCAGTGAGTTGCTGAGCTGGTCCTGTGGCATGGTGGGTTGGTGGCAGGCTAGGGTTGCGAGGGTGCTAGGTTAGTTTCCAGCATGTGTGCATTTTGTTGCGCACCAGGCTTAAAAATTTTTTGTCTGGTTTTGCACCTCCCCGACATGTACCTCCCTGGAGTTGAGAATCTTTTAGTAGGGGTGTGTGCCAGGAGTGTACATCGGCAAAATTAATTTTCACTGATGTACATTCGCCCTAACGGTAATCTCCTTTCAATGATTGCCATTATCACATAGAACCGTGATGGGGCTGGGGGTCACCTCAAAAGGGGGCTGCTCAGTGACAGGAGATAAACACATAGTAGAAAAAAAAGAAAGTGTCTTCTATAGAAACAGAATGGTATTATGTATTTTGAGCAATGTTGTTAGAAGAGATTGGTATTTAAAAGTCAGTCTGAGAGTTTATAGTTCATGAGAAAGCTTATTGTTTTGTCAAGCCCATATTCATCAGTTCAAAAACGTCTTATGAAGCTGGTCTCCCAGAGGAACCTTTCTCCAATAGTCCCTGAAGTTCCCTTTAAGATTGTCACTTTAAAATCCCTCAGAGGATGGTTTCCCTGGCAAAAATATTCACCAACTGGCATCTTTTTTTTATGTTTTATTTATTGGTGTATCATACAGGTCAATCAATTCATACAGTTAATTTTTCAGAACAACCTTGTTAAATTATAAATTCAAAATAAGTGCATGATTTCATAGGATTTCTTTTAAGGATAATCATAAACTAGAGTGGATGCAGCACTTCACAAAATGCTGCTGTTTTTTCATACATTAACAGATCTTTTTTTTTATCTGGTTACCCAACAGTGAGTGAATCTATGCCCATTCATTTCCTAAGTATTTATTCCATTTCACACAGGTATTTGCTGCATTTTTGGTGCTGCATTTGAATGATTCTTTTTTTTCATATTCCACCTTGATGTGTGGGGAATAAACAAAGTCACATGTTTCATTCACTGTGTGTGTTTCTTACACTTGTGTTTTATTACATGCCTTTGTTTCAGGAGTATCCCCCTGTGCAGAGGGAGTTTTGTTTCTTACTGGTTTTGCACATGCTGCATGGTTTTCTTTATGCTATGGTTGATGGTTCACTGAATATGTGAAATAGTCTCTGTCATTCTGTTGGAGGGGCTGCTGTTTTTTGCCAAATGTTTGTAGTAGCTGGTGCATATGTTGTATGTAACCAACAGTGGTGTCATTTTGATTCCTTTTTCTGTCATATTTCAGTAGTTCTTCCCATGGGGATTGCAGTACCCATGAGATATGTTTTTCAGCTGTGTGTATGTGGAATATGTTTGACTTGTAAAAGCTCCTGGTAGTGATTCTAGATTTATATCCCTGTCTGATTCATATATGGGTGGCTTACTGTGGGTGTACAGGCAGAATGAGATGGGTTATGGACTGTCAAGATGGCCAAATCAAGTGTAATTCTACAATTCATCACCTGGAAGGATAAAATAATCAGTTTTGATGTTGACGATATTTTCATTTTTACTGTCTGTAATATCCTATGGGAGATAATTACCAATATTAATAATACAATTTGTAAAGAAGTATTTATTTCCTTGTAGTTGTATTTTTTTTAATTCAGACCTGTTTGTCATGCTTATTAGCAGCTCAAAATTCATGTTTGATTTCAAATTCAAGGCTATCTGATCATATTTTCTGGGAATGGAGAATCTGACTGTAAACTATGGCACATTTACTGTATTTTATTTATTTATTTAGCTTTTGTTGACCAGGTAAGTGCACTAGACAAATCCTGCCTATTTTCAGGCACAACCCGGGGGAGGGGGATACAGATGAATGCCAACTGACCTTGAACCAGACTAAGCTGTTGGTGGTATTTTTAATGAATGAGGGAAATTTGGCCAGGACACTGGGGAAATTCCCCTACTCTTTTCGATAAGTGCCATGGGATCTTTAACATCCACCTGAACTACCACCAATCCAGGCAAATGGGACCTCGGTTTAACGTGTCATCCGAAAGACGGCACCTCAGAAGTGCAGCACCCCTCTCATGCTGCACTACAGTGTCAGTACTGGGATATTAACCCAAGTGCCAGATGTGGGAACTGAACCCACAGCCCTCTGATCTCCCGGCCTCAGAGGCGAGTGTGCTACCTACTGAGCCACTGACACTGCAAGGATACACTGTATTGAGGATGTGCACTTGAGTATATAAATAGATCTAATTGCATGCTGATTTTCTTTAGCTTGCAGTTTTTATTCTCTTTATTCTGAAAATATTTCAAAAGATGAAAGGTAATAAAAGAAGCCTGAATGGCTGCAGTACCTCAAGAGGCTAATACTATGCAAAGATAATAGTGCTTGGGGCAAACCTACAATATTCAATGTATGCCAATGAGCTAATTTTGCAGTTGGTGTCCTAATTCCAAATACAGTATATAGTTAAGGATTATTACAGATTTGGGTGCATTCTAGTACTGGGTGAATCTCAAAATGAGCCAGTCTAAGGGATGAAGATGAAGTTGTTAATATGCGCTCACCTTGCTGTGGAGGAGCCAGTGAAGCAGGGCTACATAGTGTTTTATTTAATCCTACTAAAGGTACAGTATGCTGTTGTTGCCTGTGTTTGTAGCCTTTCCAGAAAAGCTTACTGTAGAACCCATTGGTACTTCAAAATTACTGTGTGTTTTTGTTTCTGCCTAGGAGGATAGCGGGTGAATGGTGGACTGCTGGAGTTAGGAGAAACGGAAGGGCCAGTCGGGTCGGCTGTAAATGCAGAGTTTAGAGAAGCATGGATTTGGAAAAGAATTGGAGAAACAGCAGAACTTTAGAGCTGCAGAGCATTTTAAACTAACTTTCCTCGCTGGATTGTGTGGATTGAGGATTGGAGGCTGACTGCTGAATAACCAATATACTGTACTCCTGTCTCAGCTTACAGAGAAATTAAAAACTTTTCTTATTAATACTGATTTATGTAGTTTTAAGGAAGGATTATTATTTATGATTTTCTTCCTATTTTATGCACTTTTAAATTTCATATCTGATGGGTTACAAGACCAAAAGGTACAAATGCGCATGTGCTGAACTTGGCATTCAGATCCATTCAGTCGCTATAGACTGTGAGATGACTGCACAGATTTATTGTATTCTGCTTCACTTTAGCTTGCTTTGGTAAATTTCTCTGCCTAACAGCTTGGTTTGGAGGCATCTCTGGACAATTTGTTAAAGAGTCTGGGTGAGTTGTTACATAAAGCACAGATCCAAGGGTATTGTAGTGGTAGAGGCAGTGGCTGTGGCAGTGTCAGAAAAGTGAATACAGTGGACAATCTATGGGTGGTTAGGAGCATCGACATAAATTAATATATTCTCTTATAAATATTTTCACAGGTACAGTCTCTGTTAGGGGCACAATGAGTATCTAATTGGTATACAGTTGTTTTCTTCAGTGAGAAGAAACTGATTCATAAACTGCTCCTAATATTTAAGGTTTAAAGTTTATTGAATATATTTAATACCCCATTTTTGTGCTTTTAGTGCTCTGGTGGTATAATCCTAAATGAAGGCAGTTTTTTTTGTCAAGGGTCTTACAGCAATTTCATAG
Source organism: Neoceratodus forsteri (assembly GCA_016271365.2). Lineage (NCBI taxonomy): Eukaryota > Metazoa > Chordata > Ceratodontiformes > Ceratodontidae > Neoceratodus > Neoceratodus forsteri. The sequence goes on along the minus strand of CM057459.1, from coordinate 141,115,255 downwards.
TGGAGGTGTAATAATTAAAATGGTCAATTGCTGCTATGGGGGTTAGGACAGTAAACTAAAAGGAGCTCAAGAGTGAACAAGATTAACAAGGAGGCAGAATAAGTATAAAGAATAACGCTTATTTAACTATAAAGTGACCTACTGTAGATAACTGAACCTACAACTGTGAAGTCTGTTTTTTTGATATCTATTAAATTGAGATAACAGCTGAGAGTGTCAGTATTGTTAGTTTTCCTTCTCTCTCTCATTCTTTCAAGTGTCTGATTTGCAAGAGACTGAAGCTGAATCAGAAGCTGTGAAGGGCTATATGATATATAAAGCTTATGCACTTATACAAAGCTCTAAACTGGCATCTAAAGGAAAGGTAGAAGGATTCCAACTTATAACAAATTACCAAAAAGAATCATCAGGAACTACTAACATTTTTCAAGATTTTGCCTCAGGAACAAGGAGATTTGACCATAGGATTTCTTCTGGACTTTTAATATTCAAAATGTTTATATTTCGGTCTTTTGGAGATGGGCTATATTGATTTTGAGTAGAACTACATTTCAGATGAGTATTATTGTGGATTGCTTCTCTGCTTTATTGCTTTAAAGGTCTATAAAAAAGGCTATTAAAGGTAACAAAGGGAAGTGAGAAAAATGAGTGGGAAAACAACTATGATTTTAAGAAATTCAAAAAAGGCAATGGTCAAGAAAGTTATTAGAACTTATGGAACTAAGCAGGTAAAAAGAAAAGAGATTTAAAAAAAGATTACTGATTTCATGGGTTACGTAAATGTACAGCATGCAAAGAAACATGTGGTAACTATCACATTGTCACCTAAAATTGATGAAGTAGGAATGTAGAGATTAAGAGAGGACAATTACCTCTTGAAAAAAATTAAGTCATTAGAACCTCCTAGAAGTAACCAGCTCAGTCAATCTGCCCCCTCACCCCGCAAGGATAGATCTTACTGTGAGAAAGGCCCAGAAACATATAGCTAATCCCGTCTCTTTTAGTGACTCAATTGAGAACCATGGATATTAAGAGAATATAAAGAATTTCTGACCCCTTGTTTATCGAGAGCCAAAGTTAGACCTCACCCCCTTCCAGAAGTCCAGATACTGCATTCCTGTGGTCAATGCAGAAATCAGAAATACAGGATGACAAATGAAAAATGCCAATGTTTTACAGATTTTAAAGCAATATTCAGTAAGGAAATGAACAATATTAAGCTAGCATTTGTTCAAAATAACTTTTTATTGAGGGAGATTTTAGAAGCAGTTAAGGCAGGTGCTAAAGGAGTTGGGGCACCACAAAGGAAATAATCTGATGGTGAAGGAAAAGAAGGTGTTGATAGTGAACAAAATGGTGAAAAACAAAAGCAGGAAGATCCGAGAATGAAATTATTGGAGAACATAGAGCAAATAAATATACAAAAAGCAAAAGCAACAAAGGTAATGATTGAAAAGATACAACAGGAAGCTGAAGAAATAGGAAAAGTGGTCTCTGATTTAAAATGTAAAAATGATATGAGGAATAAGGGTAATAAGAAAGCAGAAAAGGTAGGGAAAATGCTGGGAACCCAGACTGAACCCATTGTGTTTTAAAGTAATAAGAAAACTTTGGTCATCTAGGAGAACATGAGGGGGTTACTAGACTTGGGATATTAAAAAAAAAGAGATGTAAAGAAGCCTACAGTGCAGTTAGTGGAGAATAAGAATGGGAGTGAAAAGAAATTAGAAACAGTGTTCGTAAAAGGGATTCCACCTGCTCATAGAGAAACAATCCTACTAAAGGTTACAGTATATAATATACTGAAGCCTATACTAAAGGAGGGACTAAGATGGGATACCATGTCTTAAGAGTACAGATATAAGGTTAAACCTGCAAAAAGAAACAGTTGTCTTATAGTAAATGCAGCTTCTGTTATGGAAAGAATTTTAGCAGATTGTTTGATGCTGGCTGATAATGGTATTTACTTGAATGACACTCTTAATGACCTTCATGTCATTCCAGAAATTATATATGATAATCAGGCTGATAACAGGACTAAGGGGAATCCAAAAAGAAACAGGCAAGACAGGTCTGTATAACAGATTACCTGCAAAAGAAAACTATAAAGGACTATTCACTGATTGGCCCCTCAATGGAAGTAACACAGATTAGAGGGAGAAAAATTCTGGGTGAATGTATCAATAATAACTGTATCTGGGACTCAGAAAATAAATGCTCATTACAATTAGAAGAACTAGAATTAGTTTTTGTTAGAATGGATAATAATAGATCTGAGCCCCCTTCAGAAGTTATTCTGGATTGCCATTGTGCTCCTTTGGTAAAAATAAATGAAGATAGACACTCCTGCTTTGACTTAAAAGTTATGTTGAAAACATCTCTATCAGTAATATCATGAATATTGCGGGAATAGCAAATAAACTGGAAGATAGAACATGGATTAAGGAAATAAGTAAATATGATATAATATTACTTCAGGAAACGTGGACATGAAATAATCATACAGGCCCAGATATTCAAACTGCGCCAGTCTGAGGCGCAAGCCCCTGTGCTGCTCAAAATAGTTGCGCAGGGGTGTGGCCGGGGTGATATTCAAAGGAGTTGCGCTGTTGAGCAACTCCTATGAATGCTCAGCCCAACACGCACTTGCTAAGCGCAGTGGAACTTGGCGCTACCGCAAGTTGCCAGAGTTGAGCATTCAACTTGCGGTGGCGCAAGTACCATTGCGCCATGCGCAAATTTCCGATATTCAAAAGGTGACATGCAAATGGGGCCATAATTTATGCAAGGCGCAGGGGGGGCCATTTGCATCTCTTTATGGCCCCATTTGCATGCCATTTGCATGTAGGTGCGCCGATCCCCGAGGACTTGCTCCTGGCCACCCTGCCAGGCAGCAGCCGTCGGGAACCGACGCACACTGCAGCCCATCCTGGCATCACAGTTACATGCCCCCCACACCTCCCACAGCCCGATCAAGGGCAGAACACAGTCTCGCGCTCACACCTCCCACAGCCCGATCAAGGGCAGAACACATACATGTCGCCTCCACACCTCCCACAGCCCGATGCGGGCAGAACCTGTATAAACTCCCAGTGCCCGATCGCGGGCAGAACCTGTATAAACCCCCAGTGCCCGATCGCGGGCAGAATGTAACCCTCCCCCAACCCGAATAACTCCTGGTGGTCCAGTGGACCGTAAAGCCTGATCGCGGCAGAATGTCGCCAGCAGAACCCCCCAAACATCTCCCTGGTGTCTAGTGTCCTCCCCACTCACCCATCAAGCTCCTCCATTTCGCCTCCCCGCAGCCAGCGGGCGAGCATCCCACCGCTTGTCAGCTTCATTGTTGCTGACTGATTGTCCGTAGGGCTGCACGCCCATTGGTGCAGAGCTACAGCCAATGGGTGTGTAGTCTATACAGAGATGATAGTCCAGATTTGTGAATGATCATTCGCCAAATCTGACTGTCATGTACGTGTGGGCTGTATGCCTCATTGGCTGTAGCTCTGCACCAATGGGCGTGCAGCCCTACCGACAGTCAGTCAGCGGCGGCGGGCGGCAGGCGGGTGGATGCTGTCGCCCGCCGCCGCGGGGAGCGGGTGAGGGGCTTCCGTGGTGGGTGGGATACTAGACACCAGGGAGATGTTTGGGGGTTTGAGTAGACATTCTGCCCGGCGATCGGGCTTTACGTCCACTGGACCACCAGGAGTTATTCGGGTTGGGGGAGGGTTACATTCTGCCCGCCGATCGGCACTGGGGTGGTTTACAGGTTCTGCCCGCGATCGGGCACTGGGGGTTTATAAGGTTCTGCCCGCGATCGGGCTGTGGGATGTGTGGGGACATGTATGGTACTTCCCGCGATCGGGCTGGTGGGGCACAGGGAGCTTAGTTGGGGCCAGCCAGGGGTGGCAGCTGCTGTGTTGCGCCTTGCAATGCAGCAGCTCACCTGTGGGTGGCCTCGACTTAAGCCTTTTTTTTGGCTCAAGCTTGTGCGGGGCAGCTTGGGTTGCGATGTACTTACTCTCGCAACCCGACTGAATATCGGGTCGCGAGGTTATGCATGGATCCTCCTCCTGTTGAGCATGCATTCATTTGTATTGCTCTCTTGCCAACCTGGTGCCAGTGGCGTAACTGCCTCCCTGCTGATAATATTGCAGAATGGGCGCATTTTGACTCCATGCGCATGGCGCAACCCTGTTGCGCATGGCGCAACCCTTTTGAATATCTGGGCCACAGTATTTATAAAAGGATTCATGAAATTTGAAGTAAAAGGCATGAAGCCTAAAAACAACTGCGATCGAAACTGGGGTGGTCTAATTACTTTGATCACAACCAGTCTCCAAATGGTCCAAGATCCACTGGTTCTTATAAAAGAGCACTGTCTTTCAATAATGTTGCATCTAGCAAATGGTATTGTTCTATATATTGCTAACTTATATATGGAACCAAGTACTGTATCTCAAACGATATTTTTGCACTTTGACTTGAGGAGTTGGAGGTTGAAATATCAGAATTAAGGCTAGAATATAAGGACCTGGTAGTACTGGGTCTGGGAGATCTCAATGCAGGAATGGGGAAATATTATTTTTTTGGAGAGGATGGGCAGATAGGTGAAGAAATTGATAAGGCCCTATGCATTAGTAAAATAAACTCATTGGGTACTGTGGTTAACACCAAGGGGAAGATTTTTTTAAATTGGCTAGCTGGAAATAATATAAATATTATTAATGGATGCTATTTAGGTGATATATCAGGCACTCACCCTCCTTTTAAAACACAGATAAGTAATGGATCTGTTTTAGATTATGCTCTAATAGACATGTTTAAATGGAATTTAATCAAGTATTTTACTGTAATACAGAACTATAGCAGTGATAACTTATCTATCTGTCTGGTTCTGGATAGCTGATTCTGAGGACCAATGAAATATCATTCCTAGGAATTAGTTTCATATATGTTATAATAAAAAAAAATAGATGGAATCCTATTTTACCAGGAAAAAGTTTGTAAATACAGAAAACTGATGAGGTGGAGAAACTAATAGATGGGATAAAAGTAGGTGAAGATGTTTTAAAATATAATTGTTTGATCAAACCTTTAATTGATAATATTGGAAAGAAAGACAGATAGTCAAATAAAGCATGTAAAAGAGATAATGCTCCCTGGTATGATAAACAAGGCAAAAAATTCAAATCTCAGGTTAGCAAGGTAGGGAGACTGATGACAAAACATCCAGACTTGTTATTTTACAAAGGGTTACAACAGTAAAAAAAAAAAAAGAATCCAAGCCAAGATTTTTCATTCAAGGCTATGGGTGCAATTACAGGAGGCTAAATCCAGTAAGGAATCTAAACAATTCTGGACATTAATAGCATACGGAGAACAGAAAACAGATAATAACACTGAGGCAATAATTCATCCCAAAGTCTGGCAAAAATACTACAGTAATTTGTATGCAAGCTTGGGGAAAGGAATAAAAACAATAAGTGTATATACAAGGGATGGGCTTGACCTATCAATGAAATATTCTTGTGATTGAAAAACAATAAAGCAGCGGGAGTAGATAGAATAACTGCAGAAATCCTCAAAGTAAACATCAATTGGTGGGCAAACTCATCAGCAAATTTATGTAATTTCATTACTATTAATGCTTTAGTGCCAACAACCTGGCTAACTACTGAGATTATCCCTACATACAAAAAAGCAGACAAAATGGATACAGAAAACTACCCACCAATTTCTTTGATATGTATTCCAGCTAAAATCTACTCAAGGGTCCTTTTAGAAAGATTGAAGTTCTGAGCAGAAGAAAAGGGCATAATTTCAGACAATCATTTTAGATTCATAAGTAAAAGGTCAACGATTTACAATATTTTCATCCTTAATTATCTGGTTCACAGACAGGTACATTTTAAAAAAGGGAGATCATATTGTTGCTTCCTTGACCTAAAAAAGGCATTTGATAATGTCAACAGGAACACACTATGGAAAATGTTATCTGCATTGGGAAATTGATCCAAAACTCTTAGAGTTATTAATTATGCTACATAGGAATACTACTTAATGGAAAAGATATTCGATGGAAGGGAAAGGTACTTGATGGATGGGAAACAGAACCTATTAATATCAAAAAGTGGGTAAAGCAGGGCTGCCTTTTGGCCCAATTTTTATTCAATATCTATATAGATCAGATTGTCTGCGCTTTGAATTTATATGGTACTGGTGCACCTAAAATAATGTAACAGAAAGTAAATATACTATTATACCCTGATGATGTAGTTTTGCTATCTAAATCAGTTGCAGGCCTTCAAAGAGCTCTGAACATAGTAATCAAAGTATTGATTGAACTATCATTGAAAGTTAACCTGTGAAAAATATAAATCAATGATTCTGGGACAATCCTGTAGCAGGAAAAGTACTTGGGTACTAAATAATAAACCCTTAGAACTAGTAAAAGAATTTAATTAGTTAGGGAGTATTATTATTAGTAATATGAATTGGAGCCAACATATAACAAGCTGTAGCCAGAGCCAGTATGGCTGTGGTGAGCTTGCAGAGCTCCAAACAGTGAGTGCCACTGACAGGCAGTGGCGCAACTGTGCATGCACAGCATTTGTGCATGCATAGTTGTTGTAAATGGCATTCTGCCATTCGTCGGCACCACAACTGCGCATGCGTGGCATTCATGTATGCATAGTAGTGGTGAATGGCATTCTGCCATTTGCAATGTGGTGCTACCTACAGAACTTATTGATATGTTCGTATGCGATCCAGACAAGGCAAATAGAACATGTTCTAGTTATAGGGGGGCAAAGGTAGCTGACATTATTAATATGATTGATTCAGTCTTGAAGGATGCAGGGGGAAAGTCCATTGCTAGTATTACACATAGGTACAGATGACGTCTATTCTAACAAAATTGAGGAAATAAAAAGGGACTTTGAGGCGTTAAGTGTACGTCTTGATTCTAAAGGATGTGAGGGTAACAATTTCAGAGATACTTCCAGTACCTAGATCATCAAGGTTTATAACTAGGAAGATGAAGGAGGTTAATAATTGGCTTAGACAATGGTGCTTAAGAAAGGGGTATACTTGCTTAACTCATTGGGAAAACTATGAAGGTAACTCTAGTCTATTTTGTTGGGGTGGTCTACACTTAAGTAAATGTGGAAGTGGTATATTAGGCAAGCAAATTGCTACACATATTAAAAACTGTTTAAACTAAGTTTGCAGGGGAAGGGGTGCTACCTGGTGTTATTGATTCGCACACGATATTAGGCAAGGAATCACCGAAACAAAAATTAGGTAATTATAACCTCTCATTGTTAAATGCTAGGAGTTTAAATCTTGAAAAGAAAAGTGAACTGGAAATACTTATAAAGCTTCTTGACCTTCATGTGGTGGCTGTAACTGAGACCTGGTGGGATGACTCGGTGGAGTAGATTAAAGACATTCCAGGATTTAAACTCTATAGTAAAGATAGGGAAGGTAGAGTGAGGGAGGTGTGTGCATATGTGTCAAATAAAATTCCATCACACTTGGTTCAGCATACTAAATTAATGAGTAGCAATAATGAATCAGTTTGGATAAAATTAGAATCGCAGGGTCATCCACCTGTGATTTGAGGCAACTGTTACAGGCCTCCTACATGCAGTTATAATGAGACAGTCAGTATTTGCTCAGAAATCTTGAAAGTGGCAGATCATGGAAGTGTTATCATACTGGGAGAATTTAATTTTCCAGATATCGATTGGACCAATCTAAGGGCTAAGTCGGATATAGAGACCTTGTTTTTGGTTAACTCTATTAACTGTTGTTGTGAGCAGTTAGTCCTAGAGCCCACTATGGGATCAAATATTTTGGATTTAATTCTAACAAATGTTAGCCATCTTATAAATAATGTTAGCATTTTACCACCAATAGGAAGTAGTGACCACAGTATGATAACATGTTCATTGAGTTATGGTGCATTTAAAACACCGAACATAAACACTAGAATTAGAAAATATAATGCAACCAATATAGCATTGGTGAACAATTATCTTAGTAAAGTTAACTGGAATAGTTCATTATCCAATATGAGGGTGGAAGAATCTTTGTTGTTCTTCAAAAATACTGTACATATGGCTATTGATAAATTTGTACCTTTAGGAAAGAAATATAATAAAGATGGTAAGATTCCAAATTGGATGACGGGAAATAAAGAAAACACTTGAACATAAACTTAAAGGGCTGGATATTCAAAAGGGTTGCACCATGCGCAATAGGGTTGCACCTGCGCAAGTCCAAAATTGTACCATTCTGCCATATTCAGCAGGAGGCAGTTGCGCCCCCCCCAAGTCAAGCTGAGCAACAGCGCAATACTAATGAAAGCATGCTCAACCGGAGGGGGAGGAACCATGCATAAACTGCACAGCCTGATATTCAGCAGGCTGTGCAGAGTTGTGCAGGCACAACCCCCAACCTGTGCCTGCACAACTTTGAGCCAAAAAAAAAGGAGTAAGTTGAGGGCCACCCATAGGTGAGCTGCCGCATTGCAGGGTGCAATACAGCAGCACTCAACATACTCCCTGTGCCCCCCCTGCAGCCCAATCGTGGGCATATAGCAACCCCCTCCCCCCCTGACTGGCCCGATCAGAGGCATAAGTGTAAAAATCCTCCCCCTGACTGGCCCGACCGTGGGCATACGCTTAAATAAACCCCACTAGCCCGATCGCGGCATAAGTATAAATAAACCCCACCCCCACCAGCCCAATCACGGGCAAGAGTATAAATAAACCCCACCCCACACCAGCCCGATTGTGGGCATGAGTATAAATCAATCCCCACTTCCACCAGCCCGATCGTGGGCAAAAAGTGTAAAATAAAACTCACCCCCACCCAGCCCAATCGTGGGCAAAAGTGCATAACAAAACCCACCCCCACCAGCCCGATCGTGTGCAAAAGTGTAAAATAAAACCCACCCCCACCAGCCCGATCACAGGCAAAAGTGTAAAATAAAACCCACCCCCACCAGCCCGATCGAGGGCAGCGAAGAGTCCAACCCCCCAAGAACATATCCCTGGTGGTCCAGTGGACCTCAAAGCCTGATCGTGGGCTGCAAAGTGTTCAAGCCCCCAAGGACCACCTATCCTGGTGATCTAGTGGCCCCCCCCACCACCCATGAAGCCCCACCACCCTGCCCCGTCAGCCGGCGGGCGGCAGCATCCCACCACCTGCCACTGCCTCCCGCCCGGGCCGACTGCCCGGTCAGGGCTGCAGCATGCCCATTGGTGGGCAAGAGCCAATGGGCATGCAGCCCATACCGTACAAGGCAGTCCAGATATGTGAATGAGTGGCTGACCTAAAGAAAAGAAGGAAGCACAATGTTGTAGCCAGGGAAGGCAGAAATGTAAAATACTAAACTAGAAAGATGCTGAAGACATAAAGCAAACAGAAAGCCTGAAAAAGCAATGAGAAAAAGCAAAAATAAACACAGGGACTGGAGCAACCAGAGCCCCAGCAAAGCCTCTGGCTGCAGCCAAGAAACAAAGCTGCTAACCCTGCCTGAAAGAAGCTGGTTTAAATAGCCTGGGGTGGGGGGTTGCTCCCACTCATCAAACCACAAGCATAGCCTTTTAAGCGTCTAAATTATTTTCACCCTGCAACTTCACAGAGGCTGTTTTCCTTATACCATTCAAATAATATAAATACAAACCTGCCTCTACACTGCTTTCAGGCTATGTTCTGGTCATTTCTTTTAGTCATTGATGAGATGATAAACCGAGGTTCCTTCTGCCCACCTTTGGCCATTATTAGGGTGAAAGTAAAAGATCCCAAAGCACTTATTGAAGAAGAGCAGGGGCCCAGTGTCATGTCCAATCCTCCCCCCTGTCAAAAAACCATGTCCATGCAACCCACCTCCAAGAAACAAGCTATAATAGCTTAGTGCACCTCCTCCGGTCAAAAATTACAAATTAAAAAAAATGTTCATCGTCATATAAAAGTGTCTTTAAAGGAAACCTACATGCAAAAATGGTAAGAACACATGTTGTACATTGGGTTTTTGTTTCTTTGATGATCCCTAGCATTCTACCTTTATCTGTAGCAAGATTGTTTTGTTGTTGTTGTTTTTTTTTTTTTTTTTTACTTTTCTCTGCAAGTTTTATGGCCTTTTGAGGCCAACGTTTATTTTAGAAAGTATATAGTCATGACACTCAGGCCTGGATATTCAAAAGGGTTGCGCCATGCGCAACTCCAAAAATGCGCCATTCTGCGATATTCAGAAGGGGCCAGTTGCGCCACCGAAAACATGCTGAGCAACAGCGCAATGGAAATGAAGGCATGCTCAACTGAAGGGGGCGGGTCCATGCATAAAGTGCGCAATGCGATATCCGAACACTTGCGCAATGCGCAAGAGTGGCTCAGCCGGAAGTTGCGCAGTACCGGATTTGAGCCAAAATAAAAAGGCTCAAGGAAGCGGCGCAAGAACCCTAGCAGGCCGCAAACTGGGGGAGAGAGACAGAGAGAGAGAGAGAGAGACAGGAGCTGGAAGGGCAGAGAGGGACAGTGGGTCCAGGAGGACAGAGAGGCCAGTGGGGGGTGCCCGGTGCAGTGGAAGCAGCAGTGGGGGCAGCGGGGGTAACACAGGAACAGCAGCCGGGGGGGCAGAAGCCAGGGAGATGGACAGTGTCAGCTTCCACATGGAAGCTGTAATGAGGGGGGTGAGACACCATGCTGCAGGGGTACATGGCCGCGGAGGGGCCCATCGGTGGTATGCCCCCGACAGGCGGTATCGTGCCCGCATCAGCTTTGAGCTGTACACAGACATCGAGATTGTGGCCCGGTACCACCTGAACAGGGCAATATTGAGACGGCTCTGTGAGCTGTGCAGTGATGTGATGCAGGCACCCTCACGACGGAGTCATGCTCTGTCCGTGGAGACCAAGGTGACAGCCTGCATGTGCCTGCTCGCCACGGGCACCTTCCAGAGGCGGACAGGGGACACCACAGGCATTACACAGTCGGCCACGTCATGCATCCTCACCCAATTCCTCAGCGCACTGCTGCCACATGCTGTGGAGTACATCCATTTCCCCAGCACCACGGCAGAGCATACAGCAAACATGCAGGAGTTCCACAGGGTAGCACGTATGCCTGGCATGCTAGGGGCCATAGACTGCACCCATATGGCCATTCGCATGCCACCTGGCCCCGACGGCCAGGCTTATCGGAACTGAAAGGGCTTTTCCAGTGTCAACTGCCAGGTGGTGTGTGATGCCACTGGGCGCATTATCAATGTCTGTGCCACACACCCTGGCGGAGCACATGATGCCTTCATATGGCACCAGTCTGCACTGTGCCATCGATTCGAGAGTGGGAACATCCCCACGGGTCTAGTGGGTGAGTACACATGTATGGAATGCAAACCCTGGGCAAGGGTGGGAATGACACAGGTGCCATGGTAGTGGCACACAAGGATATGGCCAATATGGACCTGACATGACACTGATCTCCACTATCTCCACACAGGTGACTGCGGATACCCACTCCGTCCCTGGCTGCTCACACCGTACCGGCGCCCCACGACCCCAGCGCAGCTATGTTTCAATGAGGCACATGCCGCAACATGTAACATCATAGAGCGGGTGTTTGGGATGCTCAAGGCATGCTTCCGATGCCTGGACACCTCCGGCGGAGCCCTACAGTACAGCCCCCAAAAGGTCTGTGGGATATTCCTGGCCTGTTGCATCCTGCACAACATGGCCAAAGACCATGGGATAGCCGTACAGGTCCAAGAGGGGGACAGCGATGGGGACGCCTGATGCGCTGGTGATGTGGGTGATGAGCAGCCCCTAGGACGGAGGGACCCCGACTGACCCGGCAGGCCCAGCTGCACCGGACACCATTGCAGAAGAGCACTACGCCCAACACAGGTAAGGCAAGGGACATGTGCAGGCAACACTGTCCATGCGCAAACCACAGGCACACAGGGGAACACACCGTGCATGAAGGTCAGGGGAGGTGAAGGTTCCAGGCATACCAACACACCAGCAGAGAAGGGTGAGCACACATATGGAGACACACACACACCAGGCAGCATACATGGGCAGCAGCACAGCACTGCGGAAATGACATTGCCAACACACAGCACCACCTATCACCCCCACCACCTGGACTGTCCACGTACGTGTGTCAGGACCTGGGCACCCAAGCACCTTGGTGTACAGTGCAATGCAGGCATCATCATGCACACGCACCTGTGGACAGCAGTTGGGAGAGTGTGCAGGTGGTCCGTGTGTCAGCTTGGTGAGCAGAGCACCCAGCAGTGCACTGCCCACCATGACACACATTGCACACAGGGCAGCACCAGACAGGGCCTGCACTGGGAGACAGCTCAGTCAGGTAGCACTGTCCCATGGCCACCACGGATGTGTGGGTGGCCCCGTGGCACAGCAGCACTGGCAGGCTGAGCAGAGGCCACATCGGGTGGTGCTGGTGCACCACCAGGGGTCCCACTGCGCGAACGTGACCTTGCCCACACAGGGGTCTGCATCCTGCCAAACAAACTTGCACCAGGGGTGCTCGGGATGCCCACAGCAGAACCCGGCATCGACAGGCCTGGTGTCGCACGACACCAGGAACGGGGAGTGGAGAGTGCACTGTGTGGGGTGTGTGGTACAGGGGCACCTGACAGTGTGGCCAATGCGTCCCGCGACAGAGACCACTGCCTGGGTCAGCCTGTCAATGGCAGCGGTCACATCTGTCCGCATAAGGACCAGCTCAGCTCGGTCCTGAGCACACTCCCTGCTATGCCACTCCACGGACACAGACAGTGCCTCCACGGACCTTGCAACCTGCCCCTGCAGCTGTACCGACCTGCAGCAGGTGGGTGTGCACGTCCAATGGGTACTGTGCCCCAATGGCATCGCGGACCCCTCAGGGTGTGGTTGTCCTGCTGCACAGCACCTTGAGGGTGGGCGCTGTTCGCCAGAGATCAGGTATGGGCGGATCAAGAGAGCGTGGACATGTGCCACTGCTTGACACTGTACCCCAGACCTGGTGTGCGACTGCTGCTGCTGCCCTCCAACTGCTGGAGCCCCAGGTCCACCTGTTCCACCTCCATGCTGACAACAGTTCCAGACACCTGCGCAGCCACTGGTGCCGCCCCACCTGGTGCTGACAGGCACAGCCTGGGACTGTGCCAGCATGCTGGTATCCAGGTGTGAACCAGGAAGGCCCAGGGGCACGCGAGTTGGCCTGCCATGTGTCCGCCATGGGACACACACCTATCACTGCCCATTGCAGGCCTGCTATCATCAATGGTGCAGGTGCGGCCATCTGCCATAGGCACAGCATGCTGGCATACCTGCATGCCAGACTGCTGTGACACAGGCTGTGCACCCCTGCACCTGTATCACTGACACTGGAGTTGTCGGCCCAGCCTCGTATGTTGCTGCAGTGCCTGCAGGCTGGTGGCGGAGGTGGATGGTCCTCTCCACGTCCAGCAGGTCTCCTCACTGTCTGGACCCACCACCACCACCGCCTCCTGCAGACGAACAGGATCTGTAACAGAAAGAGAGTACATGTGAGTGCATGACAAACAGCCCCCAACAACACCACCATGTCATACCGTGCAGTGATGGGCTTCCACCTGTCTGGAATCCTCCGCTAGGCACGCCCGCAATGGCACTCGGCTGCATGGCCACGCACCAGTGTCTCCTCTGTAGGGGTCAGCTGCAACACCACTGGTGGGCCCCACTAGTGCCAGCATCGCCACCCTGAAGGCTGCCACCTTCTCCTTCAGCCTCCTCGCGGTCAGTCCCCATCTTCTTCCTGCATTCCTGCACGGAGCGCTGGTGGCTTCTTGTGCAGGTTGACGCCTGAGCTACCCCTCCCATGCAGCTGCACGCCCTGAGGGGTGCCCCTCCGTCCACTCAATAGTGGCTCATCCTCCAGGTAGGCCTGGAAGAGGGCCTCTGTCTCGCCGTGGTGAAGTTGGCCTCCTCCTCGCCCCACCGTCCACACCTCAGCTTTGCTCTGGTCAGTCATGGTGATCTGTATGGTGGAAGTGGACACCTGTCACTGTGCAGTCAACAGCATTACCCCATGAGCATAGCTGCCGGCCCGGGGGGGTGCGGAAGCCCCCGCTTCCTCTCCACATGGCAGATACTGATAGAAAGGGTGCCCTTTGTCCCTTTCTAAGTGCCCATTTCATGCTCAGCCCCCTCAGCCTTTATCATCCTCCGCCCATGAGCATTGTCCTGAGCATCACACAGCATGTAACTCACCTCTCACCTGCAGTAACCAAATCTGGCCAGCACAACCCACTGTCGCATTTTTATAGCGCAACACATGCAAATGAGGTGTGACTCAACTTTAATGACATGTTAATCGCGCCACTGCGCCTTTGAATGGCTGATCGGATGATTTGCATATGTCGGCTGAATATCGCGTATTTGCGCTTTGCGCAATACGGAAGGTCCAGCTGAGCCAATGGCGCAGGTTTGTGGTTGCGTGCCACACTGCATTGCGCATGCCCAGACAGCTTACGCATGCGTCTATCACGCTGCAGACCTGCTGAGCGCGATAGGCGATTCAGGCCATGGCCACCATTGTGCCAGTGGCGCTACAGCACTGGGCACTATATGGCGCTGTGGCACTACTGCGCGATAGTCCACTGTGGCTGGTGCGTATCTCTGCAGTCGCGCAGGATGCCTATAACGACCGGTGGCGCTGTGCGTAGCCTTGCGTCATTGCCGTGACCTTGTGTATGGCCTCTGACCCCTGGCGCTGTTCGCATGCCATGTGTACGTCCCTATTGCGCTGTCCGGTGACAGCGCTATGTACAGTGACGGCGCTGCTCGAACAGCGCGATTGGAGCCTGTGGTGGTCTATTGCGCAACAACTCCACGTGGGGTTACGGCGCAGCGGGGCGCCATATTGCCTGCTGTAAAGTTGGTGCCATGGCACGGAGAAGGGCAGTGTCCTGGAGCCAGCTGGAGGTGGCCAACCTGGTGGCCCTGGTGGAGCCCCACTGTGAGGCACTGTATGGTGAGGCCCCCCTCACCATGCCAAGGACACACGTGTGGCAGCAAGTGGCCACTGACCTGGTGGAGGTCACTGGCCAGGGCCGGTCAGCTGAGCAGTGCCGGCACCGGTACAGTGACCTCCGCCGGAGGGAGCCGGAACTTGTGACGCGGCTGCGGTCACGTGCCAGGTGGGGCGTAGTCCCTAGGCCAGGTGAGTGTACCATCTATGCACCTATATTCTCTGTAGGGGTGTGTGTGTGTGCTTGGGTGGCTGTGCATAGGTGCCGGCTCGGACACGGTTGGCTGTGTCAGTGTGTGCAGCTGTGCGATGGATGGTTATGGCTGTGTGGGCAGGCACTCTCACTGGGGCAGGGGGCACTCTGATTTTGAGTCACACTGATGTTTGTCTCAACATATGTCT
Source organism: Neoceratodus forsteri (assembly GCA_016271365.2). Classification (NCBI taxonomy): domain Eukaryota; kingdom Metazoa; phylum Chordata; order Ceratodontiformes; family Ceratodontidae; genus Neoceratodus; species Neoceratodus forsteri. The sequence goes on along the minus strand of CM057459.1, from coordinate 141,099,826 downwards.
CCCACAGGGCGGTTTGAGGGCGCGGGCGAGGGTGAGGTGGGCCGTGCCAGGCCCCGTGCCAGGGTGTTGTCTCAACCACAGCAGCAGCAGCAGCAGCGCAGCAGCAGCGGCAGACCCAGCTGCTGGAGCAGTGTGAGTATCATTACTTCATGGATGCTATTGCATGCTGGGGGCAAGACCACCAGCCATGCACAACACAACCAAAGGGGAGGTCATACTTCCACTATACAAGACACTAGTGAGGCCCCACACTGGAGTACAGTGTACAGTTCAGAGACCATACCTACGTATGGACATGGACTGGGTAGAGAGGGTTCAGAGGAGGGCAACACGGATGGTGCATGGATTGCAGCACAAGTCCGATGAAGACAGGTTGAAGGAACTGAACATGTACTCCCTGGAGGAGGGAGGGAGAGGGGGATATGATGGGGACATACAAGTATCTTACAGGGGGGAACAGAGTGCATGACAACACTATTTTTCAGCGTAAAAGACGTTCCAGGACTAGTGAGCATGGGATGATGTTGGAGGGGGGACGATTCGGAGGACACATGAGAATGTATTTCTTCACAGAATGGGTGGTGGACAAGTGGAACACCCTGCCAGAGGAAGTGGTGGGGGCTGACTTGGTCACGGGATTTAAGAATGCATGGGATAGCCATACAGGAATTCTGGAGGTCAGGGGTAAGGTGCAACAGACTTATAGGAAAACAGAGTGAACTTACAAGGTCAAATGGGCAGACTGGGTGGCCCATAGGCCCTTATCTGCCGACACTGTCTATGTATTTATGTATGCAGGTACGACACAGGTGACATGCATCACAGTGCAGTAGCACAGCACATCTGTGTATGCGTCACTGGTGGTCCAGGCATGCACTGGGCACATAGCTGTGTAACTGGCATCGCACCATGTTGCCACGTCACTTGCCAGCCTAGTTTGTACTGTGATTGATGTGGGCAGTGTGTGTGGGCAGTGGTGCACATCGCTGGTGCCGCCTGTTTGTGATGGCCATGTGCATGTTCACTGTGGGTGGGTGTATGCCATCACAGGTGCGGGACATTGAGCTATATGGCTTGCAGGTTGGGTGGTGTTCAGGGTTGTGGTCAGTCACAGCCATTGACTGTGTTCCCATTTTCCTAGGCCTCGAGGTTCTCAGGAGGTTGTCGCGCGATGTCAGGCACCTCGCACAGGTCAGCGTTGAGAACCAGGAGATCCTGCAGGCCATCCGGCGACATGGATGTCGGCAGGGGAGGCACAGGATGGTGCGCCAGCAGGGGGAGGACCAGGAGCCGGCTGGGCCGTAGCCATCATCACCCATCCCACTTCTCCCATCCCTACCACCCTGCCTTCCCTCTCCAAGTTTTTAATCCCTCCCCCTTGAACACCCCTTCCTTGTACCCGTCCCCCCCCCTTGTAAATAGTTTTTATCGTTGTTGTTACACTATGTTCAATATACATTTCTATTTTGATATATGAATACTGTGTCGGTCTCTGATTTGCAGCTGGCTATAGGTGCTCAGTTGCAGGTGTGTACATGCCATCTGGGCTGGTATGGTCCTGGGTATGTGTGTGTGTGCATGTGTGTGCATGGGGAGGTATCTCCAGCATGGCAGTGACTTTTGGTTGGTCTTGCCATCTGCTGCCACCCACTGCTGGGTGCACAGGGTGTGTCTGGCTTGTAGGCTTCTGTGTTGCACGGGGCTGACGTGTGCTGGGGGGACTGCATGGTTTCCTGCAGTGCCAGTCACTGCACATGGGTGGTGTCTTGGGGTCACAGTGCAGGGTGTGCTGTGCATACGGGGGGCTGCTGTGCACTGTGGTTGTCAACCCCCTGTGTGTGTGGCACTCTCCGCCTGCCAGTGGTTGTGCTGGGGTGTCAGGGCTCTGCTATGCTGTGTTGGCTTGTCCCCATGGGCACGTGGATCATCCAGTCCCACCCCACAGTGATGCTGTGCTTGGGGTGTGCGATGTGGTGTATGGGTTCTGCAGTGTGTTCCTGTGCCCATGTGTGGCATGGCTGGCGGTGGGCCCCAGCCTGCCTCCCTGGATGTGCAGTTCCATTGCTCTGGGGGGGCTGTGCTTGCGCTATGGCAGCTCTGGACTGCTCAGCTGAGCTTCCCTGGTTGCACCATAGCGCAACATTTTGGCTCAGCTTCTCCTTCCTGGTTGCGCTATGGCGCAGTATGTGCGATATTGAGACGTTGGTTGCTTGCGCAATTTGCTGTGATCCATGTTTGAATATCGCACCTGTTGCGCTTTTGCGCAACTGGTTTGCGCTTGCTCCTGCTGTTGCGCCAGTTTTGAGCGCAGTTTGAATATCCAGGCCTCACAGACTAAAAACATCATGCACATAAGACATAAATTCCTCAAAAATGCATAGTTAAAATGGTTTCCAGTCAATACATATTCTCGTATTTCCCCTGTTACATATTTCAGAGATTAGAGTTTCAATATATTACAAGTCTCCAAATAAAATCTTATAACAGCATATGTATGTACAATGCTATGGCCACTTATGAATCTTAGGAGTAACACTTTCTTCTTTAGTCCACTTGTTTTATGCAGAAAGGAGCCTAACCATTTTTCCCTTATATTGTCTAGTAATGAACAATTAAATTAGTAAATGTATTGTTGTAATATATTCATTCTCTGCATATTTACAATTCCTAGACTTTATTAATTTTTCCCAAGATATCATCTGAGACCTATAGTTAAAATGAATATGAAACCGCATCCTCACTAGTGTTTTCCTATGTAACATATTTTGGCACTGATCCAGATAACCCTGCAGGCCATTTGTATTGCTCGAATACTGATGAGGAGAAGATTTTGACATTGTCCAATTGTAGATTAATATCTAGCCACTGCGTTTTTATATTTTTAATGTATTCCAAAATATTAGCTATATTAAAGTTATCGAAAAATATTAGACATCCCTGACTCGCATATCGTAGAGTTAAGTTTGTTACACCAGGATGGGTACTATATACCCTCATTATGATGCAAAAGTGCTTCTTCCTAGCAGGTGTATGTAAGCAATAAGACATGGCGGGTTGTGCATTAGAGTGTGATAACCGAACTCCTAGCGGTGTAGTTATGCACGAGGCTGAAAGCCGAGAGCCAATTGTCCTTAGGAGTGCAGTTATCACACCATAATGAACAACCCCGGAGTGTCTTATTGCGCTTATAAAATAGCCCTTTATTTTTAGAAGCAGTTTTTTTTATTTTGAAACACCTTTTTAAATAAGTAAAAATGTAAGTGAATCTGTGCTTTTAACATAAAATAGTCATTCCGCCTATTGGTGCTAGATTAAAGTAGTGTTATACAGTGTGTGCCTCCGTGCCCACTTAAGCCTCATAGTCCCCTGCCAGCCACAACAATTCACAAATGCTGTTTTCTTAATTTTAAGTATGTGACACATTGCCCCCTTACTTTATTTCATTCTCCTCACTCTGTAGACAAAACTAAAAGGAAGCCATAACAAAGGCCTCTCAGTTCCCCGATGCGGTAAGCATAAGCGTGGTTCAGAACTGTCACACTCACTGACAGCATCATGAACTGCTCACTCTGTCCTAAAAGCTAAACAGCAGAGTGAGTCATTCACCACCTTTTCTCTTTGATTATTTAAGCAATAATACCCGACAGACTGGGTGGTATTTGGGCTATACCAGATCGCCCAGGGGCATAATGAGGCCTGAACCCACAGGTGGAGGGCCTTACAGCCCCTGGAAGGTCCGGTATTGCCTATACCACCAACCTTGGAGGGTGTTATTACACTTAGAAAATGGGCACTGTAGAATAAAATTAGTTTACTAAAAAAATATTTGTAAAATATTAGTTTAACATATGTTTTGAAATAAAACAGTTCCTCTGCTATTACAGCACTTTAGGCTCTTGAAGTTTTGGTTCTGGTTGTCATGGTTCCTCCTCTGTGCCTACCCCCCCAACCAACGGAGCAGTATCACCAGTAGAAGGAAGAGCCTATGACATCAGGTGAACGGAAAAGTGTGTTCTGTTCCTTGTGTTTTGTTTCTTGCTTTTTTTTTTTGCCTGCTAGAGTTTTGATAGTGGGAAAACCATGAGTTCACTCAGGGAAAAGAGAGTGGAATATCAGGAGCTCACTGGTGATCATCTACTATGGAGGTGAGAGTTTCTATTTTAAACTAAAGAGACTGGCGGGAAGATACTGTGGGAGAAGGCTGAGAAAGTGCTCTTGGCGATCATCCAAGGTGCAAGTTTGGCTGAGAGGACGGGCGACCGGCTGTAGGACTTTTTTGTCGTGGTACTGGAAAGAACGCGAGTGCACTGATTAGGACAAGGGAGCTGAAAATCAAGAGCTCACAGCGATCATGTACTCCGGTGCAACTTTATATTTAAAACTAAACAGACTGACAGCAACAGTGTTGGTGGAGAAGGTAGAGAGAATGCTGGTGGCTGGAGGATTTTTACTTTCCTTACTTTGCTGACTTTTGTGGAACCAACCTTACAGTTATTAGCTGAATTAGAATGAAATAAAGTAAGGGGGCAATGTGTCACATACTTAAAATTAAGAAAACAGCATTTGTGAATTGTTGTGGCTGGCAGGGGACTATGAGGCTTAAGTGGGCAGGGAGGCACACACTGTATAACACTACTTTAAGATTTTATTTGGAGACTTATAATATATTAAAACTCTAATCTATGAAAGATGTAATGGGAAATACGAGAATATGTATTGACTGGAAACTATTTTAATTATAAGATTTTATTTGGAGACTTGTAATATATTGAAACTCTAATCTATGAAAGATGTAACAGGGGAAATACGAGAATATGTATTGACTGGAAACTATTTTAATTATGCATTTTTGAGGAATTTATGTCTTACGTGCATGATGTTTTTAGTCTGAGTGTCTTATGATTATATACTTTCTAAAATAAACTTTGGCCTCAAGAGGCCATAAAACTTGCAGAGAAAAGTAAAAAAAAAAAAAAAAACAACAACAACAACAAAAGAATCTTGCTACAGATAAAGGTAGAATGCTAGGGATCATCAAAGAAATAAAAACCCAATGTACACCATGTGTTCTTATCATTTTTGCATGTAGGTTTCCTTTAAAGACACTTTTATATGACAATGAACATTTTTTTTAATTTGTAATTTTTGACCGGAGGAGGCGCACTAAGCTATTATAGCTTGTTTCTTGGAGGTGGGTTGCATGGACATGGTTTTTTGACAGGGGGAAGGATTGGACATGACACTGGGTCCCTGCTCTTCTTCAATAAGTGCTTTGGGATCTTTTACTTCCACCCTAATAATGGCCAAAGGTGGGCAGAAGGAACCTTGGTTTATCATCTCATCAATGACTAAAATAAATGACCAGAACACAGCCTGAAAGCAGTGTAGAGGCAGGTTTGTATTAATATTATTTGAATGGTATAAGTAAAACAGCCTCTGTGAAGTTGCAGGGTGAAAATAATTTAGACGCTTAAAAGGCTATGCTTGTGGTTTGATGAGTGGGAGCAACCCCCTACCCCACCCCAGGCTATTTAAACCAGCTTCTTTCAGGCAGGGTGAGCAGCTTTGATTCTTGGCTGCAGCCAGAGGCTTTGCTGGGGCTCTGGTTGCCCCAGTCCCTGTGTTTGTTGTTGCTTTTTCTCATTGCTTTTTCAGGCTTTCTGTTTGCTTTATGTCTTCAGCATCTTTCTAGTTTAGTATTTTACATTTCTGCCTTCCCTGGCTACAACATTGTGCTTCCTTCTTTTCTTTAGGTCAGCCACTCATGCTGCACTCATGTCCTCATGTAGCTCCTGTGATTAAGTATTCAGTTTTGGTTTTCAGTGGGCTTACTAGTTTTTATGTCCTACCTACAGTGTGTCATTCAACTGTATTTAGCTGGTGCTTTCTCAGGCTGTTCTACCTGCTGTCCATACCAAGCCACTTGCAAACCTTCTCTCAGTTTCATTACATTCTTCCTCAATAATTTCACCTGGCTTCCTAGCCAGGCAGTTGCTCCCACTCATACTCAGTCATTTTAGTCTGCCTTGCTCAGTCAGTCTGCTTCAGAATTATTATTTCAGTCATAGTTTTATCTAACTTCCAGTATTTTCTGTTTGTGGTTGAGTGTTACAGGTACCAATGATTTTGGCCTTTGATATGTGTACATATTTTCAGCACCTTCTCAGTCATTTTACTCTAAATCAGTGTCAATCATTCCTTTCAGCAGTCTTCAATCAGTTAGTGAATCTCAGCCATATCATTCATTCCTTCAGCAGTCGTCATCATTAGCCAGTCAAATTCTTAAATTCTGTCTTCATGCCATCAGGCTCTTCAAATACCTTCATACTGGCCCTTGTCATATCTCCAGACCTTAACCTATTGCTAGGCATGATCATTCACTCCTCTTGATGTCTGTATCTTGAGGGTGATTCTCTTGCCATGGGTGGTGAGCTGTCTCTGTAGGCCACTTGTCTTCTGTGGTGCCCTCCAGCAGCCCCACTGGGTGGAAATGTTCGGTACTAAAGAGAAAGATTTAGCCATGCAAATCCTCGGTCAGTGGCATCTCATGGTGTAGAATTTAAGTCTTCAACTGCCAAAGGGTGGAATCCAAAACCCACATAGATTCCTTTAGCTGTGCAGACCATGTTGATAGCACCTTCGAAAGCTTTTCTCACTGCATCTGCCTAAGATCCACTTACTCTCATTCTGTATCCCCTTTCCTTTAAGTTCTAACCAAAGTTAGGCCTCATCATGATCCTGAGGCTGTATGCTATGCTTCAGCAGTCGCTATTCTCCTCATTCCACCATTTGATGGGTGGTCCTCTTCTGTGGGGCACCTTCCTTTAGCTGCAGAAATTGACTTGCTGCACTCCACAGCTATATTCTGTTAAAGGGATAGAGCAAGAGTTGTCCCTCCAAAATTTCCAGTAAACTGAATTCTCAATTAGCAGAGCTGAGCAATCCTGATAATAATTACCCATGCCTAGAAGGATGGTGGCCAGAGCCATGGATACCCAAAGATTTCCTCCACAGGGATTTTCCAAAGGTCATAATGTCACATACATATTTAATGACGATTACTTTAGTAATAGGATTTCAGCTGTGAGAGGGGTTTGGACAGTGGCTAACTTTGCATCATCCTACAGTCCTACCATTCTCTCTCTCCTTCTGGAAACTGTGTGTCTATCTGCTGTCAGTCATCACCAGATTTTGACAGTCTATGTTATTACTTCAATCAGTCAGTGTTTGCAGTTCTTTTGGGCCCCTTCCTAGCTTACCTTTAGCCTAAAGAAATTACTTTCCTGTGTCACTTTTAGGGGTGAAATCCTTCTAAATAAGGTTCATTTGCCTTCACAGTACCCCAACAGGGTGGTAGTCCCATAGGAGACAGGGAGTTCGAGTAGTCAAAGCATCCATATATAACAGTAAAATAACTCAGTCATACCACTAGACTTCTGACTATCAACAATGGTGCACAAGCATAAATCCTCTTTGTTTGCATATGCAAATTTGAATTGAAAGGCTATTCCTGTGGTTCAATGGCCAGGAGCAACTAAGCACACACCCTCTTCCCGGGCTATTAAAACCAGCTTTCTCCAGCATCATTTGGACACTCCATTTCTTTGCTCTGGCCATCCTGACCTCCTCTTCTAGAAGCTTGCTTCCCCCTTTGGGACTATTTTTTAAGGTATATTTACCCTAAAGTAATTATGTTCCCATGGTTCCTCTAGGGGCAGAGCCCTCATAGAAACATAGAATTTAATGACAGATAAAGACTGCTGGGCCCACCCCGATCTGCCTAAATGTCCCTACCTACACTGTCATTGCTGACCCTACTTGATCTCTGTCTGCCTCCCTCCCCAACTAAGACTCCCTTGTGCCTATCGCATGCATTTGTGAGGCCCACAACTGCTTTTGCCCCACCACCTCCACTGGAAGACTGTTCCAGGCATCTGCTATTCTTTCAGTGAAGAAATACTTCCTAATCTCTCTCCTAAATTTCCCCCTTCAAGCATCATTGCATGTTCCCTTGCTCAAGTGCACATTTTCCTCTGAAAAATAGTTCCCATCTGTATCTTATTCAACCCCATGAGGTATTTATACATCGCTATCATGTCTCCACCCTCCCTCCTCTCTTCCATGATGTACATATTGAGGTGTTTTAGTGTCTTCTTGTAGGACTTCTGATATAGCCACCGTACCATTTTAGCTGACCTCCTCTGGACAGCATCCACCCTGTCTATGTCTTTCTAAGATCCGGTCTCCAGAACTGGACACAGCACTCCAGGTGGGTGTCTCACCAGCAATCTATACAATGACAACACCATCTCCCTCCTTCTGCTGGTGATATCCTTCCCTATGCAACCCAGTATCCCAATGACCCTACCTACTGCCTTGTTGAACTGTATCTCTCTGAGAACAGGTTGTATGCCCAGGATGGAGGATGGGACATGTGGCGTACATTCACAAAAGTGGGCCCAATGATAAACCAGGGAACTGCAGACCAGCCAGCCTCACCTCCATTGTGGGGAAACTAATGGAGACTATCCTCAAAAAGAGGCTAGTAGCCTTTCTGGAGGAGAATGGCCTCTAGTACAGCAGGCAGCATAGGCTCATCTCTGGTAGAGCATGTCAGATAATTCTGGTTGACTTCTATGACTGGGTAACCAGGACACTCGACAGGGGCCACACGGTTGATGCACTGTATCTGGACTTCAACAAGGCCTTCGCTTCAGTGCCACATGGAAGGTTGATTAGCAAACTGGGATACCTGGGGGCAGGGGAGAAACTGGTGGAGTAGATGAAGAACTGGTTGTAGGATATGCAGCAAAGGCTAATGTGGGGGGGGGGGACTCAGCTCTGAGGTCAGTAACCAGTGGGGTAACACAAAGCTCAGTGTTAAGCCCAGTGCTGTTTGGCATCTTTATTACCAACATCTCAGATGGAGTCAAGAACAAGATCAGCCCTTTTGCTTATGACACCAAGATTGGAGCAGAGGTGGAAAAAGAAGAGGGGTGGCTAGGACTACAGGAGGATCTGGCTAAGCTGGAGTGCTGTTCAGACACATGGCAGCTGGGATTCAACACAAAAAAGTGCAAAGTAATGCATTTGGGAGCTAGAAACCCAAGGAATTGCTACAAGCTGGGGGAGCAGTTATCCACTACAGAAGAGGAGAAGGATCTTGGGGTACTCATAACAGGCGAGGTGAACCATTCAGCACAGTGCAGGAAGCTGGCAGCTAAAGCTAACAGGATGCTAGGATGTATTGCCAGATGTATCACCTCAAGGAGGAGTGAGGTCATCCTGTCTCTCTGCAAATCACTGGTGAGACCGCACCTGGAGTACTGTGTGCAATTCAGGAGATCCTTCCTAAAGAAAGGTATTAGACTACTGGAAGGAGTCCTGTGTAGAGCAACCAGGATGATCCTCTGAATGGAGGACAAACCCTATGAGGAGAGACTCAGAGAGCTCAACATGTACTCCCTGGAGGATAGGAGGGATAAGGGAGATATGATCAAAACCTTCAAATATATGTGAAGAATAAATGAGGGGATACTTACAAGATTAAAGGGGGGAGAGACACTAGGAGGCACAGTCTGAAACTGGAAGGTGGAAGATTCCAAAAAGAAATGAGGAGGCACTGTTTCACAGAAAGGGTGGTGGTTGGGTGGAACGCACTACCAGAGGAGGTAGTATCCGTAAAGTCGGTGTGCAGCTTTAAGAGGGGGTAAGACAGGGTGAGAGGGAAGGTCAATACTATAAAGATGGGGGGGGGCAGCTGCAGAGTAATAGTCTGATGGCTGCAAACTCAAGCAGATTTGATAGACTGTATGGCCTGTATCTGCTGGCATTTTTCATATGTATCACCACCTTGAGGTCATCAGATATGACTACTCCCAGGTCCCTGGCCTGTTTGGTGACCTTCAAAACTTCTCCCATTTTGTACTTTACCTTTTGGTTTCTGTGCCCTAGGTGCAGGATTTTGTATTTTTGTTTCACAACTATTTATTTATTTTTAATTCTTTGCAAACAACCTTTGAGCAAGATACTCATTTACAAAGGTTCTGTGTCAGCAGTACAAGACATTTCCATTGTTACAAATCACAGAGACATAGACTCGTAAGTACAGAGACAACAGCAAATACTAGCCAGGTAATTAGCAATATTGTTGATTACAATGAGATTACAACAGTTTCAGACATTGACTGTATTAAAGGCAGCCAAGTGCATCAGTTTTGTCAAATTGATACGGCTTAACTAACTATAGTGAGAAGAGAGAGACAAGGGATCAAGGGGTTGTGTCAAAGTAAGGTCTGTTGGAGGGGATTAAGGAGTACCGTCTAAGGAGGGGGCAGTGAGGGAAGGGGGTAAGAATGGAGTTTAGAGCAAGACAGAATATGGAGGAAAGAGGTTAAAGCCTAGAGGTGAGAGGAATTAATGGCGAGGAAGCAACTGGGGGGGGGATATTAGTGGGTGTAGGTGCATAGGCAGGAGGAAGATGTAGATCAGAGGGGGAAGCACAGGATTTGAAGTTTCCTATCAAACACAGAGGATTTGTTAGGGGCTCACAGAGAGCCAAGAGCAAACGTTGGGGGGGTCATGATGCTAACATGCGAGTGCAAGCACCGGTTTTGATTAGGGATTGCTTCATTTTAAGCTTGTAGGTTGGAAGGATCACAATATTATTTATTTCAGCCAGAATCTCATTCAGCCAGTGAGGGACACTATACATGAACGAGCATTGATCAAGACATGTCCTTATGAAGGGAACACTGAGTAAACTCTGAGTTTTACCCCTTGTGTCATAATTAAAGTGTGCCAATTGGAGGATATTTAGAATGCAGGGGTGGTGTTTGCCCTAGCAGTGCTTTTTTTCTGAGGAGACATATCTGGAACTTTATCATGTCATTCAAACTAAGCCATTTAGTTTGTTCACACAGAGCACATCTCTGGTAAGGTTATCTGCCCCAGTGTAAGTCTGCATGCCTTACTGAGGGCTGTAGCTACCCATCTGAGTGCTATGTCAGAGGCTGCACTGTATACTACCAGCCCATAATCTGTTATCAACAGAACTGAGCTAGAGTCAGACAGGCAGAGATCAGTGGGCCTTAGGTATTTTCTGTGACTGTAAAGGACGCCAAGTCTGGAATTGACTGCTTTTACTAATTGGTCTATGTGCTGCATGAAAGAGAGGGTGTTGTCAATCATGACCCCAAGGTACTTAAATGAGTGGACTTGCTCAAGACGGACTACCATTTTGTTAGTGATGGTCAAATGAAGGTTGGTTTTCTTAAGTTGGTGACTTGAGAGAAGCATGGTTTTGGTTTTTTAGAATTGAGAAGTAGTTTTTTGTGTGCTAAACCAATCCTCAAGTTGGTTGAAGGCAGCCTATAAGTAATTTTGAAGTTTGTTAGAGTTGGAATTGCTACTAAGTAGCACTACATTGAAATACAGCTGACAAGCCCCTGATCACTCCTTGAGTTTTCTTAGATCTCTACACATTCTTTCCACCCTCTCTGGAGTGTCCACCCTATTTCAGATTTTGGTGTCATCAGCAAAGAGGCATACCTTCCCTTCTGTCTAATCTGCAATTTCACTTATAAAGACAGTAAAGAGGATTGGTCCCAGTTCTGAGCCCTGAGGCAACCCCACTGGCTACCCTTCCATCCTCACAGTGAACTCTGTTTACCACCACCCTATGTCACCTATCCATTAATCAATTTCTTACCCAGTTTACTACCTTAGGATTCACCATAAGCTGCCCAGTTTCCTTATGAGTCTCCTATGTGGTATGATATTGAATGTCTTAGTAAATTCTTTTTTTTAACATGAACTTATTTATTGAACTTTTAAGCATATGTACAAACATACAAACAAAACAAATCAGCCCAAGGACAGCCAATGCCAGAGGCTGAACAAAGGAATAACTATATACACAGAAGAACAATATGCTAAGGAGAACACGACATGGGTCTAAGTATACACTTCAATACAAAACTGTATAGGTAATACAAAAAAGACAGCATAAATACCATACACTACAAAAGGAACCTGGTCAGCTAAGTATAATGAAACCAGTAAAACCATAAAGAAGAAAAGCAAGTAGTAGTTGGACACTGATGTGCATATAAGATCAAAGACTGCAACTGAAGATAAACGGTTTAGGTAGGAATAGGATGGTTACAAAATTTGGGATGGGGAACCTTAGTAAAATCTCCTGACTATCAACAATGTTGTATATGCCTAATTCCTTACTTTGTGTATCCCCATTGAATCTACTTATATTGACTTCAGACTCATATCAGTAACATAAGTGTCAGTCTACATCTTGCAAACTATGTATGTTACTGGTTTTCAAAAGATCTAGAAATGCACGTGATTTGCAGGTGCCTGTGCATCTAATTTTAGATGTTTCAGAAAAGTTATGTAACTTCCCTGCAACTTTACCTCCCCACCCTACCTCCCTCAGCTTCTTTAACTGTTTTAATCCCTGGGTTCCTTACATCTTCAAAATCACTGATCCTAATCACTGTGGAAGGTTATTATCATCCAGCCCCCCACCTGCCATCACCTTGCAAGACTAAGGTCTGGAAACATGCCACATTGGACCACCGCATCAACATCACAGTTTCACTGTCAAAAAGGGGATCTATATTGTGGTTAAGATGAAATGAAATGAGTATACTGAGCCAGCCACACAGTTTTGCTTTTGCATGAATTTTGAGACAAATATAATTCGGATGTTTGTGGTATATTACCTCCCCTCATCCTAATTGTCAGTATCAAGTCAACAAGCAAGTAGAAATGAAAGCAGTGAAAGTTTGTTTTTAAAGCTATTATTTTTTTAGAGTATGTGTCCTTTTCCACTGTGGTTTTACTGAACTCCTCTTTTGCTTTTATTTTAAAGTTTCCAAACTATACAGCAACTAACCATGGGGGCTAGTAATATCTTTATGAGTTACTGTATATTGTGTATGAACAAAGAAGAATAAAAATAAGTGAACCCTTTTATTACCCACATTTCATGCATCTAACCTGCTTATATCAAGTGTGTCCTGAAATACTCTATAAGATATTAGTAAACCCAGTGCACATACAATAAGCAATTGACTTAAATTTATAGTTATGATGTACTTTTTAAAAAGACACTATCCCCTACTCCCACCGCACACACAGACACACACACACACACACACTTCAGTGCTGTTGATATTTTACCAAACCTGGAGAGACTGACAGTGCTATAAACATAACATTAAATTAGGTTTAATTAAAAATAGAAAAAACATTTAATGTAATAGTCATTCTATGTGCTACATACTGTATTAAGGAAGTAAGCTCAGGGGAAACTGAAATGAGTCCTGTATCTTGGTTTAATCAGAAACCATGGCACCTAATACTATTTTTTTAATGAAACCTCACCTAATGATTTTAATCACAAATTTTAATTTTGTGTTTGATATACTGTAAACCTCACTACTTAAACTTGGGCAAAAAGTCACGTCACCTGCTGAGGAAGACCTTAAAATATAAACTGATCAGCTGGTGTGTTACTTCCACAGACAAGCAAACACCAGCATCTAGCAAGAACCTCAATAATTTACATTGTATGTAAAGCATAAAAAGGAAAACAAGTTTATGAAGTATTAATCATACCCTTTTATTGCCCACATTACTTTTTTTCCAGTTAACAATATTCGGACACTGCATACAAACATATTACCTTTTTGTTGCCTTGTTGTATCATCCGTAGTTATATCACTATCAGCAATTAGTTGTAAACAGGGCTGAAGTACTGAAAAACAAAGAGAGTGCTACTTTTAGAAATGGAAACCAGGGACCATACACTGAGAAAAAATGAGAAAAGATGGTATCTAACGTCCCTTTACTCCACACTCGGGCACTTCTCAGAGCTCCATTTTCAAAACCCTGTACTTCAATGTGTGTGGGACACAACTCAAGAGAGTCTTCAGAGGTGCATTGTTTGGGTTCTTTGTTTCATTAATGCTCTTTATTGGCATGTTTTAACACGTATTATTAAAAAGTGTCTCAGCAATTATGCAATCTGACTGACCATCAGCCTTACAAGACCATTACATTAGTTTCTGTTACACTGCCATGTACAGCCTGGTAATCAATAGTGCAGGAATTCTTCCTGTCAGGGTTCCATCCTCTAGCACTGCTGAATGACTGGAATGATTCATTCTGTTCTGAACCAGCATTCTTAAACTTTTGATGGGTGAACTATTTTATTAAAACTTTCCCTCTAAAAAGAGGAAAATATTCAAAATGCACACTTCTAATGTTTTTCTTTTGGAATAAGTTTTTTTTTATTGTGGTTATAATAGCAATAAGGCACTCTCAGTGGTTTAACAGTCTGTTAATCATCCCCTAGGGGCAGTATGGCACTCGGCTGCACCCCAAGCCACATTTTGCTCGAAAAGGGTGATTAACTGATTGTTAATCTAACCCCTGGTCATGCCTTATTGCTTAACCACATCAACAGATACACAGTAATACACCATACCAGTGGCGAATAAAATGGGTAAGCATACTATTTTGGAATAAAATATTTATTTTTACTAGAACATGTTATTTCATTTAAAATCTGGAAATAGAACACAGAGAACAATGGGACAGACCGAGTTTACATGGAATGAAAGGCAATCTAAAGCTAAAACAAGGTAAAATACTAGCAAAAGCATTATAAATAGTGTGATATATATCAAATACATAATAATTGTAGTAAAACAACACATTTATATCACCACATGAATGGAAATACCTTCATCACTAACTCTTGGCTTCTCAACTCGTGGGTTTATTGGTCTTACAACTCAGTAGCTGAGATAAATGTATTATTCCAGTGCAACCCACTATGTTTTCTCTATCTCTGAAGTTCCCAGTCAGCTTCTATTTCATATATACATATCTCAAGCAAACAGCTGTCATGACAAACAAATCTGATAGATTTCTTTGACTGAGTGACCAGGGAATTAGATCAAGGTGGAGCACTGGATGTGGCCTACCTAGATTTCAGTAAGGCCTTCGACACAGTTCCACATAAAGAGAATCTTAAACAAGCTGGGCAGCCTGGGAGTAGGTCCAAAGGTGGAAAACTGGGTAAGGAATTGGTTGGGGAATAGGCAACAGGGGGTCGTGATAAACAGAGTTCACTCTGAGGAAGGGAGGGTGACCACTGTAGTGCTGCAAGGATCAGGACTGGGACCAGTCCTATTTAATGTCTTTATTAGTGACACTGCAGAAGGGCTAGAAAGGAAGGTGTGATTTTTTACAGATCACATAATGATCTGCATTAGGGTAGACACTCTGGAGGAGGGGGTGGAAAAATGAATATAGAGAGGTCTAATAAAGTTTGAGAAGTGGTCACAAGGGTGGCAACTACGTTTCTATGTGAAGAAGTGTAAAATCATGCACTTGGGGCACAGAAAGCCAGGGCCAGAGCACAGGATGGGGGGAGTGGTACTGACAACCCCCAAACAGAAAAGTGACCTGAGATAATCATATCTGATGTCCTGAAGGTGGCCAAACTGTGTGACAAAGCAGTGGGGAAAGCCAGTGGGATGCTAGGGTACATAGGAAGAAGTATCACCAGCAGAAGGAGGGAGGTGGTGATACCACTGTATAAATCATTGGTGAGATCTCATCTAGAGTACTGTACTGCATCCAGTTCTGGAGAACACATCTCCATAAGGGCATAGACATGGTAGAGTCAGTCCAGAGGAGGGCAACTAAAATGGTGCAGAGTCTGCACTAGAAGCCATATGAGGAGAGATTAAATGACCTCAATATGTTCACCCTGGATGAAAGAAGGGAGGGGGGATATGATAGAGATTTCAAATACCTCATGGGTATAAATGAGGTACAAGAGAAAAGTATTTTTCAGAAAAAAAAAGTTGCATTCTCTGTAAATACCTTCCAGCTTGAAGTATCCCCCCCAACAGGTGCTTCAAAAACTACAAACTATTAAGAAAAACACATCCCCAGGCCAGATAATATACATTCAGTATTCTTAAAGACAATGGCCAAAACCCTTGCATTCCCACTCTCTATGTTGTTTACTACTTCCTATCGGACTGGAGTAGTTCCTCTTGACTGGCTTAGTGCAGTCATAATCCCTATCCATAAAAAAGGTAGTAAGGGTCAAGTAGGTATTTACAGGCCCATTAGTCTGACTGCAATATGCTGCAAATTTATAGAAAAACTTTCAAAAACTTTAATTGATAATAAAATCAAAGATTTGAAGCTGCAGAACACCTCACAGCAAGGGTTCAAAAAGGGTCTGTCCTGCAATATGAACTTAAGTGCATTCTATGAAGAAGTTGGCAAAAACTTAGACAAAGGTAACCCATATGATGTAGTCATGTTGGACTTAGGCAAGGCCTTTGATAAAGTCCCTCATGACAAACTGATAAATAAATTACTAAGAATGGGAATAAGCAAACTCATTTTAAGATGGGTTCATAATTTGGCTAAATCATAGAACTCAAAGGGTTAGAGTAAATGATATTTTTTCTGGCACTGGTGAGGTGACCAGTGGGGTACCCCAGGGCTCGGTCCTGGGCCCAATTTTGTTTGGACTGTTCTTTACTGACATGGACATAGGAATGGGAAGTAATTTAACAAAATTTGCATATGATACTAAAATAGGGGTAACTGTTGTTATCAAGGATGATAGTGATGCTCTCCAAAAAGACTTAGATACATTATCCAAATGGGCAGTAAATAACAATATGACATTCAATGCTGAAAAATGTACAGTACTGCAGTTTGGTCATAACAACAAAATGTTCAAATACACACTTAATGGGATTACCTTAAAGTCTGTAACCAAGGAAAGGGACCTCGGTATCATTTTGAATAACTCCCTGTCCCAAAATGACCATTGTTCTGAGGCTGCTAGGAAAGCAACTCACATTATTCATTCAATAAGACAGTCATTTATTTCAAGACAGTCATACTGCATTGTCCAGACTTACAAAGTATATGTGGTCCCATATTTGGACTGTGGTCTGCCATTTTTGTGTCCTTACCTAAAGAAGGGATATAAAACTTACAGAGAGCCCTCAACGACAGCTCACAAAAATTATCTCAGGGCTAAGTAACTGTAACTATGACACCAGGCTAATTAAACTGGGGTTGTTCAGCTATCAGGAAACAAGGTGGAGGGGGATCTTTTGTTTCTATACAACATCGTCCAAAATGTTGAGCTTATGAAAGACATGGGTCTTCATTTTAACAACAGGAAAACTATATTAAGATCTCGTAATAAACAACTAATAGTCTATAGGGCAAAATGTAACAAAAGAGCTAATTTCTTTACTATAAGGGCAGCAAAATACTGGAATTCATTACTAAGTTACTTAGTAAATTTAAAGTCATCAGGTTGCTTTAAACATAATCTTGATAAATTTACACTACATTCAAGAACCAGTAATTAATCCATCAGGTGGTGGAAGACAATCCTGATGGGCTTCAACATTCTTTTGTCTTTATAACCAAGATACCAGGATACCAAGATATCAAGAACAAGGGGTCATGCAATGAATCTGGAGGAGGGTAGACACAGGGGTAACGTGAGGAAGTACTTCTTCCCAGAAAGAGTGGTGGATGCCTGGAACAGCCTCCCAGCAGAGGTGGTAGGGGCAAAAACTATAAAGGGATTAACCCTTGCTGTGCCATGGACTGATTTATCAGTCCAGATTTCCAATACATTCAAATTCGGCTGGCAGCCCAGTGGTTAAAGAATGCATGGGATGGACATAAGGGTTTCTTAGTGGTTAGAAAAGGGAGGGTAAAGGCAAAGATTAAGTAGGGTTTGAGGTATTACTGTAGGTAGGGAAAATGGGCAGACTAGGTGGGTCAAGTGGTCCTTATCTGTCGTTGAAGTCTATATTTCAGTGTTTGTTTTCAGCCTTAACCAGATCATTATTTCTTATGTAAGACTTGTTTTCAATACTCCTACAGTTCTTCATATCTCCCAAGATTCATATGCAGAATATTACCTTAAGGGACAAGGGATCCCATATTCAAAAGGGAGTTTAGCACCATGCAAAGCCCCTATCCTGAGCTTAATTTAGTTTAAGAACCTTAAATTTGGCATATTCCAACAAGTTCTGAGCACAGTGTGAGTGTCCAAAGCTTGTTTGAATATACCCCCTTTTGCACAGCCCAAGGTCAAGCACTCGGCACTATGTACAAGGTACAAAAGCTGTGCTGCAGGGTAGACAGTCAAGAGGGGGCAACGGAGTTGCAAAGGGACCCAGAAAGGTTAAAGATGGTCTAAAGTTTGACGGTTGAGATCCAACATCAAAAAGTTTGAGGTGCTGCACGTAGGAAATAGGAGCTCTAGGACTGAATACAGATGGTGGGCAAGCTGACCACTACTTTTGAGGAAATGGACCTGTGAGTCTTCATAACTTAATCCCTCAATCAAACCAGTCAATGCAATAAGGCCAATAGCAAGGCAACCAGAATGTCGGGGTGCATTGTGAGGGGGTTTGACAGCAGGAGGAGGCAAGGCATGGGATTTGATTTTATATTGTGCCCTATTCTCATGGACATAGGGCATTGTACAGGCTAAATAAAACAAAAAATAGCATTTCAAAAAATACCACATAAGTTATACACACTAATAAATAAAAAAAAAGTAATACGGAAACACCAAGACAGTGACCTGCATTAACAAGCCAAGTTAAATGCTGATTTAAATAAATTGTGTTACAGCCCACTTTTTAAATGCCTCCACCAAAGGGGAACTCCTAAGATGAACAGGAAGGGAGTGTCAGGCAAGTGGTGTTGCCACCAAGAATGCCCTATCATCAGAAAGTTTTAGCTATGCCCTCAAGATGACCTGTAGAGACTCCTTGGTGGGCAGAGTGGCTGACTTTGAACGTACCAGGCTAAGAGGTATTTCAGATAGCCAGACCCCAATCCATGCAGGGCTTTGTAAGTTAACAACATGATCTTGAAGATGGAGTGTCACCTAATTGGGAACCAATGCTGCTCTCATAGCGCAGGTGTAATATGATCTGAGTATGATGAGCCAGAGACCAGCCTGGCTGCAGCATTCTGCACCAACTGTAGAGGGTGCACCAGTCTCCCTAGTAGCCACAGATAAAGAGCATTAAAAAAGTCAGACCCTTAGGTCATCAATATGTGCACCAGGGTCACCAGGTCCTCTTGCCCTAGTTAGGGTCTAATCCAGGAGATATTTCTAAGTTGAAAAATCCTCTGCAGACCAATGCTGCCACATGGTGCTCTAGCATCAGCCTGCAGTCCACAGTGATTCCCAGATTTTTTTTACCCTATATATGGCCACCAGAGTTGTGCCATTTATGGATTTCCATGTCATGGCATTCCACCTGGGAGCTGACCAACAAGGACCTGGTTCCACTAGTAACAACTCTGCCTCAATTGGGGTTAAGTTCAGCCAGATAGAGGCCATCCAGTCTGCAATATTCTGTAGGCATTTCTCTAATGTAAACATTGCAGCATACCCATCAGGTGCAAGGATAAGTACAGCTGAGTGTCATCTGTATAGCAGCGAAAATGTATGCCATACTGTCAAATGACCCATTCCAATGGTAGTATATATATACCTGGAATAACGTGTGACAGGACAAACCCCTGCAGAACCCCATAGATGACCACAGCAGCTGTGATGAGAAACTTCCCATCACAACCTTCTGTGATATGCTGGCCAGGAAAAACTCAAATTATTTCAATGCTGTCCTGGTGAGCTCCCGGTATTCTGCACGGCATTCTATCAACATGCCATGATCCACTGTATCAAACACTGAAGAAAGGTCAAGAAGAATGACAATATAACATTCATGCCTATCCCTTGCCATGCATAGGTTATTAAAAACCTTTAGGAGCACTGTCTCCATACAGTGGCATGTCCAGAAACCTAAATGGAATATCTCATAGATATCAAGCTTCACAAGGTGTGCCTCCCACTGCATCACCACAATCTTCTTGATCACTTTTCCCAAACAGGGAAGGTTTGAAACAGGTCTGTAGTTCACTAGTACCTCAGAGTCCAAGAATGACTTCTTCAGCAGGGGCTTCACTGAAAGAGCTGGTATTGCTGCTAAACAAATTGGTCACTGGTGAGGCCCCATCTGGAATACTGTGCCCTGTTCTGCAGTTACCACCTGAGAAAAGACAGGGATTGACTGTAGTCAGTAAAGTGAAGGGTCCTGTGAGGAATGGTGGAGGCTCTGAACATGTACTACTTGGAAGTCAGAAAGGAGAGGGGCTGCAACATGATAAAGGCATTCAGGTTCCTGAGAGGAATAAACAGGGTGAACTGTGAAGAATTATTCAGTGGGAATTGTGAGCCAATAACAAGGGGGCATGAACAGAAGCTGCTGGGACTGAGATTCTGGAGGGATGTGAGAAAAGGTTTTTTCACACTGAGGGTGGTTGGACTATTGAACAGCCTGCCAGTAGAGATGGTAGGGTCAAAAACCATTAATGGGTTCAAGCACAGATGGGGCAGGGTAAGGGGTAAGATAGTTATGCCAGGAGGAACAAGTATAATAGAAGATGCAGGGTGGTTAAACTCCTGTCTGGACAATATGCCACAGGATAAAGAAGGGAAACAAACCAGGGCAGACTGGATGGACTAGTGGCATTTTTCTGCTGATAGTGGCTATGTTTCTATGTTTCTTCCAGCACTTGGTCAGAACAGCACCACTGAAAACAGCATGGAAAAGAACTGCGCTGGTCAAAATGCTGCCACTTTATGATTTGCAGGGGCAGAGCCCCCCACACTTCCCAGACTAATCAATCCTAATTCTGGGGGGAGCAGATCACAGGGCAGGAAGAAAATTGTGGGGCCGTGGAACACTGTTTCCATGTCCCCTTGTAAAAAAAAATAAGTCCTGATAAAGGCAAAATCTAGAGACCAGAATTAGAACCCTGGGGTACAATTCCAAGAAGAATGTCACAACTCTCGGGTGTTTGTGAGTTGCAACATTTGCCACTACGCTGGGGACCCTGTGCTGTATTTTAAGAGTGGCAGGGTCCCAGCACTGATGACCTGTGACTTGCGGCAGGTGTAGGCTAATGCCATGGGCTCAACAACAGTCCAGCCTGCCGCAAGTCAAAGCCTGCTACAAACTGCCCCCTGGAGCCCCCCCAGAACATCACTGTGGGTACCAGGGGGCATGGGGGGCTGGACAGGTGGCACAGGCATCCAGGGGGCACATACAAAACCAGACCCTGGGGGTCCCTGACAGTTGGGAGGGTTAGGGGCATGGTCATGGTAAGGGGGCATGGGGAACACAGTGGGACCTTTGCCTTGGTGCTGTGGAGTGGGCATCCATTGTTTGGCACTGACAGATGCCACTTACACCACTTCCTAGGTGTGACTCCACTGTGCCAAAGTGGCTCTTGCAATTGTGTATGTGGGTTACTGCAGTCACCCTCTTGAAATAGGGCACTGGTGCTGCCGTAACCCACCCTTGCGCCATGGCATTGTGAGCTGTGGTGTAGTGGGTGTCGTAACCTGCATTTGATGCAACCCAAAATTGCCATAGCACAAGGCACCTTTCAGAATCACACCTGGCATAATGCCTGGTGCAGGTTGCGAGTCATGCCATGGGGCTTGGCATACCTCGGCTTGCACCAGGCGTAAGCCTCTTGTAATCAGGCCCCTGGTCTCGGCTACCACCCAGGAAAACTGCTCCATGCCTCAGCCCTCCAAGCCACAGGAGCAGCTCAGCCAGCCTACAGAACTCTGCTGCCCTTGTCCTGTGGCAGCAACATGGACAGCAACCTGGGGAGTGCTTACTGCAAGCACTGTCAATCCCTTCTCACTGCTCATTGCAATGCTATTTAGACTAGCACTCTCTCTAAGTGCGCTATTCTGGTAGTGCTGTTCTGACCGGGTAGGTTTCTTTATGTTATAAATGCCTCCTGGACACATAAAGGTATGTGGTCATTAATCAGGCTGTTAAAGAACAAACTGCATTAGGGTGATGTTGCACTATGTTATAGCACTTGAACATCTACATGCACATGATCCCATTGCTCTTGCAAGACCCTGATAGGTTATTAGTACTGCATTATGGTCTGATTTCAATGTGGTAAGTACACCTTTGCTCCTTGGCTTGCACAGAGAAACGGCACTCTGATGCTGGAACCCCCCTTCCCCCCGCCGCCGGTGCAGTGACAGTATTCCTCTGGCTCAAGTGGATTCACCCACTTACCACCAGATCACATGCTGGCAACTCCCCCGCCCCGCCTGTGCGCAGCAGTATTTCTCTGGCGCTAATGGATTCACCCACAACACCAGATCACATTTATACTTCTCTATCACTCCCAGGCTTTAGTGGTCCCCCGATCCTTGATCAAGTTTCATCAAGTAGCCAGTTCACCAGTGTCCAGTGGGCTCCCTGCTCTTTTTGCCTGTAGTGTCAATCACTATACCTCCAGATCCCAAACCCTGGTGATGGCAACTAGCATCTACCCTCTGCTCAATTCCTTTGCCAGCCACCATCTATGTCCTGCAGCTGCTGCAGTGATATACAAGTCCTGTATGTATATCATATAGTACTTGTGAGAAAATTGGTTTATTGTTCACCTCTTGGGCACCAAAACATAACTACCTTGCAATATAGTAATAGGAAAATTTCCATACATATTTTTGGCTCGCTGTTTATTATTTTAAAAAGCAAATACATTTTATGTAAAAAACAAACAAACAAAAAAAAACAGCATTTGCATGACCTTACTAGTTACCACTAGCTACTAGTATACCATTAGAGAAAGCTCCTTGCCATAAGTTTTATTGGAGTGACACGATCAGATAAAAGCAACAACTATATTAAATGTGCAGATCATTTCAGGGTTGACCAAATGGTCATGAGAGTGTATATCCCTCCCCTTTAAGGAAGATGAAGGAACAACATTTCTAAATGTCTGCAAGTTCTAACATAACATGGCTGCCATTTTTTATTTTATTTAATTTAAACATAGTTTACCAGGTTGGCAAGCAGAGCTCTGATTGGCCCATTTCCAGTTGCAGCTATTGGGGTAGAGGTACAGAGGAATTTACAAGACCATGTGCAATGAGCAATTATCACAGCATAGAAAACAAGTAACAATACTGTAAATGAGAATCTGAGTTATAGAATTTACAAAATTGACTAGTTAGAGTCATATCCACAGACACCAAAACCAACATAAGGAATGTGAAATCCATAAACAGAATCAACAACATGAGCAGTCAGCATGATACAGCTTAGTTAACAAGAGTAGTCAGAGATCAGCGTAAGGGGGTGAGCAACACATTCAAGTGGCAGATGGGAGAGGGCAGCTTGGCAGGACCAGGAACCCTACAATACTTCTGAAGCAAGGTAGCAAAACTTCTTCAGAAAAATATATAATTTTATGAACAGCAATTGAACAATAAGATCAGCAATGGTGGCTTCAAATATTTAAATAATCCATTTTCTAATTATGATTCTCATTTTTTATAGTCAGATAACGGGACTCTTAAATCCCATTACAACTCCCGGTTTTTTATATTGCATTAGAAAATGGTAAGAATGGATTCTCCATTCTGATTGGCTGAAAGCAGCTCCAACCTGTGCATTTATTTTTCAATAGATGCCCAGGTAAAAACAAGTACCAGTCCCACTGCCACTTCACCAGGTACTCTTCTATAGTGGTGCCCAGCCTGCTTTCTCATTGGCTGAAAGCACCAGTTGAAATTTCAAATTCCCTCCACGTTTTTCTCTCACTTAGTGAGAGCTACTACCCTTCCAACACTCCTTACTTCAGTGCCTGGAAAAAAAAGCCCACATTTGGTCGGAAAGAGTAATAAAACAGTAATATCACAAAGCCATGTTCTTTTAAATGGCACCACTCTCCTGACTGCACTTCTGCAATACCGCAGTGAACCAAAACCAAAAGGGAGACGTCAGTTCTTTTCGCTTCATGCTATGAAGCACATTTTTAAAAAAGGCACAAAGCGGATCCCTCATACCACAATGTCCCCACAATTAGTAAATCTCCTGCTTTAAATCAAAGCTAAAGAAATAATTTACCTCGGGGCTTAGGCTCATGCACGGTCGATCCGGTGGTCACGCAAGGTCAGGCACGTGCTTAACAGATGCTAGAAAATAGAAAAAAATACTACACTCATGCAGAAAGGAGACAGACGTCTAGACATTGCTAGGATGAGATCTTTATAACACATTTGTTGCTGAGCTGGCAGTGTGTGTGTGTGTGTGTGTGTGTCTGTGGGGGGCAATAGATTACAATAGCTCTGTGGGGAGGAGTAAAAGCAGCTGGAACAGCCTTTAAAACATAGGGACTGTTTATTCAATAAACATATTTCTTTTGTACTACTTCTATGCATTTTTAAACTTATTTCCTGTCTTATTTTACTGCTTAATTGAAATTTACTAAGATGCCCATTTTCTAAGTGCAATAATACCCTCCAGGGTGGGCATTATTGAGAAATACCGGACCTTCCTGGGGCTATAAGGCCCTCTGCCTGAGGTGTCGGGCCTCATTACGCTCCTGGGTGGTCTGGAATTTCTCAATAATGCCCACCCTGTCAGGTATTATTGCTTATTTAGAAAATGGGTAAAGGAAAGGCTCCTTTCTGATTGGCTGAATCTCCCTACCACCAGGGCTGTTATTTCTTAACAACACCCGGCAAAAAACAAGTTTGTTCTGCCACTGCTAATACCACCTGTTACCCTCTGTCTACGCTGTTCCCACACTCACTCCTATGCTGAAACTCTGCATTTCACCTCACGACTTCATGTACCCACTCACCACTGACAAATAATTAAAAAAAAAAACAACCAAATAAACATTTATTTTTTCTCATTTTACTAAAATAAGCAGAACACCATCCTCCGATCAGCACCCTGCTCTAGTAATCGTCGCTATCTGGTAGCATGACTCCGTGCTCGGGACTGATTTTACGGAAATTCCCGCTGTGGTCCCCAATCTTACCAAGCTAAAATGCCAAACAAAAAACTCTTCCCTAGCCACAAACAAATCACCCCAACATAAAGACGTGCAAAAATACCTTCTTTTTGAATTGGCACTCTTCATCAGCTATCGCGCCTAACACAGCTGCAAGCCATTCCCGCTTGACCGCTGCCACACGCTCCGTGCTCATAGTCTGGAACCAAAACCATTTTTTCCCCTATATACATTAATCCGTAATGGTAGCGCGATCCCAAAAAGTCCATTGGGTTCAGATTCTCAAACGGCACAATAACAAACCACTGCACTATAATCCAATGCTAAAAAAAAAAGAGACACGCTCATAAGCAACTGCACCCTCTAGTGGCACCAAAGGGACTATTTTACAGAACCTGCTATTTCTCTTCATTATTATTAATATCAAACCCTCTTTTTTTTTATAAACTTTATTACAAAAAAAAAAATACTACTAGCCCATTTTCTAAGTGCAATAATACCCTCCAGGGTGGGCATTATGGGATATCACGGACCTTCCAGGGGCTATAAGGCCCTCCGCCTGCAGCGTCAGGCCTCATTATGCCCCTGGGCAGTCCGTTATATCCCAATAATGCCCACCCTGTCGGGTATTATTACTTACTTACAACCAGGCGGTTATAATCAGTGCCTATCGATCAAGCTAGCGTTACACAAAACTCATTGGCTCATAGTCTGTGTGTGGGCGGGCCAAACATCTCACCCAACATGACGGCTCTGTTGCACCATTACTGAGCACCCGCACTCATCATTTCCCTCACACTGTTCATGACCATGGCAGGCAACTTTTAAATATTTTTTTTATATCTATCTGGTTGATCCTGCTTTTACAACCTCTCGAGCAGGGATTCGACACACAGCGGCTGCATCATAATGGACTGCGGCTCACTACCTAGCTTCACATATTACAGTTTGTACTGTAATTACAAAAAAAAAAAAAAATGAAAAACAAATAAATGCCTGCACTGGAACGGGAGAGACAGGCAGTGTGTGTGTGTGTGCATGTGTGTCTATAAAAAATGGACCAGTAAATAAATAAAACAATACATGGCTGGGTGTGTGTAAAACCAGAATTTTACACACACCCTTGGTGTGGGATGGTTTTATAAACCCCCTGAGCCTCGCTCTTGGAGTTTATACAATAGGGGTAAAAGGATAACTGATGAAATAAAACTGTATCTGGCTCACTGACAAAATAAATGCACTACATCTATGTTGTGCAGAGCTACTATGGTAATAAATGTAGCTGCAGTGAAATAAATGCAATTTATTTCACTCTAGCTACATTTATCCACATAGTAGGTACATCATACAGGACCTTAAATTAAAGCAGTACAAAGAAAGAAGTGCAGAGAACCCCCAACTGCCTAAATAAGAAACACCTGCAAAGGAACATACAAAAAGCATGTAGACACACACATCAGACTACTGAAAACAAAACAAAAACAATATCTCACAACAGCAAAACAAAAGGGATGACTAGACAAAACACTCTCCCCCCACCAAGTAACAGCATCTAAATAAGTGAAACGAAGAATGTCATGCACACAAGCTTCCCCCACCCTTATCAAGTCACTGAATAACACCCAAATACAAATAAAATAAAATAACATACCAAAATAATGAAATAACATGACCTCATAATGAAATAATGCAAAGCCACATTTCCTAAGAGATGCCAAAAGTCCAACCCAAGCACAGAAACTAATCAATAACATTATGACTTCCTCTACTGACATGCAAAATAACCAACAGTGAAATGTAAGGAAGCACATAAAGATGGCATCCAGGAAGCCTCAGACTAAAAAATATTACACTAAAAAAGCATTAAAAAGCACTCCAAAACACCAAAACCACACCACAGCCCTATTGTATAAACTAAATATGTGTTGGGCTGTGGTGGAATACACTCATTTATTTGCACTTGTACTCACTGACCTCGGGAAACATCCCTCGTGGCTCTGCTACGCTTCACCACTCATGAAGTTACCAGAGGTCAGTAAGCACTAATGCAAATAAATTAGTGTATTCCACCACAGCCCAACACATATCCCCTATTTATGTAGCATCCCACACCTAGGGTATGTGTAAAATTCTGGTTACACACACCCACCCATGTATTATTCTATATGTTATTAGGGGTAACATTGGAAATGTTTAGGAAGAGTGACTGATCTCTTGAGTTGTAGGAGGGGAACTATCATCTCTAGTACAGTAGGTAAAACCATTTTTTTATATAACTGGGAATGATGACAGAGCAGCTTAAACTCTTATTTAATTTTCTAAGAGGAGGGGGAACTGAGTTCTTGGGGCTTCCTGTACAGTTAACCCCTCAGTTATCAAGATCATAATTTCAGTGGTGGAAATGGCGGGGGGGGGGGCACTCAGTTTAAGGACTGAAATTAAAAAGCTGACTCAGTTCCTGTGGCACAGTGGTGAAGGTGTGCTCCTATGCAAAATGTAGTCCTCAAAAGGCATAAAACTAACTAATTAAAGCATAAAAAATGCAACATATAATTGTTAAACTTCTCCAGACTCCTGTCCGGTATGTTTGATGCTGCATTAAAGGTGGTGGGTTTTCCCAATAAACTTTTTCCATTTCTAATGCTGCATAAATGTTACATACGTTATGACCTAGTAGGGAGAAGACCACACCTACTGTACCAATATGGGAGTAAATTCCAAATTGGTGCAGCATTAGAGAAACTCTTTTGTGAAGAGGGCCATTAATATCAGTTTTTTGCTTGATAAATCAATGGAGATTTTATAACATACAGTGGTAGCCATTATACCTGTGCAGTGTTTGCTGTCCCACATTTGAAGGACTGTAACTTATTTTATCCTCTTCAGCAGCCCTCTGTCCTACATAGAGAAGGTGCTTTTTTATATCATACATTTTAAACCAGGAACTCGTTTAACTCATCACTAGCAACCTACATGAACATGAAAATCCTTGTTTCCACAGTGTTCAGAGCCTCAACCTGTCTTGATGTGGGCATGCAGGAAATATATGTGCAGTTCTTCATACAAAGGGCAAACCCAAGTTGCAGTATTTGGCATAAACTGTCAGCATCTTCGAAACTTTGGTGGAAGATTTACCAGAATATTATCTGACTAATTAAGGTGTAAGAGCACAAACACATAAAACAAAGTTGTTAATGACTCAAATATAAAGGTATGGGAATTTACATCCAGACAAAGAAACCTGTGGTCACCTAATATAGAGATGGGAAATTTTATCTGCTTACCCACATACTTAATTACTTTGTCAACCCATACAGCTTCACAGGGAATTTTTCAATGCTACAAAGTTGTGGTTTTGTACCGTGGGCTGTTGATTCCTTCATTGTTAAGTGATACTGTTTATAGAATGTCCTGATAAGGCAGTGTTATAAGTGAAGCAATCATCATAACAGGACATTACCCTAGTTTGTTTACCCTCTTCAACAAAAATTTTAGAGTAGGCACTAAACTTACTCATGAACATAGGGAGCATAGAAAATGCTGGATGAAGAAAAATTACCAAGAAGGCATTGAGTTCATCTCCTGTAGTCCAGGCAATTGTAGCATTCAACATTATAACATACAGTTTGAAGTACAAAGATCGGGGCAGTGGTGGATGACACAGTAAGGTGGCAGGGAATGGAGGATGATCTGGCTAAACTTGAGGACTGGTCAAACACATGGCAGATGGGGTTCAATGCAAAGAAGTGCAAAGTCATGCATTTGGGAGCAAAGAACCCAAAGGAGGTATTATCAGTAGGGAGGGGTACAGATAACCACTACAGAGGAGGAGAAAGATCTTGGGGTGATAATAACAAGACATATGAACCACTCGGCAGTGCAGAAAAGCAGCAACTAAAGCCAATAAGATGCTGGGGTGTATTGCTAGAGGTATGACCTTCAGGAAAGAGGAGGTGATCCTGCCACTGTACAGGTCGATGGTGAGGCTGCACCTGAAGTACTGCATGCAGTACTGGTGTCCATACTTGATGAAGGATGTTAAGTTACTGGAGGGAGAGTACAGTGCACAGAAAGAAGGATAGTCAAGGGAATGAAGGACAAACACTATAAGGAAAGGCTGAAAGAAATGAACATGTATTCCCTGGAAGACAGGAGGGATGGGAGGATTTGATAGAGACCTCTAAATATATGAAGAGTATAAACAAGGCTGGTACAGAGGGGATTTTTAAGTTAAAGGGAAGGAGGGACACAAGGGGGCATGGGCTAAGGCTGGAGGGTGGAAGATTCTGGAGAGAAATGAGGAGGCACCTTTTCACAGAAAGGGTGGCATCCATGTGGAACACGTTGCCTGAAGAGGTGGTTTCTTGTAAGTCAGTGGGCAGTTTTAAGAGGGGGAGGGTCACCACTATGTGAGGAAGGGAAGGAGGGGCAGCTGCAGTGTAAGTGGATGGCTCACTGCACACTCGAGTAGACTTGATGTTCGTAGTATGACATCATGCTTAACCAATCAGGACAGTTTAATTTTCAACATTGCAGGTACTCCTAGCCAAAGTAAAACATTTTGATTTAACATTCAAATTCCATTTTGTTTAAACAAAGATCATTAACATGATTTATAATATGTTTATATGTACAGTTCTTGTGTGTTTTAAAGCTATAAGAGTTTCTTCTCAAGTCCCTTGTGTGCCAAAACTGCTGAGCTTCTCCTCACAGTTCCTTCATTCCCCTTCCAGCCATCTGTGTGCTGGTGGTTGTACGCCCATCATTAGGGCCCCAACTTCAGGAGTTTTCTGCCCCCTCCCCGAGGTCCCCCCAGAGTTAGTATATATAGAAGGGGGGTGTGGGGTGCACAGCCCCCCCCTCAAAAAAGAGGTACTGGCAACCTCAAAATGTGGCACACTAATAACTGGGTGAACTGCCGTCAGCTCCCTCAATAGGTGGAATCCTTTCATTCAAAGTACTCAAGAATGCATTCATAACCATTGGAGGTGCATTAATAGGACATCTAAACATATTAATTGCAAAAAAAACCTACATTAATGTAGACAATAGAGTGGAGCAATGCAAAGTGCTCAAAGTAGGAAAATGAAAAACATTAGGATTTGGGGTCTTCGGAGTACTAGTGAATCAGTGGTGAGGTCTTCCTTGTGATTGTCAACCCTAATGCCCACCTCTTCTCCCCAGTCTGTAGCTTCCTGTCTGAAGCACAAGGTATAGCTCTAAGCCAGTGCCTCATAGTGATACATTATTCAGTGGTAGAGAAGTATGGCTCACCACATGTTACCAACAGAATCTATCTTTCATAGCATTCCTCATGCAAGGCACTGCTGCGTGCCACCGTGCCTTCCCCAAGCCTGTGACCTTTCAGCCTATCACTGAACTCGAGAGCTCTGGCCACTGGCACTAGAAGGCAACATGGTCCCCACTGGGCCAATGGATGTCACTGCAAATAACATTAGTTTATATTTGTTATGACATTTTGACCCCAAAATCTCAACGGAGTCTTTTTATGACCCCTCCTTCTGAACATAAAAGATATCATTTATAAAATACTGGATGAGACATCATTTCACACCACAAGTGCAAAATCACAAATTGGCCAGGGTTTGAAAAATGATAACTGTCAGGTTCACGAGGTGGTGTGAAAAAATGGCTATGTTGAAAATTTGTGGTCGAAATATAAAAAATGATCAAAGTTATGATCGTGTACAGAACAATTACATCATACCATCATAATTTTGTTGTTTTGTAATATATTAACCCCACATTTTCAACATGATATTCTTAAGACCTCACCTCATGAATCCAGTAGGTGACAATTTTAAAATTCTGGCCTAAATGTAATTTCATGTCACAAGTTCGAAAACAGTTTGGCCAAGATTTGAAAATCGAACATACGAAATTTGCCAGCAGATAAAGGCCTAGAGGTCTATCAAGTCTGCTCGAATGTGCAGCTAGCACCCCTTATTCTGCAGCTTCCTCTCCCTTCCACCCTTCCCCTTCATTGACCCTCCCCCTTGTCCTGTCCCATCCCCTTTTGAAGCAGTCCACTGTTCTACTGGATACCACTTCTGCAGGTAATGCATTCCACCCAGCCACCACTCTCTCTGTAAAAAAGTGTCTCCTTATCTCCCTCCTGAACCTTCCTCCCTCCAGTCTCATATCATGGCCCCTGGTGTCCCACCCCTCCTTCCCTTACTTTGAACAGCCCCTCTGTACCCATCTTGTTTATTCCTTTCATGTACTTAAAGGTTTCAGTCATGTCCCCGTCCCTCCTCTCCTCCAGCAGTACATGTTCAACTCCCTCAGCCTCCTCTTGTATGGTAAGTCCCCCAGCCCCTTGATCATCTTTGTTGCCCTGCGCTGCACCCCCTCCAGTAACTTAATGTCCGTCTTCAGATACGGGTGCCAGTACTGCACGCAGTACTCCAGGTGCGGTCTCAATAATGACCTATACAGTGGCAGAATCACCTCCTCCCTCCTTGAAGATATACCCCTTGCAATACAACCCAGCGTTTTGTTGGCCTTTGCAGCTGCCTTCCTACATTGTGCCGAGTTGTTCATTGACCCTGTAATGAGCACCCCCAGATCTTTCTCCTCATCTGTCTGGGCTAGCTGCACTCCCCCCAGCTGGTAACTCCTCCTTGGGTTCTTTATCCCAAGATGCAGCACCTTGCACTTTTTGGCATTAAACCCCAGTTGCCAGGTGTCTGACCAGGTTTCAAGTTTTGCCAGATCATCCTGAAACCCCTGCCATCCCCCTAGGTCATCCACCACTGCTCCTACCTTGGTATCATCAGCAAACAGACTGATCTTGCTCTTGATGTCCAATGATATGTATGCAATGAATATCCCAAACAACACTGGTCCCAACACTGAGCCCTGTGGAACACTGCTCGTCACTACCTTTGGGTGTGAGAGCTCCCTACCCACCACCACCCTCTGTTGCCTTCCCTGAAGCCATTTCCCTACCCATCTCACCAGCTTTGCACCCGCCCCTGTGCCTACTAACTTACTTACCAGCCTTCCATGCGGCACTGAGTCAAATGCCTTACCGAAGTCCAGATACAGGACATACACTGCATGGCCCCTGTCCAGTTGCCTAGTTACCCAGTCATAGAACTCCACCAGATTGGTTTGGCAGGATCTGCCCCATATGAAGTCATGCTGTCTGCTGTCCTGTAGTCCTTTGGCCTCTAGGAGGGCCACCAGTCTCTCCTTCAGGATAGTCTCCATTATCTTACCCACGATGGATGTGAGGCTCACTGGTCTGTAGCTTCCCGGTTCTTCCTTGGGGCCACTCTTGTGGAGGGTCACCACATGAGCTGTCCTCCAGTCCTGAGGTACACACCCCGAATGTAGTGAGGCATTAAATAGGTCTGCCAAAGGCCCTGCAAGGACCTCTGCCAACTCCTTCAGTACCCTGAGGTGGATGCCATCTGGGCCTGGCACTTGTCCACCCTCAGTGCATTCAATCCCTCCTGAACTCTGCCCTCCATGATTTCCCCATCTGTCACCCCCTCCACTCCGTTTCTGCCATTTCTCCCTCCTTGGGTGTCACCCCGATCTCTTCTGTTTAGTAAATACTGAGCAGAAGTACTCATTTAGTGCTTCTGCCTTATCGCACCCTGCTTCCACCCAACCCTCCTCCTTCCTAATCCTTACTATGTGGTCCTTACAGCTCCTTTTCTCCCTGATGTACCTAAAGAAGTCCTTTTCCCCCTTCTTAATGCCTTGTGCCAGCCTGAGTTCTGTAGATGCCTTGGCTCCTCTTACTGCCCTTGTGACCTCCTTCGATTCCATCAAGTACTCCTCCCTGTCCTCCCCCCTCCCTGTTTTCTTGTACTTCCTAAAGGCAGCTCTTTTCCTCCTTACCTTTTCCATGACCTTCTTGCTCAACCAGCTCGGTTTCTTAGCCCTAACCTTCTTGCTCTGGGACTTGTAGCAGGTTTTGGTTGCCTTGCCTCCACTATCCCCAGCTTTATGAGCTCCCATCTCTAGTAAGTGTCCATACTAGATTGAATTCTGGCCAGGTACCCTTTTACCACTTCCCCCATCCTCCCAAAGTCGGCCCTCCTGAAGTCCAGCACTCTTGTGCCAGATTCCACTCCTTCCTTGCCCATATCCAGTGTGAGCCATACTAAGTGGTAGTCACTCCCTGACAGCGGTTCCTCCACTGTAAGTTCTCTCACAAAGTCCCCATTTGCCAGCTCAAGGTCAAGGGTATTCCCTAACCTGGTTGGTTCACTGACCATTTGCATCAGGAAGCTGTCCTGGAAGGCATCCAGCAGTACCTGCTCCCTTCTGTTCCTGGTTGTTGAGGTACTCCAGTCCACTCCTGGCATGTTGAAGTCCCCCACAATCACCACACTACCCTTCTTGCAGGTCCTCCTGATCTGTCCCGCTAGTTCCCTGTCTAACTCCTCCATCTGAGATGGCAGCCTGTACACCACTCCCATTCTAAGAATCCTATTCTTCGACAGCTGTCAGTCACATTCACAATGCTGTATGAAAAAATGACTATGTTGAAAATTTGGGGTTAAAATACTGAAAATTACCAAAGTTATGAGTGAGCATTGAGAAATGTCCATATATGTTCATAACTTTTTTGTTTTGCAATATTTTACTCACATTTTCGGCATAACCTTCTTATGACCCCCACCTCATGAACCCAGTAGGTGAAACTTCACAGAGTGACTGCAAAATCGTCTTTCAGGATGGGTCTGAATCATTTCACCTGCTTTGTTCATGAGATAGGGCCCCAAAAAGGACATGTTGAAAATTTGGGCAAAAAATATTTAAAAATGACCAAGTTATGAGGAAAAGTTTAAAACACACTGAAAAACATTATACGGCACTTGCCTGATTTCCTCAGTTCCCAGTCCAATGTTGAAGACTAGAGTGAAGACATGTCTCTGGTTCAGAGAGGACTACGGTATTGGACCTCCACTAGGCAAGTATAGAGTAAGGGGAGGGTGGGCTGTGGTGTGATGGGCGCAGTGTGGGGGGTTGGGGGAGATGGCAGCAGGCAACAAAGGACAATTTTTCCTCATTTCAGGCACAGTGAAGCCCACTTAAATGTATACCCTTGGGACTGCCAAAAAGTATGCTTTTAAGTGGGATACTGTATGTACTTATCCAATCTTGTATTCTTTTAATGGTGAGCACAAGTTGTAGTGTATGCCGGTGGGCTGGGTAAGGAAAAGTAATGTCAGTAACACTTAAGTGCTTCTTTGATTGTAATAAAGTGGCTTGTGACATGCTGTGGCATTCTCTGGTTTGACTTCAGTGTGAGTGAGAGTGTTTCTGTGATCCATGTTAAGTGATTTGCGACATTCTGTGACATTCTTTTATTTCTGTGTAAGGGAGGGTGCTTCAGTGATACTTGTAAAGTGCTTTTGTGATATTCTTTGAGTTGATTTCAGTGTGAGGCAGGGTGCTTTTGTTACTTGGGTTTGATGGTTAAAAGATTGAAGTACATTACAAACACTTCAGTTTAAATAGGGCAGCACAACTGCAAATACTGAAAAGCTAAATTGTAAGGCAGCTGCAGACAGTGTCAATTAAACTGGGTCAGTCAGTCAACACTTCAACATCAAAACTGAGGGAAATAGTATGCATTTAAACAGGATTATTTATGCATTTACAGTAACAGATCAGTTTTACACAGAATGTATAGGGAACAAAATCAGCACTTGGAAATTCTATCTGTGGGCTATGCATTTATCAGGTACTTATTTAAGTGGAATGCACCATTTAAAAACAAAGATGTCACAGGATGGTTTTCCTTTAGTGTACCTCTGACTCTATACCGCTGACATTGGGGACTGGGCACGTAGTGTCAGCAAGATACCAGAGGCACCAGGGTCCGGCAGGATTGGGGGATTGGACTACACCAATTCTGGGGACTGTGCACACTGGTAACAGCAGATTAATGTGGTGGGGGGATTGGAAACTAAAACCAGGGGAGGTGAACTGGCACCAGGGTGGGCACATGGGTGTCAGTAAATTTTAAATTTACATCAGAATCTAGGAACATAGGATGTTTCAGACAACAGAAGGCAAGGCTTATCTTGCTTTTCCTCCTTTACAGTTAACAGAGATAGCCGTGTACTCCCCTTTCTGTTAGCTATCTATCTAATTTTCTCTTAAGTATATTAATTTTGTCACTATCTACAACTCATCATGGAGACAGTTCCAAATGGCAACTACTTCTTGTGAAAACCATTTCTTCTCCTTTCTGTTCTGAAATGACTCCGAGTTAGTTGCTGTTTGTGTCCCCTGGTTATTTTCTCTGATTGTTTGAAAGATAACTTCAAACATGGTCTAAAGTCACTATCTGTGGTTGCCTGAAATACTGCTAATAAGTCTCTTCACAGTCTTCTCATTTCTAACCTGTAGAGTCCCATGTTGTTCAGTCTTTCATTGTAACTCAGCTTTTGCATTCCTGTTATAATTTTTGTTGCCTTCCTCTATACTCTTTCCAGCTTTGCAACATCACCCCTCTTTTGAGGAGCCCAGAATTGCCCACAGTACTCCATATGTGGTCGCACCATAGATCAATAGATAGGCAGCATGACCTCCTTATCCCTACTAGTTATAGTTTTCCTAACACATGCCAGACGTTTTAAGCAACCATTTAATTAGCAGCAGGGATCGGGCACCCTACTGTCCAGCTGAAACGAAGCAGGCCACTGTCTGCTGAGGTAAGGGTGGACTCGGGGAAACACACACACACACACACACACACACACACACACACACCACTTTTAGCAGGGACTGTGCTACACACTGATACATAGCCCCGTCCCTGTTGACTGACTGTTGCACAATGGTTTTATGTGATGTAGGTGACCGCGGAAGGGTGACCCACAGAAGAGCAACATCACAGTGACAAAAACAATTTTGCCAACCTGATAACCTCGCTGCACAGAAAAGCAGCACGGGGACTAAAAATACTTGCTTTCTGGGGGGCTGCTACCCTACTAAGGATTCTCAACTCCAGGGGTGCATGTTAGGGGTGTGTGAAAGTAAAACAAAATAAGATTTTGGGCCAGCACAAGACAAGCACAGTAATGCCCGGACACAGACCCGAACCCAGAACCCCAGCATGCAAGTAGAGGCCAACCCCCGATGCCATGGCACAGCTCGGCAGCTTAATGCAGTGCCACCCCCTACATCCCTTCTGCCCCCTCCCAGGCCACGCTTGCCGTGCTTGCTCCCCCCCATGCATGTACACGTAGCAACATCCTGTCGCTAGGGTCACCCACCCCACCACATCCGGTAACCCTTCCTGCCCCCTCGCCTTTCGGGCTTTTGCCCATATCGCGGCGCCATTTTGGATGGTGCCGTGATTTAGGCACCCACCTCACATGCTACCTTGCTTAACCTCACATGCACACATGGAACCAGCCCTGCTCACTACCACGTGAACACATACTTGTAATACAACCACAAGAAAAATGTGGCCATAAAAATTCAGTTTTCCTTTGAAAGCTGATCTTTTAAACAATGCTCAGAAATGGAACTGTTTTTCTTAAATATTTTAAAAACAACTTTAGTTTGTGAGATAAAAAAGATGAAAGCACACACCTTGGGCCAAGCCCTATCAAACCTGCAAGTTTCAGGGTTCAAATCCTCCTTGATTTTTTTAGTTATACAGTAGGTAAGCTAACAAGCCCTTAATTTATGTAATTTTGGGAGGTTTGGCCCCTCTGTAACTTTGCCCTGGTGTACTAATTACCATAAAATTGTCAAGCTCCAGCAATCCTAGCACCTTCTCTGTGTTTTCAAAATTTCAAGTAAATCAATTGAATGGGGGCAAAGTTATTAAGATGCAGAAATTGGGGTTTAACATTAAAGCGCTTACTCAACCCTAATATATAGGCACTACCACACCTGTATAATATAATATAATAAGAAATAGCCCTAGCCATTGTGTAATTGAAAGTGGTACTGTACCAGTGACATTTCTGGGCTTGGACAATATGAAGAGGAAACCAGACAGGGGTGAAAACCTCTAAGAACCTGAGATAAAGTGATTTCCCTTGTTCCTCCAAGGCACCCTAACTGTGCTATGATATATGCTTTTTACAATACTACACTGTACTTAAAAATATTGTTCCTATGGCATAACATGGAGAAACTGTTTGACCTCAAACAGTGAAGCAGAAAATCAAACCAGGGTTTCTCTTAGGGCCTGATCTATGGATAGGACTGCCATACATGTGCATCCCTAATATCCTACGCCAGGAGACAGGCAATCCTACATGCACTGCAATGTGGGTTCCTGACTTAGGACATCATGAAACCATCAGGGAGGGGGTAATGCTCAATCTGGTGCTGATGAATGGGGACCACATCCAGGATATAAAGGTTGAGGAGCCCCTTTGTGGGAGTGTCCATTGCACAGTGTGGTTCCGTTTGACCACGTGCAGGGAAAAGGCCCCCATTATGACTAAAATTCTGGATTTTAGAAAAGTGGACATCACAAAGATGATCAAGCTGCTATGGAGCTGCTGGTCACCTGGCAAGCACCTGCATGGATATGGGAGAGGACCACAGGGGTTCCATCATCATGGAGGGAGTAAAGGTTGCAACAAAAGGGTGCTTTAGGCTCAGAGGGAAGAACTCCCGGGTCAAAGCACCCAGCTGGTTTAGCGCTGAGGTCATCCAGGAAGTAAAGGATAAGAGGTTAGCCTACAAGAAATTCAGGAGGACCCTGAGGGAGAAAGACAGCGAGGACTACCTGACGATGACTAGCATAGGAGCTAAGGTTGTCCAGTGGGCAAAATCTCAGAAGGAATTGCACCTAGCTGAGGAAATTCAAAAGGTGAACACTTTTTTCACTATATTAGCAAGAAAAGGGACAAGAAAGATGGAATTGTTAGGCTCAGGAAAGGCAATTAGTGGGTGGAGGAGAATGGAGGCAAAGCAAAGCTACTGAATGAGTACTTCTGTTCTGTCTTCACTAGGGAGCGAGACAGACCAGTACCACTAGGAGGAAGGAGAGGAGAAGAGGGGCAGGGGGCACAGATGTTTTGATAAAGGTAAATAAGGTGAGGACAGGGTTGCTAGCAATGAGGCTAAATAAATCCTCAGGCCCAGATGGCATACACACAAAGGTGCTGAGGGAGCTGATGGAGGAGTTTGCAGAGCCCTTGGCTGACTTGTTCAATAGTTCAGTGCAGTTGGGCGTAGTACCGCAGGACTGCAGAATGGCACATGTAATGCCCCTCCATAAGAACTGCCCTAAGGATAACCCAAGGAACTACAGACCAGTCAGTCTGACCACAATTGTGTGAAGGCTCATAGAATCATACTTAAAGAAAGGCTAGTAGAATATCTAGATGAAATGGCTTCCATGATGAGTGGCAACATGGGTTTATTGAGGGAGGTCTTGCAAACAAATCTGATTGACTTCTTGACAGGAGCCAAGCAACAGACATACTTTACCTGAAGTTTAGCAAGGCATTTGACTCTGTACCCCACAAGAAATTGATCAGGAAATGGGTAGATCTAGAGTTTGGCAAGAAGTTGATCAGGTGGGTGGAAAACTGGCTGAGGTGCAGGACCCAGAGTGTGGTGGTGGGAGGCAAGCATTCCAGCACCAAAGAGGTCACCAATGTTATCCCACATGACCTGGTGCTCAGGCCACTGCTGTTCAGTGTCTTCATAAACTAAACTGGGGATGGTATTAAGGGCAAAATTTGCCTAGTCGCATACAACACCAAGCTCTGTGGAAGGATGGACACAACAGAAGAGATACAAGACCTAAAGGAAAATCTGAAAAAGCTAGAGAAGAGGCCCAAGGTTTGGCACTTAGTTTCAATGCAAAGAAATGAAAAGCTGTGCACATTGGTGCCAAAAACCCAAGGACCAAGTACAGCCTTGAAGGGGTCCAGGTATCTGTATCAGAGGAGAAGGACCTGGAAGTGATGATCACTAGTGAGCTGAAACACTTCACACAACATAGGAATGCAACAGAAAAGGCAAATAAAATGTTGGGCTGCATTGCCAGAGGATCAGCAGCAGGTGAGAGGTGGTAATACTGCCCTTGTACAAGCCATTAGTGAGGCCGCATCTGGAGTACATACCTGAAAAGGGACATAAACTTGCTGGAGATAGTCCAAAGGAGGGCAACAAGGATGACCATGGTCCAGCAGAGTAGGACATTCAAGCAGAGGTTGGAGGCCCTGAACATGTACTCTCGGGAGGAGAGAAGAGAGAGAGAGGGGACATGATTTAGAAATTCAGGTATATGAAAGGAATAAATAGGCTGGACAAGGAGGATCTCTTCAAGCTTAGTGAGAACTGAAACACAAGGGTACACAGTCCCACACTGCTGGGGAGGTTTAGAACAGAGTCTAGGAGGCATGTTTCCATGAAGAGGATGGTGGAGGGTTGGAATATGCTTCCAGAGGAGGTGATTTTATTGAAAATGGTAGGCAGCTCCAAAAGAGGCTGGGACAGAGTGAAGGGGAAAATAAGGGTCAAGGGAGGAACTGATGAAGGGGAACAGCAGATTGGGGAGAGGGGCAGGGTCAGTAGCTCATGCTGAGGACCCCACAATATGAGTACACTACAGCAGATAAACCTAATGGCCTTATTCTGCTGGCTTTTTCGTATGTTTGCATTTTCGTACATGTAATACATGCATTGCTAGCCAACAGTTTCACCCCTCCATGCTGCTTCAGGAACCAAGCATGAGGGCAGTGCTCACAATCCCTTGACCACTGACATGGAGCTCTGTGCATAGATGAGGGATACTTTAAAGGACGGAACCAGACTGAATGCTGGGCAAAAAAATTTAAGTCTGGGTCAGCTGCTCAGTGGGTCTTCTACTCAACATAAATAGGAGATTACTGGAAAAAAACAGTCTAACTAGGACTGTTTTATCCCCTTTACAAAATGTAAAATGTTTTTTTCAACTAAAATGGGGTCCACAGTTCCTTCTGTTCTCTGCTGTTGCAGAGAGCTGAGGACCACTGCATGTATATTTGTGGGTGGGGTGGGGGGAATCAGGTACTGGAATGATGTGAGGTGTTCGAACAGGGAGGAACAGAGGTGTTATGTGACCCACCCCTTCTCTCCTCTAGACAGAGTGCTTGTGCTATCAGATTACCTGTGCTTCCTGTCTGTCTGGGGCACTGACATATTAGTGGAGTTCTGCCTTGGGTTCTCATTTCTAGGGCATGCATCAGTAACAAAAAAGCTCTGGACAGAAGGTTACAGGCTTTTTGCAAAATGTGGCTCCAAGAGACAGGAGGACTGTGCAGTCTCTGCCTTCAAGCTAGGTGCCCTGA
The DNA here is from genome assembly GCA_016271365.2 of Neoceratodus forsteri. Classification (NCBI taxonomy): domain Eukaryota; kingdom Metazoa; phylum Chordata; order Ceratodontiformes; family Ceratodontidae; genus Neoceratodus; species Neoceratodus forsteri. The sequence continues at coordinate 141,059,561 of CM057459.1, read as the reverse complement.
GGTCATTTAGGTCTAGAAAGCCACCTGTGTTGGGTGGGGGGAGGAAACATAGAAACATAGAATTTTACAGCAGATTAAGACCACTTGGTCCATCCATTCTGTCCATTTCTCCATACCTACACTATTACCGCAGCCCATGTCCAGTCTACAGCTCTTTCTCCCTCCTCCTTTCCACTATAATTCCCTTGTGCTTATTGCTTGCATTCTTGACCCCCCCACACTGTTTTTACCCCACCACCTCCAATAGAAGGCTGATGTAGGTATCCACCACTCTTTCTGTGAAGTACGTCATCACATTTCCCCCTGAATCTACCCACCTCCAGCTTAATAGAATGTACATATGTTCTTGAGCACCTTTTCTTCTGAAACATACTCCCCTCCTGTAACTTATTTACCCCCGTGAGGCTATTTAAAGGTCTCTATCATAGCCCCTTTCTCCCTCCTCTGTTACAGGGTATATGTATTGAAGCCCTTTAGTATCACATTATAGGGCTTTTGATGCAGACCCTGAACCATTTTTGTTTCCCTCCTATGGACTGCCTCCACTCTGTCTATGTTCTTCCAGAGATGTGTTTTCCAGAACCGGACACAGTACTCTAGGTGGGGTATTATCAGCAATCTATGTAGAGGCAACACCACCTCCCCTCTTTCTGCTTGTGATACACCTCCCTTCGCGTCCCACTAGTCCTCCCTACTGCCTTGCCACCTTTAGGTCATCTGATTTGATTACTCCCAGGTCTCTTTCCTGCCTGGTGGTCATCAATACCATGCACTCATTTTGCATGTTTTTGCATTGAAACCCAGCTGTCACAACCTTGACCACTCCTCTAGTTTTCTTAGGACTCTACTCATCTTTTCCAACCCCTCCCTGGAGTGTCCACCCTATTGCAGATGTTGGTGTGATCCACAAAGAGGCAGACCTTCCCTTCCCTTCCAGCTCCTCTGCAATGTCACTGATAAAAACATTATAGGACTGGTCCCAGCACTGATCCCCAAGGCACATTGCTGGTCACCCTCTCTTCCTTGGAGTGAACTCTGTTTACCACCTGTGTTTGTCCTCCATCTTCTAACCAATTTCTTATCCAATGTAATGCCTGTGGACCCACTTCTAAGCTATCCATGTTGCTTACTAGTCTTCTATGTGAAACAGTGTTGAATGCCTTGCTGAAATTTAGGTAGGTCATGTCCACCACTCCACCCTGACCTAGTTCCTTGGTCACCAAGTCAAATAAATCTATCAGAGTCATCTGACATGACTTCCCCCCTGTGAAACTATCCTGCTTTGGGCCTTGTAATCTACTGGATTCAATATATTCCACAATCATTTCCTTGTGCAGTGATTCCATTAACTTTCCCACAACTGATGTCAGGCTGACTGGCCTATAATTGCCAGCCTCCTCTCTGCTACCACTTTTGTGTAGTGGGACTACATCTGCCCTCCCCCAGTCCTTAAAACCACTCCTGTTTTCAGTGAACTGGTAAATAAAACTGCAAGAGGTGCAGCAAGCACTTCCCGTAGCTCCCCCAATACCCTTGGCTGCACTCCATCTGGCCTCATTGCTTTGTTCACCTTCAGGGCTCACCTCCAAAACAGGACTAGTGTCCATTTCCCTCCCTCTCTCCCTACAAAGCATTTATTACTTTTTTGTGGAGCCTCCCCTTCTCTTTCCTCTGTGAACACTGAACAAAATTATTTGTTCAGGATGTCTATCTTTTCCTGATCCCCCTCTGCACATCCCCCCTTTAATTCATACAGTCCCACCCAGGATTTCTCTAGAATAACTAGATATCTGTGACATGTGTAAACTGTCTCTGTGACATCTGATTGTGAGTACCAGTGTGCCATACAGTAGGAAAATATGGTTGGGAAATATCTTGTCACCCATTTGGTGTTAATGGACCAGGACACAGAAGGAAAAATCCCATTATGCTTCCCAACTGGGACACTGGTTGAGGCAGGAATCTCTAATAGGATTGGATGAGGAGGACTGGGCCCAGGGATGCAGGTGGGTTGGCCTTAAGTCCTTGTGGTTGGCCTCAAATTCAAAGGCACACTGGTTAATGTGTGATGGCAGTTGTGATGACCATTACAAACTAATCATGTTTAAAGCATGAGAGAAAACGTGTTGCCCAATCAATTATCACACAATTCATTTTATTTTGCATAGCATCTTTCATACAAACTCTATCTCAAAGTGCTCCACAGAGAAGGAAGAGAACACAAAAGAAGAAATCTGCCAAACACAGCCACATGAACGCACAATACAAAGTGCCATAAAAAGCAAAATGGTAAATATAAATCAACATTAAAAATTTGCTTCACATCTGATGGGTGTGGGGACTTAAACTATATTGTATGAAAAATGCCATGATTAACTGAACACTGTCTATGTTACTAATTAATTTAAGAACATTAGTAAAGCTAAATTTATGCACTGATCCCTTGACTCTGTAGTCTGTGTTATAATGTGTGGATCTGCAGTTGTGTGAGTATCCATGTGGCTATTGCTCATAGCAAAGTGTTATAAATTACTAAAACTACAGAGCCAATCAAGATCCTCAACAGGGAGGTCACATTTACATCAGGTATCCCCCCCCCCCCACATAACCCCTATGCCCTCCTGTATACCAAAGCCAGGTGAGTTTGGAATGAGGGTGCCAAAGACAATGACCTCATGGATCAGGTGGAAAGTGAAGATCCCATTTAATCTAATCATATGTGCAGTGGAATATTTATTGGGAAAACAAGCACAAAACAGAGCAAAGCAGAAAAACATGGATTATGTAAAAATAAATAAATAGATAAATAAACCATATCAAAAACAAATAAAGGTACATATCCTGAAATCAATTATTAATTCCAAGAGTGTGTGTGTGAGAGAGGCGATAGAGAGAGAGAGAGAGAGAGAGTCAGAGAGAGAGAGAGAGAGAGAATTAACAGGAAAGTAACACTATTAGTTACTCAAAGTTAAGCCATAATTGTATCAACCTTTTCTGTTTTAAAGAACAATATTCAATCTGATAAAATAAACTAAAAGTGAAGTTGTAACAGTGTTTATTAGCTCATTTTGGGAGGTATAGTTCTGTTATAACACAAAAAGACAACAATTGTGCCAAATATAAAATTTGGGCAGTGGAAAAAGCACACTAAATGAGCTGGGTTGTATTTATTCCATCCAATTCCATATTTTCCTTGAACTATATTACCATAGTTTGGAGACAGAAATATTGGTTCTCCCCATGCAGTAGCCAGCTACCCCAAAAATCAGAGATACAAGGAGTTTCAGAATTGGGTGTGATTTAGTTTCAGGCTGTTTATTGCACACAGGTATGGGACAAACCTTTCTTGTAGCTTTTGTGTTTATGTGAGTCTCGAACATTGAGTTTCCTGTGACAACTAAGCCATACTGTATCACATCCCACATAACGATCAAGATTCTCAGCTCCACCAACAAGTGAGCAACTAGGTGAATTTCATGTACTTTTTTAAATCCTCTTTATTTATGCTCCTCCTGCTGTGAAAGGGCCCCGACCCTTGGCTGCTGGTACCTGCACCCCTGGACTAGGTCTGGCATGTGGATAATTGCCCCATGCTCACAGGGGTCGGCCACACCCCTGGCAAGGCACTTCTCATGTCCGGGGGCACAGAGCGAGGCCATCAGCTACTGGAATCGCCAGGCCATTTTCTGACGATTTTCTGTCCCCTGGAGAGATGGACATGCAGTGGCGTCAGAGCATGTCCGTGCTGATGCCTGCCACACCCCCCACTTGCTGCAGATGCCATTGCAGTGTGGCTGGCCTCTGCCAGTCACCGCTGCAGTGTGATGAGGTGCACCCACCCTCCCCAGAGGAAGGAGAGCTGTCATGGGCCAGTAAATCCTTCCTCTCCCCTGCCAGCCCCTGGCAGCCCGAGTCCATTCCCAAACCTGGGTCACCAGTGTGGCGTGAGGTGTGGCATCCAGGGCCTCAACCCTCAGTGCCACCGGGCTGGCAAAAATCATGTACTTCTTTGAATACAAGTGTGTAAACTTTGAATCTTGCATCATAGGCAATTTCAGTAAATCTTCAAAAATTGACATTTGAGGGTAAATGTATAATAATGTTAACATCCATAAAATTCAATAACCTAATATTGAGAAGGTGGATAAAAAAAAAAGATTAGAAGAGAGAAATAATAGAAACCCTTAAACCAGGAAAAAAAACACATTGGGCCAGATATTCAAACTGCACCATTCTGTGGTGCAAGCCCTTGTGCTGCTCAAAAAAGTTGTGCAGGGGTGTGGTCAGGGCGATATTCACCGGAGTTACGCTGTTGAGCAACTTCTTTGAATATCGCCCCTGTCCAACCACTTGTGCATGTAGTGGAACTGCGCCACACGCCGTCGGTCAGAGTGGAGCATTCAGATGCGGTGGCGCAAGTTCCATTGCGCCATGTGCAAACCTGTGATATTCAAAAGGTGACATGCAAATGGGCCATAATTTATGCAAGGCACATGGGGGGACATTTGCATCTAATTAAGGCTCCATTTGCATGCCATTAGCATGCGGGTGCGCCAATTCCCGACGACTTGCGCCTGGTGCCCTGCCAGGCAGCAGCCGTTGGGGAGCGATGCCCCCTGCAGACTGATCGCAAGCATGATAGTATTCCCCCCCATAGCCCAATCATGGGCAGAACGTTATGTCCCTCCATTAGGGATATTGGACTTTGGGGAGAGGGGGTTTGACTTTATGCCAGCGCTCAGGCTTCTCGCAGTCCACTGGACCACCAGAGATATTGGACTTTAGGGGGAGGGAGAGTCTGATGCCCGTGATTGGGCTGCTCGGGGGACATAAGGTTCTGCCTGTGATCGGGCTAATGGGGGTAAATAACGTTCTGCCCATGATCAGGCTAATGGGGAATAACGTTCAGCCTGCGATCAGGTTAATGGGGGATATAATGTTCTGCCTGCAATCGGGCTAATGGGAGGGACATAACGTTCTGCCCACGATCAGGCTAATGGGGGCATAACATTTTGCCTGCAATTGGGCTAATGGGGGACATAACATTCTGTCCCGCAGTCGGGCTAATGGGGGCGCTTCAGCCAGCGATCCGGGGAGCATGGGGAAGTGCCGCGGGGGGAATGAGTGGAGGGCCACCCACAGGTGGCAGCTGCTGTGCCAGCCCAATGTGGCAGCTCACCTGTGGGTGGCCCTCGACTTGATCCTTTTTTTTTGGCATAAAGCTGTGCAGGTGCAGGTAGGGGGTTGCACCTGCATAACTCTGCACGGCCCGGTTGAATATCGGGCTGTGCAGTTTATGCATGGTTCCTCCCCCTTCGGTTGTGTATGCCTTCATTAGCATTGCACTGTTACTCAGCATGATTTGGGGGGTGCAACTGCCTCCTGCTGAATATCGCAGAATGGAGCATTTCGGACTTGCGCAGGCACAACCCTATTGCGTATGGCTCAACTCTTTTGAATATCTGGCCCATGGAGTAAAAGATGAAAGAAAAGATTCTGAAAAGGAATAGGGAATGTTCCACTTGTACTCTCTAAAGACACTTCTTTCTTCTTTTCTCTTTTTCCTTTTATTGTACTCAAATCTGTATTCTACATTGGGGAATTCATTTTCTTACCTTTTTTTAATGATCTTAAATTTTTTTTATATACTATAGTAGTGATTTCCTCTTCTTTTTTTTTTCTTTAAGATGCTTAATATAATTTGCTGCTATCAGTATTGATTTGTTATTAGTCTTACTAGCATATGTTGATTCTTTGAAGATTTCTTAATTGCTCTCTGTTTTTTGTTGTATATTATTATTGCTTATGTTTTCTGAAAAAAATAATTAATAAACATGTATATGAAAGAAGGTGCTTATTTTATTTAGTATTAATTACTTCCTGACACAACTGCTTCCTGGGATTACTTGTGACTGGTCAGAGATTGGTCCACAAATCCTTATTTTGACAGAGAATGATGTATGTACCATGGCAAAAGGTGAGAGTTCTGTAGAGCAGGTAGATGCAACTAACCTCTCCTCTAATTCTACTGAAAGGGTAATAATCACCCTTGTATCCTTCAAGACTGTGGCTGAGGAGAACTTTTCAGGACTGGACCTAAATTACTTTTAAAAAAATGTAGTATAAAAAAAAACAGAGTTAATCATCATCCAGTCCCCATGCAAAACATGAAGATAAGTAACACTCCATTTTACTAGATTTAATAGGCTGCCCCAGAGCATCTGAAAGAAAAATTTACACAGTATAATTGCTATACAATTTTACAAACAGGTGAAAGTAGGGTTTTTATAATAAATTCCTGCTTCTCTTCGGGCAGCTACCATTTTTTCCACACTTGAGCTTTTGTGTCCTCACTTTGTAGCTGATGTTCCTAATGTAGAACATTAATACCTCCTTCACTAAATTTCATTACTAGTATCATTATTGATTATTCAGATAGTGAAATACATATCACCTGAGTACCTGATCCTGCAAAATGTCTAATCTTAGCACAGTGCTTTTTGAGTAATTCACTACCATTCCTGAAACTTGCAGAAAATCCTCCAGAGTTGCTACTGTGTGGGTCTCTAATACAACATTTTTTAGAAAAAGGAAAATATTATTCACATAGACAAATACTTTCACTGTAGATGTGTCTGGATGAAAAGACAACCCAATAAGTGATGAGTTATTTAACTTTCTTAACAAAGGGTCCAAAAATAAAGTATAAAAAAGTGGGCTTAGAGGACAGCCTTGTCTGGCTCCCCTACAAGCTAAAACAGGCTTCCCTAAAGAATCATTTATCAATGGCATAGTTAGAAATTGCTCAGTACAACAAGTCTATCCAATGAACAAAGGTTTCTGGTATGCAATACTTTAAAGGAGTTGAGATCAGTACTTGTAAGACACCCAGTCAAAGGTATTCTCCTGAGTACTTGTGTACCTAAAATATGTTTACTGTGTCCTAACTATGTCTATCATTGTACCACCAGTGAATGTCTGTAACACTGGTCACTCTATGAGCCACGTTGTTTGAACCATATAATTGTATTGTTGTTGTATTGTTCCCATGATGAGGTGCCTTTGTAAATGAGTTTTTGACTCAAAGGTCTGTAAAACCGATACTCTTAATAAATAAATAAACTAATAATTGGAGAAAGACATCCAATGCCCCTAGTATGTTTTTCTTTTATTTCTTGAAAAATGATTACGTTTTCTTGTAAATTACATCCTGGAATGGAACATGACTGTAATGAACATGCCAAGAAAAAAGTTCTGCAATCAATCTTTTCCACACAATTTTAGATAACATGTTTATGTCTATATTTGGTAAATTAATGGGTCTCCAATTTAATAACAGTACTTTCACCTTTCTTATATAGGGAGACTAGAGTAGATTGTGTTAATGTTGGACCAATGGGAAAGGAATCAAGCACTGAGTTAAATAAATTAATTTGATTAGTGCGTAAATATTACTCAGAGGTGTTCCAAAATTCTACTTATAATCTGGCAGACCAAAGAGCAGTATCATTTCTCAAGGGAATGCATAGCAATAGAAATTTCTTCCTGCAAATCTGAAACTATGAGGTTCTGTTGGATTTCTTCAGGAGACAGAAAGGGGACCTTGATTTTTCACATAAGTTCCTCTAAGGGCAATATGAAATCTAGCTTAGTGCCAAAGGTGTATTGAAGGTACCTGTGTGTCATAGATCGTATTCATGGAATGTTATTAAACATAGTTCCTACAGTGTCTCTGATAGCAGTAAAACAAAAACAAAAAAAAAAAAACTCAAAACAAGCAAAAAGAAAACAACTGAGGGATGGCAGTTCTTGAAATCCTGTAACAATATCTTGGGATTGTGTGGTATCTTGGGTACTAAACTTCAGCTCTGCCTGAAGGAACTCATGTGGTCATACTAATACTGTTGCATATCAGACTGAAGTGCCTTATTTTAAGGTCCCAAATTCTCCCTTCCCCTTCCCGTGTTAATGAATCAACTTAAATAGCTAGTCAGATGTTCAAAACTTAGCCTGGGCACTATGAGGTGTTTGCCCATACTAACCAGGGTTTGCACCCAATTTGTGGGTGGGATCTGTATTCAGACACCCCCACAGCCCGTGCAAAACTTATTAGCATCCGAGCACTATGTTAACACTGCACTCATGTAAATGAGGGGGTCCTCCCCTGTATATGAGCACAGCGGGATATTGAGAGGTTTGCACAGGCAGTAAATGCTACCAAAATAGGTGCAAGTTAGCACCTTTGCAAACCCTGACTTAACATGATGCAAGGCCTTGGGGGGGGGCAAAGGGACTGCAGTTGCCTGCACCAGCCTGTTGAAGCAATGACCGGCCCAATGTCAACTAGCACTCTCCACCCTCTGATCATCTGCTACTTTATTAGGAAAGAATTCTCTTCTGTCTAGTGGTATATCTCACCCTTTGATTGCTAGCTTCTGTTATCATAAAAAATTATTCCCTGGTGTCTAGTGGTACTCCTCACTCTCTTATCACTCACCACTGTATAACAAAAGCATTCTCTGGTGTCTAGTGGCACACCACATTCTCCGATTGCTTGCCACTGTATCACAAAAGCATTCCCTGGTGTCTAGTGGCACCCCATCCTCTGATTACTCTCCACTATATCATAAAAGCATTCCATGGTGTCTAGTGGCACCCCCATCCTCTGATCACTAGCAGCTATATAACAAACACATTCCCACGTACCTAGTGCCACCCCAACCCTCCAATCACTTGCCGCTGTATTATAAAATAATTTACAGGTGTCCAGGCATCCAATGGCAACCTCCACCCACTGCTCATCTACCGCCTTAAGTAAGTTGTGGTCCCTGGTGTCCAGTGGAACACACACCCTCTGCTTGCCAGACCCTGCATTCCCAGGACTTCCCTGGTGTCCAGTGGAACTCCCCACCCCCAAACACCCATCACAAAAAAGAGCCAGTATTTCCAGGAGTCCAGTGCCACCCCCCCACCACAACCACCAACACCGGGCACATCACCTTGACAATCCTTCCTTACCATAGTCACTGATACTGTGGGGAGCCAATACGATGACTGATCAGCAAAGCCCTCCTCCTCCTCCTACCACCTTGGTTGGTCACCATATGGAAGGACAGGGATCATGTGTACTGTCTACAGTATACTGAACACAGCACCAGTGATTATAGCAAGGGAGGGGTGGCAGGGTGGTGTGCCTTGTGCAGGCAGTGTGGTGGGTGCAGCTTTCTTCTGGGATGGGTGCTCGGGAGCAGGGAGTTCCACTGGACAGCAGGGAAGTCCTGGGAATGCATTGTTTGTTGAGTAGAGGGTGAGAGGTCCAGTGGACACCAAGGACCTCATCCTGTGTGTACAGTGGTGGACAATCATGGGTGAGGAATACCACTGGACACCAGGGAATTATTTTATTATACAGTGGTGAGTGATCAGAGGGTGGGGGTGGATTCCACTAGAGACCAGGATACGTGACAAGATACTGTCAGGATGGGTGTGATCAAACTACTGTGCACCATGCAAATAGGCCTATAATGGACATGCAAATAGACCCTTAGTGCCTTGCATGGCCAATGGCCTCATTTGCATGGTGCCAGCTGAATATCGTGCAGGAGCCACCTAGTGCTATTGGGTCTGGGGTGCTGTTCTCTGCACTTTCCTTTGGGCTGCAGACGCCCAGATTCATTTTGGGGCATTGCTACTCAACATAATGCTATGACAAGATGCCTTTATATTCAGTGGGATAGCATTGGTGCTCCATCAGACTGTATGTGGCATCTGTAGGGTCATGGGCATGGGCAGCCCATCACAAACATTTGTGTTTCCTCTTTTCCCAGATTCCAATATCAGGCTCCTGATTTCCTAAATCTAGTTATTTAAAATATGTTTAACTATGTGGGGTATTTTGCATAAGATTGGAAACATTTACAAAAATTGGATTTGGAATGCTTCCACCATTGAATTAATGAGTTACAAAAACACGGGCCAAACACCTAGTCCTGTGTAGGTGTATCTTGTGCCCATTCAGCAGCTTCTGTTAATGATACAATTATTCAGTCTCCATACACCACTGCCTGTCATACAGTTAGGCATTGCTTCTATGTGACATGTCAGCACCACATGATCTGAAGTTTCCACGCCTAGGACATTTGCTTTGGTCACTTGGATTGATTTAGAAATGAAAAATGCAATTGTTTCTGGCTGAAACAGTACCTCTGTGATATGTATCCTCCCCAGTTTTATGTAATAGATGATAAGCATTGTGTAATCATGCAGACTGAATCATTTCAAACAAAAATTGGAATCACAATGAAAGTTACCATTCTGGATTTTCATATCTGCCTTTATTATCCCACAGCTAAAACAGTTTGGTTTATTCTATCTGCTTCATTATACCACAGTTAAAATCCCCCCATAAAATCCTAAAATGTTTTGTAAATATATACATTTTTATTATTTTAAAACAGTTCAAATCTTAATGTCTTAGTCCGTGGTAAACACTCACAATTCAGGCAGTATTGCAAGTGATTTCTGGTAATGACTAACAGAAGAACTCTCTCCGGTTAAATGGTGACCAACTTGATTAGTCTAATAACCATACTGTTGCACAAAATCCTCATGTCTGAACAAAGATTTTTTGATAGTGACCAATAAGAAACTTTCCAAGGCCAAGTTTTTTGTGCCTGGTGGATATCTCATATTGATTTCAACCAGGTTAGTAGGCAAATAAGACACACAAAGGCAAGGCCCATCAGGAGTGTCCCCACAATTTTGTGGGCAAATCAGTTGTACCCCTTGTTCCAATTTAGATGTTTATCAAGTCTGTCCTTAAAGACATTGAAGTTCTTGGCATCAACTACTTAGCGTGGGAGTAGGTTCCGTAGTTTTGCAGCTCTGATTGAGAAGTAGTTATCTGTTTTATGAGTATTGGCTTTTGGAATTGCCAATGTTTTTTTTTTTTTGGCTTCTTAAGTTTACACAGCGATGTGTGAACAGGAGCCTGCATTGAGCTGTGAGGTCCAGGTTCTGTAGGATCCTATAAAGCTGTAGTACGTCTTCCCTACTTCTTCTTTCCTTGAGGGTGGCCAATCCAGTTTTAGATAGTCTCTAATTAAATAGTAGGTGCCTTAAATTTGGGATTAGTTTTATAACCCTATGCTGAACTTGCTCTATGAGATTGATATCCCATTTAAGATAAGGGTTCCAAAAGGGAGAACAGACATCCAAATGGGGCCTGATGTAAGTTCTATATAAAGAAACAATACAATGTTCACTTCTATTAACAAAGAAATGCTTGATACAGTTCAAAAACAAGTTTGCAGTTTGTGTAATTTTTTTTACAATGCCCAGCTGATGAGAATGAGCCATTTATGAGTATCCATATATCCCTCTCTTTTGTCACTGCTTTTGGCATTTGGTTTTGTTCATGTAGTTTAGTTGAGGGTTATTTTTCCCCATGTACAATACTACTCATTTGTTTAAGTTTAGGGACATTTTATTTTCCTTTGTCCATAATTCTATCTTCTCCAGATCTTTAGCAAGAGATAGCTGTTTTGTTATTGTGTTAACCTCCCCCGATTTTTGTGTCATCTGAGAATTTTGCTAAGTGCTTCTTGACATTTGTATTAATGTCACAGGTGTCCTGTGAAAAATAATGTCCTGTTTCAGGTCATGAAGAATAGAAGAGTCATTAATCACCTCCTAGTAGTCCTGATACTACTGACATTAACCAATGTCACTTTAGGAAGTATCACTACTTCAGCCATCACATGAAAACAAGAAAGCGAATCAATAACCTCTGCATTCTTATGTTTTATTATCCCTGTAATGAGGGCCCATTCTTCATTCCCTTTTGTTTTTTGTTGGGGGCTCTAATTATGAACCCTCTCATCAGAAAGAGGATCCTTCTGTGAAGAAGCAATAGAGGAGGCTTCTAAGTCACTTTCCTTCTCCTCTGAATCCCCCCCCCCCACACTGCCTCTTGCTCTGAATGGCCTCAAATGTATTGCCCAATTCCAAAGAGTCTTTCTGTAAAACCTTAGACCTGGAGAGCCAGTTATGCTAATGTCTTCTTCCTGTTACCATGATCTTGGTTTCTTCAGTTGGAAGAGGAGAAGGAGACACTGTAGTGGCCTCCTTTTCAGCAGCAATGAAGAAACAGTGCTGTAAATCCACTCACCTCCCAAGCCCTTTATGTAACAAAAAACTCATCCCATCCCCTTACTAGCATGCTCCTCCTTCTCCCATGCCTTGGAGAATTTCACTGTGGGTCATCAGTTTTTTTTTAAACAGTATCAATGCTAGCCAGACAAGTGTAGTGTGTAGTACTACACTCAAAAGTTAATATCATTTAAATATACCTCTCCATCCACCCACACACCAAATGTACTCCACTGTGTCCCCCCACCCAACAAGACCCAACTGACATGAAGACCCCATGCCCAACCCTGCTCTGGTTTCCACCGCCATCCTACCCCCTAGGACCCAAGCAAATAGCTCTCCTTGACCTGTAAACAAAGAAAACAGTCCCCCAGCATAGATCGACTGCTCTGCTCAGTGTCTATCTATGTAATTGCACTGAGCTGGCACATGTGAAAGGTGACATCTTTGCTCCTAGTAAAACCTGATTGTCTGAACTGAAATATGACTAGTTGGTGGGGGTTGTGTTTGGCATGCTAGTGGGGGAAGCAGTATATTAAAATGATAAGAACCTTGAGTGTAGTGTTACACACCACACTTATCTGGCTACCATTAATGCTGTTTAAATACTAATGACTGATAGTGAAATTTGCCAGGGCAACAGTGGGAAGGAGGGAAGAGGGTGCTAGCAGGGGATGGTAGAGGGTTTATGATACATAAAAGGGTTAGGGAGGTGGGCAGGGAGTGGCATTACAATACAATGGGTGGGGGAGGTATTCCATAGGCCATGAACTGGCAATTTACATTGTTTCACCACAAAAAGTTTAGGAAATTTGTCAGGCAAGTAACTAAATGCATTGCGGTCATCAGCAAAGCAAAGCTGAAAAAATTTGAAATTTTTTTCACAAAGTAAATATTGTCTACTTTCCCAATCTCTTTCTTCTGATCCAATCTTTGCAAATAGACTAGGAAACTGTGCCTAGAAGTTGGCTGAAACTGGCAACCTGCTGGTGCTGAGAATTGCTGTGGGATGCATTAGAACTCTAATACAAGCTACATCTGCTGATTTGTAACTATCGGTTTGTAATAAGTTCTCAGGGCCAGCAACAGCTTGCTTTTGCATATGCTCATTATTTAGTTCAGTGCAAGTAGTACAACTAGAAAAAGCAGCAGCCTGAGTAATTTTAACAACAGCAGCTGTATCAGCCAAAGTGTTTGTAGTACTGTACTTCATTTTTAAAACCCTCCCAGCCTTCAAACCTCACTCACAGCTGAGTCTGTTGAAGACACTCTCTCTGCCTTTTCTTCTAGTATTTTGTACTGACCCATAGTACTTTCTGTTGTTATTTCCTTTGGTTCTAATTCAAACACTGCTGATACTGTGGGGCTTATAGTCACAGAAATTTCTCCTTTGTGGTTTTTGCCAGTATCAGCATTCAGGATGGCATCTTTTGAAGCAGTGTGCATTTCAACTGTGCAGGCCACATTAACCTCATATAGTGAAAGAGTGTCATATCAGCTGTTTTTGGCTCCAGAATCCAGTTCTCCCTATTCAGGGCTTTTATCCACCCCACAGCCAGAAGTGTTTTCTCAAGGGTCCATTGTGACTTCACTGCTGATGCTGTAGAAGGGAAAATCATTATTTTAAAATCCCCTCTTCTACGTCTCAATCCTAGACACTGACCAGCTTCAATGCTCATGGGGATCGGAGATCCGAGATTATCTAATCTGGTTCACTCATCTGTAGTGGCTGTACAAACTGGTCAGGAAGACTTTTTCCTTTTAATTTGCCTTCCATTAGATGACTCAGTTCCTTTATAAATTGAATGTCCTCCACTTTCATTATGCCCAGCAAGCAATGCTAATTTAGATCAGCCTGTAATCTTGCTTAAAAGGCTACTGTCATCTCAAAGAAAACTTTAAAAAACATATTAGGTACGATTCTACCTACAGTACATTCCATTTACATTTTGTATATTTCTCTTCCCCATTATTTATTACTAAGGAAATTTGCATGAATATAGGATTTTTATCCATTAGAATTCGTTTAGAGTCTGTCTGCCTCTATAGCTTACTCCCTACTTCTAGTCATAATCCTCTGTTGTGACATCACAATCTATTGCCATGGGAGTAACTGTGAAGTCACAAACAGTGTTCTATAACTTCTGATAGAGAGAAAGCAGCAGGAATAGATGAGCTCTTTAGGAGCAAAGATCCTGTTTTCATACAAATGACCTCAGTAATAAATAATGGGGAGAAGGAATACAGCACTAATGGGAAATACAAGCTGGACTGTGTCTAAACATTAGGTTTTGTTAAAATGCTCCTGAATGTGTCACCAATTCTTTAAGCAACTGCAAATTCAGCTTCCAATTCTGAAGCTGCATAGGTAGCAGACGTTGTTCATCCTTCCACAATGAGTGATTGTTTTTTTTCTGCTGTGGGACCTTCTGATTTTACAGAGCAGGAAGGGGCATCTGCTCCTCTGCCCCAACAACTCCTTACTCACTCCAACCAGAATCTGCCATACTGGATGTATAGCACATCCTACTGTCAGAGTAGCAACAAAATATACAAAATTCATCAATCAATACTGACTATACATTCTAAAACACAACATACTATATATTTTAGGAAAACAATGAGTACAATCTAATTATATAAGTACATACAGACAAATTATAATATATATATATATATATATATATATATATATATATATACACACATATATATTCATTGCCAAAAACTTTATTAATGCACTATTAGGGTTGAAGTGTAAAAAGCAGGGAGATGCAATTTTAGGGTTCCCAAGCATAAGACCCTGCCCCCCACCCTTGGCTTCCAAACTGAACACCCCACCCTCACTCATGGCTTCCAACCCTAAGCCCCACCTCCACCCTGCATGCAGGAATAGATGTGAGGGTTTTGCCTTGGGGTTGCAAACCTTAATGCTCACCCTATTGTTTCATTCAGTCAGGTTATTAACTGTTGAAACTGGTAAATTTATGATTATTTGATGCTCTGTATCTCAAAATCCACAAAACTGACTTGCACAAAATGTGGCATGTCAGAAGACCTCTCCCTAGAGATTATGCATGCCAAAATTCGTGCAAACCCATGGAACGGTTCCAAATTTATTGAGATTCACAAATTCAGGTTTAACATGTTTTATTTTGTGTAAATTACATAACTTGCACAAGATACTGTTGTATTTTGTGCAAATTACATAATTTGCACAAAATACAACGTATCTTATGCAAGTTACGTAACTTGCACAAATTACAAGTTTTGTGCCTGACATATACATTTTCCCCTAGGAAATAATGGAAAATTTAAAGTTTAATAACTTTTGAATGGATTCATATTTTTGCATCAAACCTTCGAAAGGCACATCTGTGAGGCAAATGCTTTCTACCCTGAAAATTTTATATCACTACCTAAAGCCATTTCTAAGATACAGGTGGACAAAGAAATGTAAAAGAAACTGGTAATTGAAGCTTTTTTGACACTCTGTATCTCAAAAACCATAATTTAGATTCTCACAAAATTTGGCACATCAAGAGATCTACCACTAGAGACTATTCAAGCTAAATATCAAGCAAATCCATTAAAGGGTTGTAAAGTGATTAAGGTATGAATTATGCATAAATGGATGACAGTGTGCGAAGAGTACTTTCATTATAAATACAGTATAACTTTTCCCATAGGAAATAATAGGAAATTAAAAATGTAATAACTTTAGAATGGATTAACATTGTTTCACCAAACCTTCAAAAGGCACGTATGTGACCCAAGGCTTTCTACCCTGAAATGTTCAGACCACAACAAAAAGGCATTTCTGAGATAAAGGTGGACAAAGAAATGTGAAAAAAATGGTACATTTTGGATCGTTTGACAGTTTCCATCTCACAAACCACACAACAGATTTGCACAACATTCTGCAGGTCAAGGGACCTACCGCTGGAAAGTATGCATGCCAAATGTCTTGCAAATCCATTAAGTGGTTCCAAAGTTATTAAGGTTCAGAATTGTGGGTTTAACTTTGAAGTTTGCACGCAACCCTATTGTCCTGGCACTACAATAGGGGTGAGTAAATAACTCATTGCATAAAAACATGTGTTTTCACTGTGGTGGAATAAATAACATTTATTCAATGGCTCACCCAAAACATCACCGTTAGCACAAAATAATAGCATGACTGAATATCATTGAGCAACATGTATTATGCAACGGTGCAAAACCCGTGCAAAAGCAGCACAAAACCCATGCTATTCCATGCAAATGGTTACTTTTGAGTGATTCACCCCTAACAATAGGGGGCCCTATTGTATAAATAGAATGCATGATGGGCAGGGGTGTAATATGGAAAATATCTTAACTCATGAAGAATGACCTCAGATACCAACACTTGTGGCTCTGCTATGCTCTGCTACTTGTGAGGTATCCCGAGGCCACTCTTCACTCATTCAGATATTTTCCATAATTCACACCACCCATCATGTATCCCATAAATACATATACATATATATATATATTTATATATTATATATATCCCACGTTATTTCATGCAAGTGGTTACTTTTGAGTGATATGTGTATGTATATATACTGTATATATATATATATATATATATATATATATGTGTGTATATATATATATATATATATGTATATATGTATATACACAGTTGCATCCCTATAGTTGTAGTTGAGTAGCATGTTTAATGTTAAATCTCAAATTTTGCACTTTAATAACTTTGTAGCCGATCAATGGATTTGCTCAAAATGTCATATGCACTGTCCCTCGGGGTAGATCTTTTGATGTGGCAATTTTGTTCTGGCTGGATGTGCAGATTATAAGATCTGGACAGTGCAAAAAGTTGTAAAGTCCTGATTTTTGCAGTTTTTTTCCTCATCGCCTTGCATCCAGAAGGTATGGAATTGTGATGTCATTTTTTCATGGTAGAAACAGGCATGCATTTGTTTTGTGAAAAATATATTGATCTGTTGCAAAGTTATTCCATTTTTCATTTCTCATTGTTTTCAATGAGAAGATCACTTTTAGGATAGAGGGAGAAAGGTCGACAAAGGATCTGATCTCACGAAAAAGGATTCTGTCTCGTGAGACCTGTTTCTTTTTCGTGAGAGTAGAATCCTTTTTGTGAGAGAAAAATCCTTTTTTGTGAGCCGTCATCTTGATTTTTTTCTCATGAACTAAAATGAATGGAAATACATAAAAATGTTGCACTTTTACAAATCAAATACCAGAACCTAGCTAAACAGGTCAATTTTAGCAAGATTCTAGTGTTTGCTTTTCATAACTAGGGCCAGAAATACTTCTTTTGGGCACCCAAAATCCCAGGTGCCCAGCTTAGTAAAAGGAGCCTACCACTGCATTCTCTGTATGAGAAAAACAGATTTTTTTAGTTCTGTAGCCACAGCTGAACTCTTGCTGCCAGCTGCAGTGTACATTGTAAGCTCCCTTGTTTCCCTTGGTGTCTAATGGCACCCCTC
The DNA here is from genome assembly GCA_016271365.2 of Neoceratodus forsteri. NCBI lineage: Eukaryota > Metazoa > Chordata > Ceratodontiformes > Ceratodontidae > Neoceratodus > Neoceratodus forsteri. The sequence continues at coordinate 141,041,916 of CM057459.1, read as the reverse complement.
ACTCCCAGATAACTATCCCATATATTCCCTGGTGTCTAGTGGCACCCCCCCACCCTCCGATCATCATCCCCTAGTCCCTTGTTTATTGATTTGTATTGTCCCACACTGGGATGCCCACCCCTGGTATTGGATGCCCATCCTCACAATTTTTTATTGAAGTGCCGACATCAGGGGGCCCAATCTCTGTGTCAGCATTACAACTGCCTCCAGCAGTGTGGGACACTGGGGAGCACATCCCCAGTGCCCCAAAATATTTATTTGATGTAAACCTGTAAAACAAAAATAGTCCCCCGACATATTTTTCTTTTAAAACCTGAAAAGAAGAAAATGGTCCCTCGTCATCTCCACCATTCCCCTACCCCATCCTGACCCTCCTATTGATCACCTGCAACCTAACACCCTCTCTTACCCTATACTTACCACCAGAGGTCATGGGCTGTCATCTTCTGTGGACCGAGACATGTCTGCTCTCTTCAGAGCAGAACCATGAACTGAGGAATCAAGGTACATTCTGTATAATGTATTTCAATGATGTTTTGAACTTATGTTCATTACTGCACCATTTCTAGGATTTTTTTTTCCACCAAATTTTCAACATGTCCTTTTTGGGACCCCACCTCATGAACACTGGCACTGAAGTTGATTTTGCTGTTGCTGTACAAAATCACATTTCAGGACCGAATAACAAAATTTCACCACCAGTGTTCATGAGGTGGGTTCCCAAAAAGGCCATGTTGAAAACTTGGTGAAAAAATTTAAAAAATTCCAAATAATGGCTGAGTTATGAGTGTTTCTTGAAGTATTTCTATGCACGCTCATAACTTTAATAGTTTTCGATATTTTGAGTCCAAATTTTCAACATAGCCATTTTTTCACACCACTTCATTTACAGTACAGCTGTAACTTTTCACATCATGTCTGAAACATGTTTTTGCACCTGTGGCATGGAATAGAGTTTTGACATGGATTTGAGCATGTTCTTCTATGGGGTTTTCATGGTAGTGTCATAAGAAGAGTATGTTGAACATTTGGGGTCAAAATATCAAAAATGCCAAAGTTATGACCATCCATTGCAAGTTCCGCTACTCCTGCTCATAACTTCAGAAATTTTAAATATTTTGACCCCAGATTTTCAACATAGCCTTCTTATTTCCCCACCTCATGTATGTCATAGCTGTCATTTCTTAAATCCTGCCAGTAATGTGTTTTTGCATCTGTGGCATAGAATGGTGTTGCAGTTGCACAGAATAATGTTTTGGCTGGGATTCAAAAATGTTCTGTACCTGGTACATGAAGTAGGATAATATGATGGCTATGCTGACAATTTGGTCACTGTTGTCCTATAAATGGAAGCACAGGGCCTAGCGGGCCCTGAGCTTCCACAGTTTCATATGCATCTATGGAGAGGTGTGGGGTGTGCCTTGGGCTTCTCAAGTCTAACGATCACCCCAGTCTCCTAAAGTCTACATATCTGACTTTATTTACAGATGGAATGTGGTGAGTGTTAGGCTTGAGATGCCCAAGGCACACCCACACCTGCTCTCCTGCCTGGTTTGGGAGGGTGGGGTGTTGAGGAAACCCTAACACCTTATTTTCCAACCTTTGTCACTTTAACCCTAACTGGAGCATCAACAAAGTTTTTTGCAACATATATATATATATATGCATATATAGATAGACATACACTTATATGTGTGTGTATATATATAGTTATACAATGTATGTTGTCAGATAAATAACAGTATAAAACATGATATCTCAGGTGGCCAGTGAAGATAACATTGTTATCTTCATCTTCCTATACGTCATATGTTATCTCCACATTCCTATACATCACATCGAAACTTATCTGGTTGATCCTGCCACTCTGAGCACTTTCACTTTCCCTGCAATTCTAGCGTGACCGAGCGCTATCCACACTGACGATTGGTACGTTGCCAAATGTTTTGTAGGAGGTGCCCCGGGTTCAGTAACTGAAAAAACGCTGTGCTTTATGCTTATTTCTATGTATTTTGTTGAAAAAAAGCTTCCGACTGCACATAGAGTGCAGCTGTGACCGAGCCGGCGGCTTTTGAACAGTAAAATGAAGCGCGAGCATCTGTCACAGCTGCACTCTATGTGCAGTCGGAAGCTTTTTTTCAACAAAATACATAGAAATAAGCATAAAGCACAGCGTTTTTTCAGTTACTGAACCCGGGGCACCTCCTACAAAACATTTGGCAACGTACCAATCGTCAGTGTGGATAGCGCCCGGTCACGCTAGAATTGCAGGGAAAGTGAAAGTGCTCAGAGTGGCAGGATCAACCAGATAAGCATTTAAAAAAATCACTTTTCACCAAAATAATAGCAGGATCAATCAGATATTTTAGTAATTTAAATTGACAGGATCAACCAGATATTTGAAAACCTTATGTAATCTGTTATGTGGGGGGGAGGGCATGTAGAGCTCTGTTGGGGGGGTATGGCAGGATAAACCAGATAAGACTTTTTAAAACTAACCATAAATAGCAGGATCCACCAGATATTTTTTAAACAATGAATGACATCTGCTATTTTGCCAGCTTTTCTGTAAGTGGGGTTGTATTGCTAGGGCCATCACCTTAATATCACCCATTGCATTGAGAGGGGCATGTGGTGAGTTGTATTGGGGGGGCCAAAGCATACATTGTATAAACAGAATATGACATGGCCTGACTGAGATATCATATTTATCTTCACTGAGGCCATATCATGATATCTCACTGTGGCTTTGCCACTGTGAGATATCATGATATCACTGGTCTCTCGTGGAAGATAAATGTGATATCTTCAGTCAGGCCATTCATATCCCCTATTTATATATATATATATATATATATATATATATATGTATATTTATATATATATAATATATATATATATATATATATATATATATATATATATATATATACACACACGCCACATATATATATATATATACACACATATGTATATATATATATATATATATATATATACACACATATATATGTGTGTATATACATATATATATATATATACATACAGTGTATATATATATATATATATATATATATATATATATATATAAATTATAGGGGCGCAGTTGTGCCCCTATAGTTAGGGTTGAGTAGCACTTTAATGTTAAACCTCAATTTTTGCACATTAATAACTTTACAACCATTCAACAGATTCACACAAAATGTGGATTGTGCAGTTTTTTATGGTAGATCTCTTGATTTGCTAAGTTGCATTTTGGTTGGACTTACAGTTTCTGCACAGCAAAATGATAAAAAATGCATTTTTTGCCACTTTTTACATGTTTTGCTCATGCTGCTGTGACCACACTGTGTGGTCTTTTGGTCTGAAATTTGGAATGTAGAAAGAGTTTGGGCCAACGAACAATCCAACATTGGTTTGGTAAACAAATAATCCATTCCAAAGTTATTACATTTTTAATTTTCAGGTTCTGAGCATGCTCAGTTCACTTCAAGATTTATATGTATATTTTTCGGACTAGGATTGGATTCACAGTCAAGGATTTAGTCAGCTTGCAGACTAGGATTTTAAAAAATCCTAGTCAATCAGAAAAATTCCTTGTCTGCGAGCTGCTATCTTGTTTTCAGTTTTTCCCCCCAAACAAAATGTTGTAGCTTTCTCCATGGGTGACTTTTGGGCCAAATGAGGCATGGGTTTTGTTCAGGGCGATGAATTCTACAAAGCCATGCCTTTGGTTTGGCTCATTTTGGTGGAAAAATAGCTTTTTAAAATTTAAAAATTCTTTGACTATGACTCGCTAATGATCCTAGGCTGGCAAGCTATCAAAATCCTAATCTGCAAGGTGATCCTCATTTATGAGCCTACAAAATCCTTGTCCATCAGTTTGTGACCAGATGACCTCCTTGCGGACCAGGATCAAGATGACGGTCAAGGATTTTGCTACCTTGTGAAAGAGGATCTGCTGTCGGACTAGGATTTTGTCAGCTTGTGAACCAGGATTGGTTTTTTGAATCCTCTTATGTTAGGTGACAAAATTGCAGTCCAGGAGCTGTCAGAATCCTAGTCTGCCAGCCAATCCTCTTTCGTGAGGCTGCAAAATCCTTGCCCATCACTTAGGGACCAGATGGACAAAATCTGACAGTCGAGGATTTCTCATGGACCATGATTTTGCTACCTCATGGACAGGATTGATCTGATGGCCAAGGATTTTGCTACCTCATGGACTAGGAATTTGTAAATATGTAAAAAGTTTACCATTGCATTGCTAATGAACGGTTTGGTCTTTTTACTTGCAATTTACAAGGCATTGACGGAATCTCCTACAGGTGTGAATTATGCTGTTTAGATGTTGGGGAATTAAGTGGTATGCATAGATATGCCATCATGAAATTGAGATTTTCCCCATAGAATAACAATGTGGCGCCCATTGTGCTTTTCAGCACCCATATGTTGGAAACAAAGCAAGATACAGACTTTTCACTACTGGTGGTGATCTAACTCACTGGAACAAGATTGGAGAATGTAGGCTACACCTGCATATGATTTTTTTCTGTTGCTCATATGGTTTATGAGATATTGGCAAATTTGTGTCTGAAATGTTACAAGGGTGTTTTTTCAGCAGTTTTCGGTGGCCATATCTCATAAATGATGTGAGATATGGATTGGTCAGTAGATGTTGTATGGAGATCTTGCTATCATGATTAGAACAACACTTGAATTTTTTTTCTAGCTGCTAGGGTTCCTCAGGTATCAGAAAATTAGTGTTACCAGGGTTCCTTGCCCTATAGGGCTACTGTATGATTCTGTAGATATGCGTAAGAGGGAGCACAGGGCCCAGAGGGCCCATGCTACCACAGATGTATATTGTTATGCAGAAATGGGCAGCTTAGTGGCCCTGCACTCCCACCAACACATGCTATTTACTAGTTGTATTACACTTTATCAAAAAGTAAGGAAATTCATTGCAAAAAACTTTCTTAATGCATCATTTAGGGTTAAAGCAACAAAAGTGGGGAAATGAGGCATTAGGGTTGAGCCCCTACCCCCTCACCACCCCATTCCCCCATCCTACACAGACTGACAAACGCTGGGGTGTGCCATTGCGTCATGAGGTTACTCTTACCCCATTCTCCTTTACTGTAGCCTTTTCAACCTGCTTACACGTGGAACGGGGTGATAGTTGGGCCTCATGACCCCATGGCACACCCCAGCATCTGTCAGTCTGTGGAGGATGGGAGTGGGGTGGTGGGGGTGTAGGGGCTCAACCCTAACATCTCATGTCCCCACTTTTGTTGCTTTAACCTTAACTGATGCATTAACTAAGTTTTTTACAATATATATATATATATATATGTAATAGATAAACAGCTCTGAGGTGTGCGGTTGCGCTCTGATATACGCACGCCTTGGTGTGTGTTGTATGCATGAGGCCGCAGGCTGAGTGCGTCAACCACCCAAGGTGTGTGTATATCAGAGCATGACTGCACACCTCAGAGTGGTTTATCTATCTTATAAAATGTCAAAATTGTTTTGCAGGGGGGTAGAAGTGCAGGTGTGCAATCACGCTGTTATATACACACAGTCATGTGATGTGCTTTATACAATCAGAAGTTTGGATTTGGACCACTCCTTTTTATCCATTTTATAAATATATATATATATATATATATATATATATATATATATCTCTAGAGAGAGAGTAGATAGATAGATAGATAGATAGATAGATAGATAGGGTAGATAGGGTAGATAGACAGACAGACAGACAGACAGACAGACAGACAGATAGAAAGATAGATAGATAGATAGATAGATAAATAGATAGATAGATAGATAGATAGCTATGGGGTGCATAACAGGGACCTGTGGAATACATGGTCTATTTTCACAAGACCTGTTTGACCTTGGGTAACCTCATGAGTGGTTTAAGCCACAAGTGATGTGCCTAAGGTCAAACAGCTTGAGTGAAAATAAATCATGTATTCTACAACGTCCCTGTTACATATTTCATTTATGCCATAGGGATCCTTTAGGACAGTGCAGGGAGTTTTGTTTTAAATTGTTTATATAATTTTTAATTTAAAGTTACATGGACTTTTTTTGGTTTTCCCAGTGTAGCTTTGCTTAGCATAGTGGGTGCCATATAATGGCTGTCAATGGTGTTTTGAACTTCTGTTGATATTGCAGCAACTTTTCAGTACTTTTTCACCAAATTTTCAACATGGGCTTCTTGGGACCCCACCTCATGAACACTGTCACTGACATTTTGTTAATCAGATCCATAAGCTGTTTTCATGATTGCTGTGTGAAATCACCTTTCAGGACCAAGTAATGAAATGACAGTGCCAGTGTTCATGAGGTGGTGTCCCAAAAAGCCCATGTTGAAAATTTGGTGCAAAGATACCGAAAAATGCCCGTGTTACATGTGGTTGTTGAAATGTTTCCATGCATGCTCGAAACTTCAGCTATGTTTTATACTTTCACTCCAAATTTTCAGTACTTCCATTTCTTCACACCACCTCATGAACAGTACAGCTGCCATTTTTTTATGACCTGCCTGAAGCACCTGTGGTGCAGAATGGCAAGGTCACTGTGTGAAATCATCTTTCGGGAATGAGTAACAAAATGACAGTGCCAGTGTTCATGAAGTTGGGTCCCAAAAAGTCCATATTGAAAATCCGGTGCAAAAATACCAAAAAATCCCAAGTTACAAGTGGTTGTCAAAATTTTTCTAGCATGCGTGTAAATTTGGTAATTTTTAATATTTTCACTCCAAATTTCCAACATAACCATTTTTCCACACCACCTCTTGCACAGTACAGCTGTCATTTCTCAGATCCTGCCTGAAATGTGTTTCCACACCAGTGGCATGGAATGGTGTTTTGTCATGGATTACGACATTTTCACCTAAGGGGTTTATGAGGAGGGGTGATAGATAGATAGATAGATAGATAGATAGATAGATAGATAGACAGACAGACAGACAGACAGACAGATAAAACCTTTCTTTTTTTTTGATAGAAGGTAACCTTTAGGACAGTGAGGCCCTGTTTTACAAAGTTGTCCTGTTTAAAGCTTATGGTTGCACTAAGAAAATTTCACACACAGATTTGCCATGGTTCCACAAAAACAAACAATTAAAATATTACAATTACATCAAGAAGGTGTCAGATTTAGATTTGTTATATATCCATGATTAGCAGACAGATAATTGAAGTATACACATTGATATGTGTATGGTAAGCCTGAATTTCTACAATTTTAAAAGACATACAAACTCAGTTTAAGACATACATCTGAGTTGCTAAAGGGAGAGTTTGATGAATTACAATCATCCCTTACTTAACCTAACCCCATCCCCCAGAGCAAAAACAAACTTTGGTCTAGAGGAGGAAAGTGTGTCTTATGATCAACCCTGATAAGAAGACTATGTTGAAAATTTGGGGTCAAAATATAGAAAAATAACAAAATTATGACCATTAATTGCAATTTCAGAATGGCTGCTCATAACTATGGAAATTTTCAATATTTTTACCCCAAATTTACAACATAGCCTTCTTATTATCCCACCTCATGTATGTCACAGCTGTAATTTTTTAAATCCTGTCCAAAATGTGCTTTTGAACCTGTGGCACAGAATGGCATTGCAGTTGCATAGAATTATGTGTTGGTGGGCAATTGAAAATGTTCCGTACTAGGTACAGGTCCTGGGGTAATCGGATGGCTATGGAAATAATTTGCTCATGTATCTATGGAGAGATGGGTGCACGGGGTCTGAAGAACCCTGCGCTGCCACAATAAAATAATGACAATGATGTGCCCTGTGCTCCAACAGAGAGATGAAGGTTAATTACAATGTCTCAACACTTACGAATGGATGGGAGTGCAGGGCCATAAATAACTACGGCTATGGTGATACTTTCACAAAAAAGTAAGGAAATCCATTGCAAAAAACTCCATTAATACATCAATTAGGGTTCATATTACAGCAACAAAAATATGGAAATGTGGTGTTAGGGTTCCCAACCCTAACACCCCATCCAACCCCCCAAGCAACTCTATCTGCCCACCTCACCCTCCACACACCAACAAACATTGTGGGTCTTGGGGTCGTCGACCCTAATTTTCACCCAGTTCTCCTATGCTGTACCATCTCAGCTTCCTTACACATGGAATGGTGTGAGCGTTAGGGTTGACAACCCCAAGACACACCCCGATGCTTGTTGGTGTGTGGAGGGTAGGTGTGGGTTGGGGTGGTAGGGTTGGTGGCTGGGTGAGATGGTGTGTTAGGGTTGGAAACCCTAATGCCACATTTCAATACTTTTGTCACTGTAATATGAACCCTATCTGATTCATTAAAGTAGTTTTTTGCAATGAATATATATATATATATATATATATATACACACACACACACACACACACACAGATATATGTGTGCATATATATATATATATATATTATATATACTGTATATATATATATTCATGACAGAAAAACTGCATTTAATGCATAAGTTAGGGTTAAAGCAACAAAGGTGAGGAAATTAAACATTAGGGTTGAGCCACTAACCCCCCCATACCCCACACCCCCCTACTCCACAGACTGAAAGATGCCGGGTGTGCCATTGGGTCATGTGGCCAACTCTCACCCCATTCCATGTGTAAGCAGGTTGACATGCTACAGTAAAGAAGAATGGGGTGAGAGGTTTTGCTTCATGACCCCATGGCACACCCTGGCATCTGCCAGTCTGTGGATGATGGGGTTGTGGGGTGTGGGGGGTTAGAGGCTCAACCCTAACATTTCATTTCCTCACTTTTGTTGCTTTAACTCTAACTGGTGCATTAAATGCATTTTTTTGCTGTGAATTTCCCTACTTTTTGAAAAAGTGTAATATAACTAGTAAATAACATGTGTTGGTGGGAGTGTGGGGCCCGATTGCCCATTTCTGCATAGCAATATGCATCTGTGGGAGCGCATGCCCTCTGGGCCCTGTGCTCCCACTTACACATAGCTACAGAGCCATACGGCAGCCCTATAACCCTTGTAACACTAATCTGCTGATATCTCGGGAACCATAGCAGCTAGAAAAAAAAAATCAAGTGTCATTGTAATCATGACAATGAGCACTGCTCACAACAGAAATCAACCAAATCCATATCTTACATTGTTTATGAGATACAGGCATCAAAAAGCACAATGGGTGCCAGAATGTTATCCTATGGGGAAAATCTCAAATTCGTGATGGCACATCTATGGAACTGCTTAATTCCCCAACACCTAAGCAACATAATTCACACCTGTAGGGCATCCCCTCAACATCCTGAAAATGTCAAGTAAAAAGACCAGACCATTCATTGGCAATGCAATGGTAAAGTTTTTAAAATCCTAGTCCACGAGGTAGCAAAATCCTTGACCGTCAGCTCGTGGACTAGGATTTTGACAGCTCGTGGACTAGGATCATTAGTGAGTCACAGTCAAAGAATTTTTAAATTTTAAAAAGCTATTTTTTGACCAAAATGAGCCAAACCCAAGGCATGGCTTTGTAGAGAGGGTCACCCTGAACAAAATCCTTGCCTCATTTGGTCCAAAAGTCACCCATAGAGAAATCTACAACATTTTATTTTGGGGAAAAACTGAAAAACAAGATAGCAGCTCTCAGACGAGGAATTTTCTGGCAGACCAGGATCCTAGTCCCTGAGCTACAAAATCCTTGACCGTGTGCCCATCTTTGTCTGAAAAATAACCATATAAATCTTGGAGTGAACTGAGCATGCTCAGAACTTGTAAATTAAAAATGTAATAACTTTGAAATGGATTAATATTTTTTTACCACATCAATGCTTGATTATTCCTTTACCCAACCTCTTTCTACGTTCCATATTTCAGGCCAAAAGACCACACGGTGTGGTTGCAGTGCCATGGGCAAAAAACATGTCAAAACTGGCAAGAAATGCAGTTTTTAGTGTTTTGCTGCACAGAAACCATAAGTCCGATCAAAACGCAACTTGGTAATCAAGAGATCTATTATACCAGACCACACATTCCAGATTTTGTGCAAATCCGTTGAACGATTGCAAAGTTATTAACACGCAAAAATTGAGGTTTAACATTAAAGTGCCTACTCAACCCTAACTATAGGGGCACAACCGCAGCCCTATAATATATATGTGTGTGTATGTGTATATATATACTGTATATATATATATATATATATATATAGATAACATATATCAATACCCAAACTCTGTAGTATTGACATTGTGGTTATCTGCTTTCTCATGTTGCACATACTATTAACATTCAGAGAGGCAATAGAAAAGCCCAATGAACTGGCACTGCATATGAAGAGACTAAAAGAAATAAGCAAACCAAAAACATTTTTAGATCTGTTTCTCTCGCCTCTTCCTACTTTTAGACAGATGTACACTTTTTCTTTTTTAGGTACACCTGCAAATGGGGCAGGTACATCCACTACACAGGAGGGTTCCTCTTGTGATGAGGGAATAAAAAATTCATCAGACTCTTCATCTGTGTCACCCCAGTGTTTTTCTCTGTTGCTGGTAATTCAAATGTATTTTCAGGGGCATAAGGACAGAACGCCGTGGTATAAATTATTGCAGTTAAATAAGAGCGTTCTCTACATCGCTAAGACATGCCGTCGCCGGTTTTTCAGTTTTGGACATTTTGGCACAAATAGACTTAATTATCCCATGATGACAAACACACAGCTAGATTTAGAGAACTTGGGTTATAAGCGGCCGACGAATGTAAAAGCAGCCCTCTTTTGCAGTGCTTCATATTATGTGCTACTGTGTGCTACGCTGCTCAGCTTAAAAACTTAATAAAAAAGTGTTTCTCTTCTGACCCTCTTTTTATCCTGCACTTTACATTTTGGCTTAGATATGACAGCAACAAGTTTTAGTCAGTACTCACCGCTCATAGATAAATCCACGCACTGTGTTCTCTTCACTTCCTTCATTCCCACTTTGTGCATCTGTGATTTTGCCCCCCCCCCACATCCATATAAATTTAAAGAGACAACATTCATTGTGCTGCATCCTATATCTGCTGGTACAGTCATCCAGTATTATCTCGTAATTATTGGCACCAATTACATGGCACTATATATGATGAGGCAGAACAGTTTCTTACCATTCAGCAACTGTTTGCCATGGGATTTGTGCCAACACAGAAAGGCAAGCAAAAGCTTGTCTTGGATAATTACCTCTATGCAAAGGAGAAAGACAGAGCACAGGGCAAAATATTTTGGAGATGCGAACTGAAAACTTGCCATGCCCATCTCCATACTTTAGGGGATACAATTACTCTACCACCCTCAGAGCACAATCATGCACCCATTCATGGATGCGTTGAGGTGCTATCAGCTCGAGCTGTCATGAAACAGTGAGCCGCAGAGTCCGAAGAGCCAACAAGAAATGTACTTCATCAGGGGTTGCAGCAGATTTCTGTTAGCCATGCCCACCTGTTACCCTCACAAGAGACACTATGGTGAGACATTCGCTGACAGTGTCAGCATGGAGGCACAATGATGTGGATGTAATGCAGTATTCACTCACTGTCAGTGGTGAACTGTTTCTGCGTCTAAATGAAGATGACATGCTAATCTTTGCCAGTGACACAGATCTATCAGTGCTTAAACAATCAAAGCACTGGTTCTGTGATGAAACATTCGCAGTGGCCCCAAGAGAGGATGATCAGCTTACACTATTCATGCCCTAGCGAACAGTGTAAACAGGCCCTGTGTATATGCTGTGCTGTCTGGGTGAAGTGAGAGCATCTATTGCAAGTTCTTTCTACATGTACAAAACTTGCTAGATGAAAAGCTGCAGGCTAGCACTGTAATGACAGACTTTGAATTGGTAGCAATCAATGTTATAAAAGAAATGATACCAACTGCTGAGCTTGTTGGCTGTAATTTCCATTTGTGACAAGCTCTTTGGCGGAGAGTACAACAGGTGCTTTTTGTCCTATTTTCTATATTTTTACACCTCAACTTTCACTAATCTTGACTGGACTGAATTTCAACAATTTGTCCGGCATCGTTAGGTCCCCGCTACCATCTGTCCATGCCTTATTGTCCGCGATGATTTGTCTGGCGGCAATACAGCCGCTTGCAATTTTCAGGTTCTATTGTTGGTTTTCTGCAATTTTTTAAGCTGTGTAGTCTTAGTTTCCTTTTTTTATTTGGTGACCATTTTGAAAAGTTCAGTCTCAGTGGTAGTTGGAGGGAGCATGCCCTGAGATAGTGGAGCTTCAGGTGGCCCCACCACCTCAGGTGTTTCAAGAATCACCTCCTCCATGTTCACGGCTACTGCTGAAGGGGAAGCAGCCTATTCATCTGCCACCTCACTAGGCTTGACTGGGATCAGAGATTCTGGAGTACAGACCTCATGGTGAGAGGACACCTCCTCCCCATCTGTTCTGGAAGTAGTGGTACATTCTCCATTTTGTACCAAAATACCAAGCTGAAACCATGACCATGGTACACTTGCTCTGGGCATAGACATGAATCTCTTGGGAGGCTTTTGAGCCATATTGACATAAAAGTTCCACTCAGCTTGGTCCATTTCATCTCCCCATTATATGAAGCCTATTGACAAACCCTATAAGACCTCATCACACAAGTTACATCTCATTTTATTTTAGCAGGTTTTACTGATATGTCCTAGTTCACTGCACAGTCCACACTTGACAGTGTCACGAAGATTACTCAGATGATCTTGTGCTCCACACTTGTAGCAGACTTTCAGTTGTCCTATACAAAATAGTACACCTATGTCACTCCATAGATTGAAGCAATTTGGCAGATATTTGATGCTTGAGTCACTAAGGAGCAGTTTCACTCTAATTCTCCACCCATTAGTCTGTATGTTTTCAATATCCATAACTGGTTCAGGTGTGTCCATAACAGTGTATCTTTGTTTCAACCAGCAAAGAATGTCTACTATACTCACTCCTTCATTTTAAATACTATTGTAACAGTTTTGATTTCTTTTTTTTTTCTGAGTGGCATAAGGTAAAAGGGACCAAAAATAAATATTTTTCAGTTGTTTATACTTTGCCCAGAACCTTTCCAGGCTTCCTGCAGTTCTAGAACTTACATTGTATGCCAGGTCACTGGGTGTACAGATTAGAGTATAGATCTCTGTAGCAACAATTGAGGCTGTTCTTTAGTGGGGTACGTGCTATGTATCTGTGGTCATGGACTTCTTCAAGCCCCCTCTTCCCTTGTGTTTTACGAAAATTGCATTGCATTACTTGGCCAGCTCGGTAGTGGGTCTGATAGAATCTGCATACAAGGTACAAAATATTTTATTGTTCGACATAGATGTCTTTACAAAACTTCACAATAATAATAAATAAAATTCTGCATTTAAATACATAACAATATCTCTGATTTTGCCCAGACAATTTGAAATAAAATCAAGTCTTCATATGTCAATGATTAAAATGATGGAACTACTACAATCTTCATAATTGCAATCTTTTTAAATAATTCACCAAATGGTGAAGTACTTCGGACATCATTTGTGGTAAAAAGATCCTTAATAATCTGAATTTTATCATGTGGTGTACCGTAGAACTTCAAGATAGGGCTGAGCCAATATTTCCTTTGTCTCTCATATTTATTGTAGAACAATACAATAATACATGTTCCAGATCATCCTCAGTTTTTAGATCACAATTGCAGAATGGGTTTGTTACCCCACCTCTGTTTTAGTTATAATATATATAGTTAGTCTTTTTACATTTCCAATTTGAATCTTGTCTATACCCTTCTATCATCTGGTTGAATTAATTTAAGTAAATATGGATCAATCCCAGTTTATAATTTAATAATCTTAAACCATCTATATTTTTTAAATGTTTTATTCTAAGCTCATCTTTCCTTAAGGCAGAGCCATGAACCCTTTTCCCCAATACATTCACTTATTTCAAAAAATTGACACAAATAGATTTCATGAGGAAGAGTACCCAATCCTAAAGGAAATATTAGATCCTTTATTTCCTTAATTATTGGAAATATAAAGCCCCTATAATTGTATTCAATGGCTTCTTCTAAAGCTATTCTAGGTATGCGAAAGTCAGGCAACAAAAATAACTTTAATGTATGTTTAATTCTTTGTATTTGCACCAGTGATAGCAATCAATACTGACCTAGTTCATTTCTAACCACTTCTATAGGGACTGAATTGGGAACCCCCAAAGTTAATCTATATAACTTATTTAATATTATTTCCAAAGGCTTAATTTTATAATTAGCCAATATGTCAGCCCCATACAGTATATTTGTTTTTAATTTTATTTTTATTACCTTTAGAAGATCCATAATACTTCCATTACCATATTTGCCTACAAAACTCTTGAAAGCATTGAACAATGTATTAAGTCTTGTTTTAAGTAGTAATATATGACTATTCCAGGAAATGTTTTCTGACTGCCTTATCCCTAGATAGTCATAGTATTTAACAGTTGTTATTTTATTTTTGTTAATATATAAATGAGGGATCTTCTGCTGCTTATTCCCAAATATCACCATTTTTTTTACGTTTAATCAGTTTATCGGTACATAATTTGAAAACATGGTTTAATTTTCTCTGTAATCCTATAAATGAAGTTGACATCCGAACTATGTCATCCGCGTAAGCTAAACACGTGATGTTTTGAAACCCGAATGTCGAAGAATGAAATTCAGAATCCTCCAGACCTTCTATTATTGCATTAATACACACATTAAATAAAAAAAGGTGCCAGAATACACCCCTGCCTAACCCCATGATTGGTGTATATTTTGTACAATAAATCTCTCTTTTGATTATACTGGACTTGAATCCATGTATAATTATGAAGATGTATCAATATGTCCAACAAATTCTGATCCATTCCATAGGCAGCTAATTTGTTCCATAACAAAGGTCAGTTATCGTATCAAACGCTGTCTTTAAGTTCACAAAGCATTAAATTAATTTAAGTTTTTTTTCTTTACATATTTTCATATCAGATTAAATAAAACATGACAATGCTGCAACGTGGGCCTATTTTTCCTAAAACCATCTGGAACTCACTTATAATATTATTATCATTGGCCATTTTTGGATCCTCTTCAGTATAGTTCTAGTAAATAACTTCTGTGAGGTATCCAATAGACTTATAGGTCTGTACATCATGGGGTCACTAATGTTTCCATTTTTAAATATTGGACATATGTTACTACCCAGCCAGGTTTCTGGAACTGTATCACATTGGACATGTTTATTAAATAGTATATGAAAAATTGAAATCCACCACTGTGGGAAGAACTTGAATAGTTCCACTGTTGTGTCTTCTGGACCTGGGGCTTTATTATTTGCCATATCCCTTAATGCTAACAGAATTTCTTTCTCTATAAATAAATGTCTTGAAGATTCCAAGTTTTGAAATTATAATTGAGATTCATTACTGTTTTCTTCAGTGTAATATAGTGCCGAGAAGTGAGTATCTCACTGTTTTGGGGTAATTGCTGCTTCAGTTTGTTTTCTATATTGTAAAAAAAACATAACTTACCAATGTCCAGAATTCTTTTATATTATTTGTTGCTATGGAATGTTTTTATTTCATCCACATATTATGATGAAATTTTTGTTTTTTCAGTTTCCAGTATTAGTTTATGTTGTTTCCTTGTTTTGTTCAATGCTTTCAATTTGTTTTTATTTGGATATTCTTTATAGTTCCTCAACAGATTATTCAGTTCTTTTTTCTTTTGTCTACAATTATAATTAAACCATGTTTTCTGTTTATTATTTTTCTTTATTGTTTTAAATGTCATAAATGGTTTCAAATACCATGTTATAAATTCCTATCAGTTATATTCTCACCTAATAATATCTTTTCTCTTGAAGCCATCATATAATCTGAGTTCAGTATCTCCAAGAATGTGTTAAGTGATTATGTAGTCCATCTAATTTTATTTATAAATCTCCAAATAATCTGTTGAGTAACTTTCATCTTTATTAATCGACTGTTGATCTTTAACAACAATTTTTAGTTTTAAAGGAAGGTGAGATGACTCAGCCCTGTTTAATATTTCAAAATCTTCTATCAGCTGGATAGCTTCTTGATTAATCCATATTAAATCGATCGTAGATACCCTATTTGGCCCCACAAATGTATAGCCACCTTGAGGGCCATTATTTTTTCTACCATTAATTAAGCAATATTCTTGGTTTTTCATGACTTTTAGAAGCATCTTCCCCCTGTACATTAGTGATTTTATCTTTGGCTGCTCTGTTTACTCTAATATTGTTATTAATTATAATTATTCCCATTAGAAGAACATCATCATCTATTGTAAACATTTCTTTTTCTTTATAAATTCTGGCAGTAAAATCACCCAGAATTATAACTGGGACTAAATCATATTTATTATTCAATTGCTCTAAATATTGTTCAAATATTTCTCAGGGAAATATGTTGTTATTCCTTACATTTCTTGGAGGAATATAGATATTTATTATAATACATTTAGAATCTGTATTATCCAAAAGTAAACTAATGGTATTTGGTATTGCACTATCTAATTGTATTATTCCAAAATTCAGTGAAGTTTTAATATAAATTACCACTCCTCCTTTAGATCTACCTAATTTTTTTGATCTAGTAGCTGTTTCAATAAAACCACTGTAACCAGGCAGCATAGGTGAATTTTGATCTATTAACCATGTTTGTTGGAGACATATTATGTCTCCAGTGTTTAGGAAATGTAAAACAGTAGAGTCTGCCAGCTTACTTGTTAACCCTTCAGTGTTCCATGAAATTATCTGAATTATGAATTTCTTTTGTAATTTTGTAATCTCTTGTTTATTTATCATTTTAATTCAATGCCTTCCTATACAGTGTTCTGTTATCTGTTGTCAATTACCAGAATCATTTAGATCTACTAGTTCTCAAGTTGATTAATCTTTTTTTTCAATTGTTTAATCAGGAGTGGCACACTAAGCTGAAAGCTTGTTTACAGGTGCGACCTGGGAGTACAGGGAAGTTACGTGACTTGCTCAGGGCCACACAGTATGCAAGAGAGGGCTGTGGGATTCAAACCTAGGTCTCTAGATTTGCAGCTCAGAGCCTTAAACCACTTTGCTATACTGCTTCCTCTGGAATCCTGAGGAGTCCAAAATTCTGGCCTTCTTTTTTTATTTAGTTGTTTAACCAGGTATAGCACACTAAGCTGGAAGCTTTTTTACAGGAGCAACCTGGGAGCACAAAGAGGTTAAGTGACTTGCTCAGGGTCACACAGTATGCAAATGGAAGCTGTGGGATTCAAACCCAGGTCTGGTCTGCTGGATGTCACCAGATTTGCAGCTCAGAGCCTTAGACCACTGCGCTATACTGCCTCCATTACTAAAGCTATACTTCTCCATTACTAAAGCTACCATCTTGGGTGAATCAAATAGTATATCTATTTGGGGGATGTCACAAATAGCCTTGTGAATTTTAATACTGGTTATCAGGGAAGAATTTATATTTAGTTTCAAAATACAAGAAAGGAAATAGCTATTTCTTTCTTTCTTTGTCCCACTGGCTGCCCTTTAGTTAGTTCCCAGTCAAACATAGAAAGGATTTTACTTTTCCTCAGTTTAAGTTGACATTCTTTATAAGATTCTATTACTGATATCCAATTATCTACCTTATCCTTTTGTAGTGTTTTTTTTCCCCAATCTATTCGATTTTTGAAATTCTGTAAATTGGCAGTTGACTGAGGGGCCATTTGCAGGGTAAGCAAGTTAAATCCCTTTCTACTTAAAGGTTGCTCCGTATCCCAGATTTTGTTAGCAGTTCCTTCTGAATCTGCATAGCTTCAAAGAGGCCTAGGGGGCTGTGTGACCTCTGTTCTCTGGTTTGCACCATAAGTATTCTTCTGACCACCATTTTTCTGGTCTGTACTACAAACAGACCTAAGTTCAATCCCTGGACCAGAAACAGAAATTATGGCTGCTGACCTTGCTGCTTCATTGCACAAATCATGAAGTGTCATAGAAATATAGTACTGGAATTATCCATTATGGTTGAGGGCACATTTTCAGATGAAACATCTACAGGTTCTATGTTCACAGCATGCTGAGGTAAGTCAGAGTGGAGGTGGGGACTTGAAATATGGTCGCTGTGCCAGAAGTAATTCTTTTAAACAAAAGTGGCTCAGTCACTGAGGTAAAGTTAAACTGTGTACTGTCACAACAGCAAACCTTTCAAAGTGAATACCATTACAGCGACAAACATCTGCAGGTTGCTATAATGGTCCCGGTACTGTTTCTCACAGTGTTATTCCCCCACCCTATAACAACTCTGACACGGAGTTGGTTATTTTAATAAGGGGGGGCATAGCAAAAAAACATTTTGTTTTGGAAAGTACAATGCTAACTGTCGGTATTGTGCCCACTGCTGTCCTGGATGTTAACAACAATGTTGTTGCTGCAGCATGGTACATCCAGGTTAAACATAGCTGGCACTTCTAAATCAAACACTGGAGAGTACCTCTCAGAAGAGCATGGCTGGCCCACACATACAGTCTCTGTCTGCTGCTGCTGCTGCAATTATCATTATCTTCACTGTACACTTCTGTTATTATTTTCTCCAAAGACTGTGCACTTACTGGCCCTAGACACGTCCAAGAAGAAGTGTCTGTATCTTTTATTCAACCTGCTTGTTTTAGCGTGGTTTCCACTGACCAGCTTTCTGCATCTGTATTTTTCCTCTCAGAACCTGGCTGCATCTCAGCTGACTCTGCTGTTTCTTTGACAGTTGCCATCTTGCATCTGAAAGTACAAATGACAGGCCTTTGGTGTTAACTGTGGCTGCCTCACCTGTCTCTTTCCCCAGCAGCTGCTCCTTCTTTTTGCTGCAAAGTTCTGCCATGTCAGCAGGCTGCAGTAGTACACTTGACTGTGCACTGTTCATTTCATTAACCAGGTCATTTTCCATGTAGTTTTCACCTGCCGCATTCAAGCTTGAAATGTGTGTGTATTCAGTAGGATTTTCTACAGAAACTGGCAACTGTAGTAGCTGTAGAATCTGTAGCAGTCGATGTAGACCTCTGGGTCTTCTGTGCCTGGAACCTCTCCTCTTCTTCAGCTAGGAGCATCTGCAAATTCTACCTCTTCAGTTGATATGTCTTCACCAGTTCTCCTTCTTCAGTGGCCAGAAGTCCATTGGACTCATCCCTTAAACCTTCAGGGATCACTAGACTGACAGTCTCTTGCATAATATTCTCTTTAACAGTGAGACTGCCAGAAGGGCTACCACTATCAGCCATTTTTCCTGTAGTAAAAATGCCTTCAGATCCCATCTGTATCCCTAGAGATGTTTCAGAGATGGGAAACTCTTCAGTGTTTTTGGGTAGAGAGGGAGGATGATCCTCCACCTTGGTAGCCATGCTGCCCCCTTCTCCTTATCCAAACTCCAAACTCACACCAAATAAGAATCAGGAAACCACAGGCACCCAATGCCAGCAGCAGGGAAGTTTCCCTAGTGTCCTGGTCAATATTTCCCATATCAATGAAATAGATTACTGTAACTCCTAGTCAGTGTCCTACTAGTTAGTCAATTTAATCAACATATGCAGCTTTGACTCCTTGGTAGGAGTGCAGGCAAGCACATGAGATTATGAGTGCCCCTAGGTGTGAGGAGTAGTCAGGTAGAAAACCAAAACAACCAAAAACAAATCTGGCAGTTTTGTTCTTCTTTGGCCCTTCTGGGTCATCAAAACCTCAGGAGAGTCATTTCAGTATCACAAATATGCATTCCATGATGTTAATAAATGACATTTCACTACAGTTCATAGTTAGTAGTAATTTCATGATTTCCTGCTTCTTCATTCTTGTCATAGATCACAGATGTACAGTTCTGGCAGGAGACACAGATGTCTTTTTCCTTCAAGTATTTATGGTTGTTTTAATATGCATGGTGCCTTGTCTGTCTAATTAAACACCTGTAAGCCTGAAAACAAACTAATGTCTTAAATACTACCGCAGAACTGTCTGTATTAAGTGTGTTCAAGTTCCTTCAAGTTCCCTTTTATGCAGCATCCTTTAGCAATCATGCTTTGAATAAGTAGAACAGCCTGATGGTGCAACCCATGTGGGAGATACATGTGTGTGTGCAACTACGAGACTGACTTCTTCTTCTTTTAAGTAAGGGCTCAGCTACTGTGTGGAACTTAAGCATTTAGATGGCACATGATTGTCTATACAAGTTTTTATTTTTAGCAATACAGCCAGTCATTCACATTTATGAGTCTGATTCTCAAAATACTTGTTTCTGCTTGAAGGGTTCTCTATGGCACAGTAGACTGGGAAGGCTGAGAATCAATGTTTATAATGAAAGGACAAAAGAATATGGGATCCTTCTTCTGTTATGGTTAATGTGCATATGGTCCCATATTCGAAGTTCTCAGTTTGCTCCTTGCAAAGTCCCTATCCTGAGTGTAAATAAGTGCAATACCATAGTTACTCTATTCAAGGGGACAGCCCATCAGTGCAGCAGTAGTAGTAATAAACTTTATTATGTAACGGCAAGGAAGAATGCTAGCCTCTAATTGGTTAGTCTTGGACTGGATCCATGATATTATAACATCATAGATCTAGTCCTAGCACACAAATGACTGCATTGAATGTTAAAGGAATAACTCAGGGAAAGTGAAGCCATCAGTGTGATCAGCTTCACTTTCTGCTCAGCAGCCCATTTCACTGTGCCCCACTCCTCAGTTCAAACAACCATATAACTTATTCTTATATAAAACAAAAAACTTCACTTCCACCAAATCACAGTGTGCCCCCCTCAAAAGTCACAAAAACATTCTGTTTGCAGTCTACAGAATAAATTCAATTTTCATGGCCATTTTCCCCCCCGAATCCAGCAGCTTCTGTGAATCACAGAGACCATAAATGCCAGTTGCTCAGTTCAGTGATGCCACTCAGTTTGTGGGAAAAAAAGGTGCCAGGGACATTTTATTTATTTTCTCTTTCAAGAGGCACACATCCTCCATCCCTGCCCTGCTCAAAAAATAAAAGTACAGCAGTACCTCTAATTGTTTTTTTCCCCCAGAACAGAGTCATGGTACCTAGTCTCGCCAATCGGCTTAGCCATCCCAGTCCTTAGCATTGGCTCGCTGGCCATGCTACTCAGGTTACACAGCAATCACAACTGTTACAGTAAAAAGCAACCAAAAAACTCAACAACTTCACTGCAAGTATTTCCTAACAGCTGCACAGACTGGGGTAGGGGGGGACTTGAAGAGAGATAGCAACATTTAACAACAGTGCCCTATAACAACAGCAGCACTTTCTGGACAAAATGAAAATTATGGACTTTTTTCCCAATCCATACATCTGCACATATAAAAAAATGAATTAAAATGTAACAAAAAAAAATCTTACTTTCCATTTTGTTTTCATAAATGAGCCATTGTATAATAGGAATAAAGCACTCCACAGTGTGTGTTGTGCTGGGATAACATCACTTTTTGGGTGTTGGAAGCACTCAGCCAGTGGCCTCATGCCCAACCACTTGAGGCGCAGTATTATCCCAGTGCAAAAGACACCCTTTAGTGCATTATTCCAATACTTATATATCACCCAATCCCAGGAGCTCTAAGCACTTAACAAAATAAATACAAACATTGCAAAAGGTAAGACATTACTATAAACTAACAGAATAAGAACTGTTAAAGATGTAAAATGTATGTTTAAAATCATTTAAAATGAAAGTGCAAAGAAGGTCAGTAAGTTCGTGTCTGATGGATTACTATATAGTGCCAAAAACCTCCTGTTAAAGAAGGGATTTCAGTAGGGCTACCTCTTGTGATGCTCATGATCTGGGTCCAGGAATGAGCCTGAGTTGTTAGGGGATGGCTACAAGGAGGAGGACTGAGCATTCCAGAGGATGCTCTCCTCCTCCAGGGATGGAAGATCACTATCCTTGCCGCATTATTGCCACCTGGGTGACCTCAGGTGTCAGTGAGCTGAGATCACCAAAAGGGAGGGGGAAGGTTCCAGCCAGGGATCCACACTGTGCACAAATATGCGAGAACACACATTTGTCTCCCTCGCCAGGGGATGGTACAGAAACAGAAATAAGTGCATTCTTGATGCTGGCTTCTATAGACCATGGTAGATCTGTCCCAGTCCATGCCAGCTCCTCTGTTGCCCAACAACTGGCATGCTCAGTGATATATCCCCACCCTATACCCCACCTAGGGGGGAAAAATGAGGTTCCCATTGAGTTTGACAGATAGCAGGTAGGTAGTCAATGGCGGGGTGCAGAGGTTGTAGTGAGGCTAGAATGATAGGCGTATCAAACATAAAGTAAAAAAAAAAAAGAGTTGCTATATTCAAACATGTTCAGAGTAAACTGTGTTGGTGACCTAACAATATTTGAATATAGATCTTAAAGCAAAGCCCAAATGAAGGCACTAAATGGTGTGCTCAGCACAAAGCACAGCCCCCTACTGGTGACAGAGAGTTATGAGCCTACTCTGCAGATAGGGCTTGCATGGTGCAGCCCGAGTTAGGGCATCCTAAACCAGTTAGTGCTCTTGCACTAACTGGCTATATTCAGAAGGTCACATGCAAATTTGATCTTTATTCATGTAGGGGACTTAGCAGTCATTTGCATCTCAGTAAATTGCTGTAGGTAAACAATGTATAGTACTCATCCTTATTAAGTTGATAATGTGTCTTTGTGACCTTCAACTTTTCATGATTCTTTGCCAAATAATGGGACAAGCGATGATGCCCTAAATTTCTGGGTTAAAGTGTATACCTATATGGAAGATACTGGTAGAGTCTCATCAAGAAGAACCACACCCTTTTTTCTAGTTTGCAGGTTGCAAACACAGGTCTTTAGAGCACATTCACTATGCAGATGGTATAAAGTGAAAATACTGGATGAAATTCTGTGTACCCTGTCACCATACTGAACATGGCTAGCCTTTGACCTGAGAGTCACAACTCCTATTAGGGATCACTCTTGCATCTTCAGTCATTACCATAGACATCCTTTCCAAATCTCTATCTCTGACTCAAGGTGGGTATATGACCCATTTCCTATCCATACATCTAGGCTGGGAAACTAAGAATCACCACAACCATTATGGGCTGTAGCTTACAGCTTCCATGGCAAAACCAGAAGTCCTAGCAGGACTGAGGCCTGAATACTCAGATTGAGCTATTCTGTACCTGTTTTCAATAGCTTCTGGTATTTACACTTTTTTCTCCTGTCAGTAGACAGAATAACACAAATCCTTTTGTATCTGTTCTTGTTCATGGATTTGGAGCATCTGTCTGTCTATGCTTGTTCAATGATTCAGGGTACCTTTTATCTCACAACTCAGATACCATTAGGCATGTCTGGTACACCCATCATTGAATGCAACTGTATGATCCCTTCTCTACACCTGAAGTACTTTTGTGCAGCACCAAGAGCACCTAGTACCTTCCCATATTCTTGGTTGACTCTTTCACTCACCCTCTTGGCATCTGGTTTTAGATGTCTTATGATGGATAGACTTCAGATATTGCATAGAGATTTACCCCATGAGCACCTGTATTAACTCAAGGATCTGCTACATCAGTATCATGGCATATGTGGTTGCTGTGGATGTACTTCATGGGCATATATTATATCACTCACCCAGGACCCTGACACCATCCTCAAGGCAACTCATGCCTGGTGTTTAGCTTTGGAATATACCTCTTTGGTGAAATATTTATTCATTTATTTAAAAGTTTTACCAGAAAGACACAGTGAGCCCTAGTGCTCAATTCCAGGTGTGTCCTGGGTGAAAGGAGCATAAGGAACAGTACATACACATTGGGTAATAGAAAACATCAAGGTATCTAAATCATTGTTCCACAAATAAACATCACTGTAGCGCTTGTTTATAACCAGATTCTAGTCTCCTGGGTTTTGAGTATAAACTGTTTGGTTTGGTTTCTTAGTGTAGTCTTCATTTTCTGCTTTATGCTGGAATCTGTCAAACCACTCAGTGATAACATACAAATGTATCACTTGAGGGGGAACCTAAATACAGGTTCATTACATCTGTGTGGTGTTCTTGTCCATCCAGGACCCAGCAACTGAAGACTGGACCAACCAAGAAACCTGTGCCACATCCCAGACTCAGGATTCCTAGTAACACATTCAAAGTTTGACAGGTCCCAACACCCACTTGCAGCTACTGTCATGTGCTTGAAAACCCCAAAGGACTCTGTGAGAACACCTCAACCCAAACCTTGTGAACCTGAGCTCTCAAAGACCAGTGAACTAACTTCACTTTTCATGGAGTCTCCTTTTTATGGCCGTGGGTGTAGCCTACAGCTATCACTTTGGCTTGAAAAGGGGTTTCCATGGATCACATTGTTTAGTAGTTTTCAGTGTATCCATCCATAACACTGAAAATCCCTATGGTAGTTAAAAATTACTCCCTTCTTTCTGTTTAGAATGATGGACACAGAACTCAAAGCTGCATTTCTCTGAGAAATGTGCACACCTTCCAAACAAATCTAAATATCTTTAAAACTATTCAAAGTGCACAAAAACAACCAGGGTGAAAGTTGTTCAGGGCAAAATGACTTTTCACAAGATGGTAGTCACTAATCTGAATTTTTTACATTTTGTAAAATATGGTCTTCCAAACAACCTCATCTTTTTGTCTCTGAGTGAACACAGTAGGAATCATGCCAAACAAATTTAAATATCTCACAAAGTATACAAGTTACCAATATACAACCAACATGAAAGTTATTCAAGAGAAAATGACTTTTCAAATGAGGGTAGTCATTTATTGGATTTTTTTAAATATAGCTATCCAAAAG
Source organism: Neoceratodus forsteri (assembly GCA_016271365.2). NCBI lineage: Eukaryota > Metazoa > Chordata > Ceratodontiformes > Ceratodontidae > Neoceratodus > Neoceratodus forsteri. Next base: position 141,017,047 of record CM057459.1, on the reverse strand, counting down.
GTGAAAATTATGAAGAAAAATTAAAATTTAAGTAATCAGATAGCCATAATTTAAAAAATATAATTAGTGCAGCTTAATGAATAGGCTCATTTGAAAGGTGTTTTTGTCCTGAACACCTTTCATACTGATGGGTTATGGGTAATTGCCATACTTTTAGAGATATTTACATATGTTTGGGATAACACCTATTAAATTTCTGACAGCCTGATTACTGAAACCACCACGCTGAGACCAGAACATATGGTTTATATTTTGTCATGCCTAATTTAACAGCTGACCCTCAAGTTATTCTAGCAATGTAGAACACATCAATGGAATTCTTTAGTTCTTAATATGATGAAAAAAATAACAGCTTGAAACAAAATGATCTGCTTCTTGGGGGCACATTAGATCTTGTCAGGACGGAATCATGTCAGATCTTTTCAGGAAAAAAGCATCAGGTTAATTTTAGTAATTATTAGTCAGCAATATTTATATGTGAAGCTGACACTGAGCAGAGAGGAGGAAGAAGGAAGACACAGAAGAAAATAATGCTCACACACATAAAGATGACTTGGCTGTATGCGAAATTGTTAGAAGCAAATGCCTAATACCTTTTAGGCATCTATGCTGCACCATTGATTTCTTTCTTTTATGTCCTCTTTGGCAATTTCTACTATTAAAACACATTAAATGTATGGTTTACTAAATCGTGACCTTGGGGTAACTCTTGAATGACTCCTAAATACATTTTAAGTCATTCCCTTTATGGGAGGTCAAGACCTGTGCAAAAGGTCAAGTGTTATGTTTTCATATTTTTGTATAAATTTCCAAAGTAAAAGTTTGAAGAAATAGAAAAGTATGTACAACTAATCTCCAATGCATTTTCAAATCAGAGAGAAGTTAATATTTGCGCAAAATCAAACCCAAAGTGTATACAGTTTTGTTCTAAAGTTATTTTATTCTAAATCTTATTGAACTGTTGAGTGTTATTTTTTCATATTTTGTTTACAAATTTCAGAAGTAGAAGTGTGGAGAAATACAAAAATATGTACAACTAATCTACTATGCATTTTCAACTTGGAGAGAAGTTAATATTTGCAAAAAACAAACCCAAACTTTATACAGTTTTTGTTCTAAAGTTATTTTATTCTAAATCTTATTGAACTGTTGAGTGTTATTTTTTCATATTTTGTTTACAAATTTCAGAAGTAGAAGTGTGGAGAAATACAAAAATATATACAACTAATCTACTATGCATTTTCAACTTGGAGAGAAGTTAATATTTGCAAAAAATCAAACCCAAACTTTATACAGTTTTTGTTCTAAAGTAATTTTATTCTAAATCTTATTGGACTACCGATGAACTGAGCAAAGAAATGTTTAGATAAAACAAATTGATGACTCCAGGATTGGGAGGTCATTAAAATTGCAAAAGTTTAAATTATAAAACCTTAAATGCACTCATTAAGACCATTCTTCTTAGTGTGTAATTATAATGAATTAAAGACATTTGAATATAGAACTACATTTATACAACCATTGTGATACCTATTTTTAGGATCAGAGGAATGGTGAAAGGCTACCAAAACACGGTGATCTCATTGCTTCAATGCTTCAGTGTATGTGGATCAAACCAAAAAGAGCCATAATAAAAGCTCGTATTGTCTCAAAAATTTTTTTTATTTTATTATATTTGATTTAACCTGAAAATACAAAATAGCAATAAGGAAGTAAAATAATCAAGATGAGATTTTAGTGTTCTCCAACCATGCATTGAAGCTGAGCCAAAATAGAGGCTTCTGTCTTCTTCAAAGCTATTATATGTTATTTTGATATATTTAATATTCTGTATCTAAGTAGACACTAGGAAAAAAGTTTATTGGGTGTTTGAAAACAGGCAAATGCAACCAGACACGGAAGGAAGTCAAAAGAGAGTATCGGTTCTATGGGCTAGTAACAAGTTGAGGAGCTCACTTGACCACTCCAACAGGGGGCCATGCACCAACACTACTGACTGCTGGTAGGCACTGGTAGCAGAGAAGGAGCTAGGCAAGTGCTGCAAGCAGTTAGCGTTGGAGGAGGAGGTGGATGGCAGGCAGCCTGCCATAGTCCAGCTCTTGTTTAAAATCCCTGGTGGTGCCTGAGTGGCTGCAGCAGCCCTCCATCTGTAGGGATTAAGGGCATCCAGTTTAGCTGTCCTGTTGTATTCAGGCAGGCTTGAGCTCCATGTCAGCAACAGGTCCGACTGCGGCCCTGGACCCCCAACTCTGCTACTTGTACGGGACTGACCACTTGAGAGTGAGGGATCCTCGCTGCTTGCAAAGGAAGTGGGAGGGGTAGCAGTTGATGTTCATTTGTGTGCTTGGGCAGGAAGAAGGGCTAGCTGGGCTGGGAGGAGTGCCCTTGAGTGAAAGCATTGCATGTGTCTGAACTGTTGTGGATTGCACGGGTGTAGGCAGGGTGGTGCTCAGTGTGTTCACCCACCCCCCAAAATTGTCTCAGAAATTTTAAAATTCCTGTATTTTATTTTTGGGTTGGTTCAGGCTCAGCTGCTAAACTACTCAGTGTCTCAGCAGACTCCATAGTGGCTGGAGCTAGCTGCAACACAATGTGCATGCACGGGACCATTGAAGGCTAGGTGCAATAGAGACAGCATCAACAGAGAGAGCGGGAGAAGCCTGGTGAGACAGACTAGTGAGCATGCTGCTGTGTTGCATCATCTGTACAGCACCGAGCAAGTTGTGGCATCCTGTCGACTGTCATGGTGGTACAGTAGGACTGTGTGTTGATCTTCTCTAGTCTCAGTTGAACTATGGGAGAACTTGAAGTATAGTCTGTCACAGAAAGAATAGATCCATCTGGGGCTGAGCTGTGAATAACACATGGTGCATCTTCTTGACTGTGATGGACGCTGGCTGGATTGGTTGTGTGGTCTGTAGAGAAGACAGGAAAGATCAAGGAAAAATCTGCCCTGGCCTAGTGGCCTGTAGGCCTTTCTTGGGAGGGGAGCAAGTGTTAAGGCAAGCCAGCAGGAGGATAATAAGCAGAAAAGTGGTGAGTGGAGAAAAGAATAAAGATTGTTTCGGGGGAGGTGACTTCTCTCATTCAGATAGGTGGTGAGGGGTATTGGCACCATCTCCCAGTGCAACCCACTCATTACATCTCAACCCCACTGATGTTCTGCCCAACTTGGAGCTTATCACGTGGAGTGGGAATAGGTGTGGAAAGGCAGATGCCTGGCTGACATCTTTGTCTCTAGCTGTTGCAGAGTGCTTCCATGTGCAAAGGTGGAATGGGGTTAGGAGTACTCTTTATATGCAGAGGTGGGATGGTGGTAGAGAAGGATTGATGCAAATGTGTGGAGGTGTCCCCATGTGTAGGAGTGGGATGGATGGGAAGCAATGCTCCCCATGTAGAGGCAGTGGGATGAAGGGGTGGATTGCTCCCCATGTACAGAGCAGATATGATGTGGGAGGAAACCTCCTCATGTGTGGAGATTGAATGGAGGGGGAGGAGTGCTCCCTATGTGCTGGAAGTGGGGTGCAGTGGAAGAAGTGCTCTCCATGTGGGGGAGGTGAAATATAGTGGGAGAAACACTGGGGGCGTCAGGTGATCAGTGCTCACAATGTATGGAGGTGGGATGGAGGTGGAGTAACGATACCTATTTGTGGAGATGGAATGGCTCTCCATGTTCAAGTTTATTGTGGAAGGATAACATCCATTAAGCTAGCTCATTTGCAAGGAGGTCCCTTGTACAAGCAATGATAAAGACAACACATAGTGTGAAATACAAAAAGTAAAGACACATAATATAAATTAAAATACATCAGTTTTCTTTACATTAGTATATACAATAGATAGATATTGTATCTATAAAAGCATCCATTTCCTGGGACTCTGGGCACTGTACAATACAAACAGAAAACAACAATATAAAATCATACGCCAAAAATATATGTAAAATTCAACTAGGAGCAGATTTAAAATGCATCTATCTATTCCATTAACATCAAAAAATTAATCAATAAAAGCTTACTGCAACAGGTAAGTTTTTAGGCCCTTCTTACAAGCTTCTACTGAGGCAGCCTCCTTGAAATAGACAGGAAAGGAGTTCCACAAGGTAGGTGCTGCCACCGAGAATGCCCTGTCTCTGGAATGCCACAACCTTACCCTGGGAACTCCAAGGAGGCCTCCCCTAGCAGAATATGTACAATTCTGAATTCATGGTCAGAGCACGTTAGGTGGGAGAGCCTCTGGCTGAAGCAGAGTGTTCTGCAAGTGTAGAGGTGTGGCATAGGGTGAGGAAGTGCCAATCATCCAAAGCCCTCTTTAATCTTCATACTAGCCCTGGTGGAACAGGGAAGGATATGAAGGGCAGATGTGCAACTTGCATCTCTATCCATGGCTGCTGAAGGGTGCTACCCTTGTGTGGAGGTGGGATGGGGTGATGGGGGATCACTCTCCCAGAGCCACCTGCCTGGAACCCACCCAATGCCAGTTCCAGCTTTCATGGAACTGAGATAGGTGAAGACAGGTCTTCAGATAACTCTATTTTGGACATATTTTATTGCCCATAAATTTGCTTAAAATGTCCAAAAATGTACTCTTTGGAGTCATTGACATCCACTTAGCAATCCCTTGTTTAAGGACTGATGTTCACTTTTCCTGGTGTGGACATCACATCATATCTTAATATTTTTTTTATCCTGCTGTGATTTGAACCAGTTGCCAGTTGCCATGGAGACAAGATGGCATCGAGCTTTTTTTATTTGTTTCCAAATCCCATCCTGCCTTCCCCCAGCAAACTGCCGGCCACATGTGTAGTCAGGCCTTTCTATGCTGCTTGGCTAACAGTCATGGTGAGCTGGTGAGCACAGCAGCCAAACCACCAGTGAGTAGCAGAGGTGTGAGCTGACTGAGACAGTCTGTCGGCGATTTTGCAAACTGTGATGCACGGACTACTATGCAGATGCTCTAACAATAAAGCTAGTGAGGTGGAGCATGGAGGAAGAGGACTGTGATCATTGGAATCTGGGGCTACTGCAAGTCGACCTGAGGACTGTCCGGAGCAGAGGGGGGCCACAGACCAGATATGTGATGCGGGTCACTAGGGGTGCAGAGGGCGGGAGCTGTAGGATGTCAGTCAGAAGGTGGAGGAGGCTAGAGCCAGCCTGACCAGAACTTAATGCTGGTTCCCTGCTGCTGCGTTGCTTGTGCCACTGCCAATGTGTCCCACGGGAAGCAAAGAGGAAGATTAAGAACAAGAATGGTGGAGAGTACTAGTACTACTCTATTCCACACTACAAAGTCCAGCAGAGGTAGGCAGAGATCCCTGGCTTGAACTAATCCTGCATTTTGTAAAATAGTCAAACTTCTGAGCATTGATTCTGTGTGCTTTGCTATGTGAAATATGCACTCCTAAGAAAATTATAATGTAGTGATTGTTATGAATCTGCTGAAGTCTGCTGTTCTTGTTGGAACTGAATGTTCTTTTTCTAGCTTGGGTTGGCACTGCCCATTCCTTAGGTGAGAATGAGATAATTGCCCTTCTGAGCCTGTGTGGTAGCTATGGGATCGTTATATGAGGGATAAGGGCCTGAAGCTGCTAAGGGGACTCAAAAATGCCTCTTCAATGGTAGATCTAGGGGCAAAGTGTATCACTGTGCCCTGCAAACCAGTCATATGGTGTCTCACCTAAAGGTAGGCAAAAAATTGCACAACCTGTAAGCCCACTGCCTACCTTTCCAGGTCTAGGGAATATATGCTGCATTGCCAGCTGTGGTGTTATATTTGAGGAGCGGATACCTGCAGTCAGAAACACTAGAAATTTAATAGACTGAGATCCACCAGGCTTTTATGTTAGTTTTTTTTTTATACCATTGCTTTATTGCACTCTGTACTAACATTTAGACACAAACGTATTCTGATGCAGCAATGCTTTAAGTGGCATCGGACTGGAACTGGAGCTGGAACTGGACTTTTTGATAATCTGATGGATGCCAACAGAATGAATTTTACAAAATGTGATCAATCCTAGTCGCAGCTCAAGCCATGGTAGGAATATGCAGTGCATTTCAGCTCTTCAACCAGGGAGTGTACAGTAGCAGAGAAGCCAAAGCAATTTGCAACATGAACAGTTAATATCACCCAGTGCAAATTGGTTTATTCACCTAAACATACCAAATGGTTTAGAAATGTTGATGATAAATGGGGCTTTGATCCCGGGCTGATAGTGATTAAAGAATGGATTTGTACTGAACAACTACGATCATCAGCTTGGTGTTGGAAGCTTTCTAATTAATGTTTGTACAGGAATAGCAGGGAAGCTCAGAATAGAGTAAAAAGCAGACGAAGAGATAATGCAGTGTCACTCAGTAGAAGCTGGATGGCACACCATTCAGGGGCATCTCAGATGGTCGGGCACAGGCATAAGAGTGTGTGTGTGGCATCTTCACACTGCTTGGTCTTGCCAGTGTACATGTGCTCACCATCTCACCTCATGATGGGGGAAAAAATGGAAACTCACAAGCTGTTCAGTACGAACAGAATGCCCTGGTGCTTACCTACTCAAGCCATGACACTGCCCAGGACCCTCCTGCTGAACTGATCTGAATCACAGGGGGGAGAATTGGGATGACCCTTCTCCCCCCAAGTCCCAGACCCACCATGAGAAAATTTAGATCATTACCTGAGTATATTTCTGAGTGGTATGGGGGAGCTGGCAGTTAATTTCTTCTAGGGTGCTGCTGACAGCTGCAGTGGCAAACTCTTGTTTACCAGAATTATACTTACTAAGAAAAGTAAATTACTTTTTTGCCCCTGCAGCTGTCAGCAGCACTCTAGAAGAAATTAACTGTCAGCAACCCTTGGCTCTGTCTCAGTGTGTGGACAATGGACTTACTTTAAGTAAATTCATTGTCCACAAACAACAGAGAAGGTGCCAAACTGATTTCATGGGATTCTTCAATTAATCAAAACTGCTCCATGAAGTAACAGCCTGACAGCCTCGGTAAGGGTACAAAAATTAGATTTTTGCAGGTACATTCTTTTATGGATGTGGCATGGATTATGATGAGGTATTCAGAAGGGCCATGAGTTGACTTCAAAAACTATAGAACTCGGAGTATTTTGACTTCCAAAAATTGACAGCTTGAAGTATTTTGACTCCAGTACAACTGAAATGACTTCCAACTTTCAACCCATGGAAGTATTTGACTTCCACCCAAAAAAAATATATCTGAAGCCCTGGGTGAAGATGGACAGATGTGTGAACCACATCTGTCATTGACTCCTGCAGAGTGCTCTTAATTTGCAGGAGCTGGAATGGAAGAAGAACATGCTTCACAAGTGCAGAGATGTGGAATGGTGTGTTGGGTGCTAATGGCCTTGGGCCACCCAGTGGATCTGGACTGCAGCCCCATTTCCATCCACCTGGAGCCCACCAGGCTAGACAGAAACAGATGTGATGTGGTGTGGTAAATGTGTCACTCACATTTCTGTCTCTGGCTGGGGCAGCCAGTGTGCATTGGTGGGTAGGTTGTGGAGGGGGCACCAATCACCAACTTCTGCCAGACCACAGTCCACTATTTGCCTTGGGATGCCCACCTGAAGGTCACCTTGTCACTGTGGCAATCTGTGTGGAGTGGGATGGGTATGGAGGGGAAGATGAGTATAACTTACATCAGTCTCTGGCTACTGCAAATCTTTCCATGTGTGCTGATGTGAGCTGGACGTATAGGGGGCAGCAACTGCCCAGGGGTGCCCATCCAGTGACCACCTTACATTGTGCTAGTCATTGTGAAGGGGAAGATATGTGACCCACATATTTGCCTCTGTCTCTGTCTGGGTGCTCCTCTTGTGCAGTGGTGGAATAGATGCACCAAGTTTGTTTTAAACAGTGTCTCTCCTGGTCTCTCGCCCTATCTCTCTGACCTCTGCTCCCCCACGGCAAAAGGAAAACTCTGCAGCACTGTTCTCTGTTCTGGTCATGGCACTCTTGCTGCCACTTTATTTGGCTCTCTGTACATGCTGTCCACTTCCACTGGGCTTCAGAAAGACAAACAGAGAGTCAGACCGACAGCAAAGTGTCAGAAGAGTGAGTGGCAATAAAATGGATGGCAACTGAACTTGGGTACATACTGTACTCCACTTCTCTGTTTTAAGGGGGGGGTTGACACCATCTCTGACTGGAATGGATTAGACCTGCACATGTATGCCACACTGGAAGTGGATCTCGCTGTTGCTGTGTCTGTCTTGAGGGGTGGGGGTGGGGTGGGGGAGGGAGTAGACACTGCTAGGGGAAGGGCCACTCATTGAAATGAACATTTGTTCAGTTGCAGGACTGGGAGCCACCATTTATTGTGGTTATGATCACTACATTGCACTGCCCCCAATTTCACACTGCCAAGGTGGTGCTGCAATAGTGACAGCCTGTCACCTGGTGATCACTCTCATTCCGCTTACTCACCACATTTCAGCAATTTGCTGTCACTGTTTTTGGGCTCTCTCTCCACTCATTCACTGACACTGGTGCCACTCACCACCTCTTTCGATACTGCACTCTCTTTCGGGGGGGGGGATTGCTGCCTCTCCTTCTCAGTGTTTGTCCCTGTTGTCCGTGTCTCTCTCTCTCCCCGCAGTCCAGGGTTAAGCTACAGCTCTGCAGGCAATGCTGCCTCACTTCTCAGCACTCTTGCTCCAATCCACGGGGCAGGTCAGTGGGTACCATCACAGACAGCAATGCTAAGGCTGGGCATTGTGGCACATATGAAGCACTGGAGAGAGAGAGAAAGCAGCTCAGGGACAAGAACATGTACTCTCATTCACACAGAGCCACAAACAAGTTTGACGCAGATGTCTGTCGGGGGAAGGGTAAAGTATATTTATTTGTTCTTTACTGCTAGGACTGTTTATTGCTTATGGCACAGATAGAGATGGATGCGGTGTATGGCTGGTACCCAGACATCTGCAGGGTGGGTGGGAGACAAACGGTAAGATCAGTAAGGGGACGAATGAAAGGAATGAAGTGCTCTCACTGGAGCACTTCATTTCTTTCAACTAGAGAATGGCTTCCAGCTGTGAAACTGTGACTAGTGTCACAGTCTGGTTGCATGCTCATTGGCCTGTCAGGGACAAGCCCACTGTAGATTGCTGTGCATTGGACTCATCCCTGACACACCTCTCAAATGTTGTTCTACCATAAGATGTTTCTTGCACATGTGCAAGGAAACATAAAAGCTATAAAGAATTTCAGGTAGTGACTACCCTCATTTGAGAGGCCTTTTTGTCCTAAACACAGAAATGTAAAATAATACACTCTGACCAGAGAAATCCAGGGGCAGAATACAAACGGGTGGAGTGGTATTGACAACATTAAGAAAGCACACATTAAAAAAAAGAGCTTTTACATACAGTTGATTACTGTTTAACAATATTATGCATCTATGGCTGCCACTGTACATCTGATGCAAACCCATAATCATATTCTTCACTTGAAGTGAAGGGGTTGAGGCCATAACTGACTCCTTGTTTTTGTGTTAAAGTGGTCAGTTTCTTTACAGCAAAAACAAGGAAAGGCATCATTTCTAAAATGTGCAGATGAGCAAGGGGACCACTTTTTTCCAGAACATGCCACCGCCGGCAGCTACTACTTCAAGACTGCTACTAGCCCCGCCTAATACAATCAAGGGGAAACCAGAAGTAGTTTTCCAGCACTGAGATCAATATGGTTAAGGCACATTTGCCAGAAATTACTGCTTAGAAAATAATGAGAAAGTGACTGAGATGATGAACAAGTCCCAGACCAGATCTCTAGTTTGTCAATAGACTCTTCCTGAGTATTGACTTGTATGGCTGCATGAGCCAAGTGCCACAGATGTTATGCCATCATCAGATTTGTATAAGCGCCCTATGGAAGCACGTAACCAGACCGCAGTCTGATGTGCTGCCACAATGCTCTGAAATTGTTTCTAGTGATTTTGTTTATGCAGCCCTTCCCCTTCAAGGGCTACATAAACATACCCACTTCCCAGTGCACTATGTTTCTGTTCCGCAACTGCAGCAGTGATGGCCACTGTGTGCAACATGGTGACATTGACTTAAATTGAGCATGCATGACTATCATGCATACAAAGTTATGTCAGCACCACCACGTTGAGCAGGGCTGACCACAGGGCAAACTGCACATGAGCGAGTATCACGAATGCGCAGTATTGTAATCGCTCCAGTATTACTTACAGCTGCAGCAAAAGCACAGCATATTCTTTTCCACACTCTTGCAACTCCTAAAAGCTCTCTACAGCCACATTGGCTCTGACCAGAGTTTGTTATCCTCAGTGGCCACAGCAACCTAGGCTATGTCTTAGCAACTCATTTCCTGGTGGGACCCTGTTTACAATCCATGCTTTTGCAGAAAAGGAACAATACAGAACATTCTGAAATTGACACTCTTTAATGAAGGAGCCTTATTTACACAAAACGTTAACCTCTACATGTCAAAAGAGGGCTGCATTTCTTTTTATGAATGACTTGATATACAAATAAATTAAATTATATAATATGTGCCATTGGCTAAGATGACACATGGAAAAAAGGAAGAACCTTGCCAGCATATGTAAGCCTCTAAAAGACAGGGAAAAATATGTAGTTACTGTGGATGGTACCTTTTTTTTAATTCCTAAAAGTCAAATTACCAGTGATCTAAAGTCATACAGCATTCAAATATGAGCATGGGGAGGGTTGGAAAATGTGTTCCATTACCAGAAAATAAATGTTCTCATTCTTACTCAACCTAAATAATTACTCACTAAAAAAATGACAAAAGATAATCTGAAAATGGGGCAAACAAAACGTAATTCTTTTTTTTTTTTGTATTGGCATAGTTAATCTCTGTTTTAGAATACGTGACTGAATACAACCATATCCTGTGGTTAAATATACAGAGGAAAAAACATCCTACACTAGACACAAAGAAATGGCCTCATTAAGCTGTGTGCTTTTATCTTGGTCAGTGTTAAGCAGATAATGGCAAATATGTTCATAGCAACCACAGGTACGATGCCATTGCACTGAAACTGCAAGCTATCTAAGAGTGATTCAGTTTGCCAGGCTCAGAATTCAATATTGTTCATTAACACTGTGCATGGGATTAACTGTTTAAAAAGTAATTCATATCCCTCAACATAATCTTAGGTGCATCTTTTGCACTGTACACATTTTTGGGCCACTTTAGCCTTTCTTGTCGATGGCAGAATTGTAATCTTAATGTTTGCTCTGCCTGCCATAAAAATGATAAATTGTTCATTATTTTCCTTCTTGTGATGTGTGATGGCTAAAGCTAGAATATTCAGATATCAGGCAAAAAAAAAAAAAAAATTCTGGAAAGTAACTTTTCAACATGGGCCTACATCTTTTAAGATCACCTCAGTCACACAATGCTACATTGAGCACATAGTTAAGTGCTGTATCTGTGAATTTTTCTAAAGCTCACAGGTTTAAAACAAACGACAAATACTACATCAATATAAATGGTCACTTTTTCAATTTTCCAGTTTCTTATTGTTTGCATATAAAAAATGTTCCTGATGATACTTGGAAATTGGGAAAAGACCCATTCAATTTAGTGGATACTCCCCTTTGGTTCGTACCCCTCACCAGATTACATTTATAATATTAACATATATTATGCAATGGCAAGAAAGAATACTGGGCTCTGGTTAGTCAATCTGGGGCTAGACACGTGATGTTATCCCATCATAACATCATGGATCTAGTCCAAGCACACACATGAATGAGTGTCATCAGTAAAAAAAAAATCACTCCACATGCAGATTATGGAGATAGAAAAATTAACTATTTACTGTACCTACAATTCCTTACTATGTAAATTAGTATACAGGCTATTATATTTCTGTACTCACTACAGAAATAGGAGACTACATCTCTCAGTAAAGAAATTTACTAAACTATCAGTGCATGCATAATACTTCATTTTGAAAAGAAACATCTGAGATGTTTATATTGTTGTAACCACTACAAAAATAGGAGACTGCACCTCTCAGTAAGGAAAAATGGAAAACAGGTTCATGTTGTACCTACAATGCCTTGCCACATGCATCTACATATTAAGTTATATACTCCAGTCACCATGACCAAAATAGGAAACTGCACTGCCAAGTAAAGATAATGTAAGTTCTTTATAATCTAACCAGAATTCCTTGTTGATGTATGTAAATCAGCATATTATGTGCTGTACTGCAGTTACCACTACCAAACTGACTTTTAAAGCCCTGCATGATCTGGGCCCTGATTACCTGAAAGAACTCCTGATCCCTTACTGCCCTGTGAGATCACTCCGCTCAGCCGATGAGGGGTTGCCAGAGATTCCAAGTGTGATATTAAAATCTGCTGGGGCCTGGGCTTTTATGTTTGCAGTCCCTTCCCTTTGGAATTCTCCACCTTGTTGGACAAGGGAGTGTACAACCTTGGGGAGTTTTAAACAAGCTCTTAAATCCTTTTTGGGGGAAAAGGCATATGGTTTTACTGCTAATTAATTGTTTTGTGTGTTTTATATTACTTTTGTATCTCTGTTTCTGTATTCTGCATTTTATCTTATTTTATTGGAATGCACCTTGACACTTGAAAGGTGCAATATAAATAAAAATCTTACTATTATTATTATTACTCAGATGAGGGTTCAGTCCCTAGTGGGATCCCACAGGGGTTGGTTCTGGGACTGGCACTTTTTTAGCTGTTTGTTAGTGATATAGATGAGGATGTTGACAGGTGGGTAGGCACATTTGCAGACGATATTAAATTAGGAGGCCCCATTAGTAATGATGATGATAAAACTAAACTGTTAAACAACTTACAAAGGATTGAGAACTGGCCAACACTTAACAAAATGGCCTTCAATATAGAAAAATGCTCCAAATTATACTTGAGAACTAATACTAAACATGGGTACAAACTGAACAATAAAACAAATAAAGAAGTACACCATTAAAAAACAAACCATACAAGGATAGACTGACTGATTTGGAACCACAGTCTGGAAGAAAAATGCAAGAGAGGAGATCTATTAATGAGGTACAGAATGGCAAATGATGTATAACTACTCTCATTAATGAGTTTAGAACTTTAAAATAAACCAAGAGATTTAATATGCCATAAATATCAAATTAAATATGACACATGCACAAATTAATAAGAGTTCAAACATATATTCACAGAGTGTAGATAGGACCTGGAAAGCACTAGCAGCTGAGATAGTTGCTAGTAAGAATATACAGATCTTTAAAACTAAACTTGATAAACACTTGCTCTATAATGGGAACCCTTGACCTGTTTACTTGGGTAGACAGACTAGATGGGCAAATTGCCTTCTGTCTAAGCACCAGTATGATTACCAGTATGATTAGTTGGTTCCACACTCCTATCCAGAGGGTAGGACCCAACCAGTTAGAATTGGCAACTCCTTGTTCCCCTCTCTCCATCTGCACCGGTGTCCCCCAAGATTCCATCCTTGGTCCTGAACTCATTTTGATCTTAATGACCTCCCTGCTTCCTGCACCTCAGTGTCCATTTACATGTACACAGTTGACACCATCCTCCTTGCCTCCGGTCCCACCCCCCCGCTGATCTGATGACCAGACTCCAGCTGGACTTTGACAATGTTCAGCGCTAGTTCCGCTCAAATCAGCTAGCTCTAAATGCTAAGAAAATGGTCTCAATGACCTTTGGCACTAGACAAAAACTTTCTAGGTCTGCTGTCCTCCCCTCCTTCTGTATCCTAGAAGGGTCCTCCATCGAAGATGTACAATCCTTTAAGTACCTCAGGCTCTGGCTTGACAGTCACCTTGACTTTTCTGAACACATGGATGACATTCATAAAAAATTGCACCCCAAATTAGGAGTGCTGAACCACAACCACGGCTGCATCTCTCTGTTGGCCTGCAGAGCATTCGTTCAGAAAATAATCCTTCCTATATTTCGCTATGGCGACATAGTCTACAGCGCTGCTCCTAAATCCACCCTCTCCAGACTGGACACTATCTCTTTTAATTCTTCTGTCCTTTTGCTCTGGACTGCCAGCCTTGCATCAACACCGCTCTCTCTACATCTGCCTCTCCATTTCCTCCCTTGAAGCCAGATGCCTAGTTCACTGCTCCTCTTTTTTAGCCAGATACTCTCTATCCTCCCTTCTGCATAACTTCACCTCTCCATCCTGTACCTGCAACTGACCCTCGTACTATCTCCTCTGCTTTTTCAACCCATCTACTCCCCTCTATACACTTCTCCTCTGCCCTCCCCTGTCTATTTACACCCCCAGTCTTCTCCCCCTTATCTATTCTCCACCTTCTCACCTGCCTACTCATACCTATTCTCCAATTTAAGTTGTATCCCTCCTTCTCACCTTTCGATGTTTCTCCCTGTCTCCAACCATTGATTGTTTCTCCCTTTCTCCAAACAAGTCTCCACCTCCTGGCATGGGATATATTACACTACTGCAATTTTAATTACCTATGCATAACCAGTACTAACCAAACTATTCTACTTGTATTCTATTTTCCAAATGCTCATGTATACTTGTCTATTGTTAATTTTTACTTTGCCTCCTCTCCCCAAGATGCATCTGGAAACAAGATGTTCTCAGATCAACATGTCCCTCCTGGTAAAATGTTTGAAATAAATGAATGAATGAATAAATAAATAAATAAATAAATAATCTTGAAAAGGTTTCATTCAGTAGATAGAACAAGCCACTGTGGAGTACTGCAGACACCTGATATTACAACATGAGCTTGCAGTCCAAAATTACCCCCAGATTTCTCACCTTATCCAGAAAATCTAGTATAGTGCTGTTTAACAATGGTAAAACAGCACCCCCACTGTTGATCACCTACCAACAATGAGCTGGTTCAACTTATAATAATTCTGTTTTTGATTAGTTGAGGCTAAGCCAGCAGGAGGCTGTCCAATCATAAACTTCATCAAGGCTCTTGCACAGCACAAAAAATGCATCATTTCCATTAGATGCACAAAACAAGTAACATAGTGTAACCCCCCTACAAATGGGGGTTCCTGAAGGCCTCCCTGGAGCTTGCTGATGCTCCATGCCTGGCTGGTGTTCGGCATGAGGCCGCTAAATGTGGGGTTTATGAGTGCTTTTGAAGCCTCCCCACGCTGTCCCTTTAAGAGCCGTCTGCTCGCAGGCAGAGTCCTTGTTTGGGAGGGGGGCTGTGTGTTTCCTTGCTCGAGTCCCGCTCGAGCTGTACTGGAATGCCCCTCTGGGTGGTCGCTGAAAAGCGCAAGGGGCGCTCCCTTGACAGGTGTACCTGTTGCCTGAAATTATTAAAAGTGACAGCAAAGGTGCAGTTTTGTCTAACCTGTTTTTGTTACAGATGGGACTCTGTGTGCTGTGCCCCTCCATGTTGGACCTGGATGTTCTGAAGGATCCAATAAGGTTCAGGGGCAGTAAATGTGGAGGACTAAGTGACCAATCAGCAACCCGGACTCTTAATGGAGCCAGAGAACCAATAGAGAAACTGCTTGTAATTTTGGGAAAAGGCATTATGGGCTATGGCACTTTTTCGCACCACTGAGGGCAGGAGTAATTGACTGGCATGTGATGCCAGCCAATAGAATCGGATGGTGCCCAAACTGGGAGGAGTGCCCCATGCTGTTAGAGACAGATTCATTGTGACTGTGAAGGAGAAGGGAGCTCTGAGCTTCTACGCTGTTGAGTGTTCGCGCGGGAAGCGCGTGAAAGGCCTGAGGCGGCCGTTTTCTTTGTCAGTGTTTCGGACTAAATCCACCAGCATGCAGTCAGAGGAGGCTGTGTATGAACACAGCTACCTACCAGGCTTTACCTGAAGAGGACTGGAGAATCTGCTGAATCATGCTCGGTCTGTCAGGATGTTTGGAGTGGCTGCTACCGCCCGCAATTGCCGTGAGTTCATCCGGGTCCTGAAAGCAGCTGCCTGGTATGGTACCCCTTTGTTGTGCTCCATATAAATGTGTGAGGAGGTTGTGAAGTTCAGGCTCAGCCCTGTAAGTGGTGAAGGAAGGGTGTCTGCTGGAGCCGTGAGTACTGGATCAGGGTAGCTCCCTGTTAAGCTTACAAGCAGTGGCTAAAAGTCATTTTTGTTGTATTGCTGACTGCACTAACAGATCTCTCTGCTCATTCCTATCTGCTCAGGAAAGTGAATGCTCATTTGTGTCAGGGCCCCAACCAGCTGCCATGAGGGACTAGGCAGTAGGGTTTGGCTACCCATGGACAATAACTGATAGGTTCAGGCCTGTGCACAGAGCCATAGGTAGCTGAATATAGGTAATAGTGATAAGCTAATCACCCTGATTTCCCACGGTCCTTGTTATCCCCCTTCAAATAAATCAGATTGTTCATTTTGCAACTGTACCCAGGCTGGTTTGTGTCTTACTGAGGACATACTGCATGGTGAATGTTTGATAACTGTATCTTACCATCCAGGGAGTCCCCGGAGTGAGCTGAGTGTGTCAAGCCTGGGGGTAAGTGTTCAGGGGGAAAGCATTGTAATTACTCTTCTTGAGCCACTAGTGGGAAGAAGGGGGGGTTGCAGCAACCCAGAAGGCTGTGACCGAGTCAACCTAGACTGTTCTAACCCCGACCTCTGGGTGGAGGCACCCGTCGACGGATCTAGGCCCCTTACCCTATCACGGCTGAGACAGGCAGGGGTGGTAGCAATTGGGATAGTGCTCCCTGGAGGTTACAAATTGGAGGCACCACTGGGATCAGCGTCTCCTAGTGGCCAAGTAGTGTAGTGCATAAAAAATGGAAAAATTGGAAGGGGATATGTTGGCAAAAATTAAGTTGGATCCTATTAAGACAATAGTTCACAAATTGATGGGGTGGGGTGAGACCAAAAAGCTGGACTCCCAGAGAGTTGTGTTGTTGTTAGATGTGCTCCTGGGAACCCCCACAGCTGACATTGTGTCCACAGCAGAGCGTGTTAAATGTTTGGGCAAAGTGGAGGTAAAGGGATGTATGGCTGACCTGCTTGACCAGATGCTGCAGGTGCTACTTTTGTGCAGTGTGGCCATCGACCCCGAGAGGGTACCTCCAGTGATCTACCCAGAGGGTGCCTCACAGGGATGGAGGCTGGTTCATATTCGGAGTGGGTCAGTCACTCCTGGGGGGGTTCCCCCAGACTAGTAATTTTAAAGATAAACTGCTTAAATTGCTGGCTGTGGAGGGGAGGACTACCCAGGAATTGCTGTAAGTGTTGGATCTGTCTAGTGACTCTACCCCTGGGTCTCCCCAGGTACCTCCCCCCTGTTCCCCCAAGAGTTCTATTTTAGCCCCACCACCCTTAGTGGTCCCTCCCATACAGCTCGATTCTTACCGTAGGCTGAACATTTTTTCTGGCACAGAGCCAGTGCCTACAGGGGAGGATGACTTAGAAGCTTGGATGGACTACGCCACTCCCTTGGTTCAGGAGTGGCAATGTGCTGAGGGGGAGAAGAAGAAGAGATTGATGGAGAGCCTGCAGGGCCCTGCTTTAGAAGCCATTAGGTTTTTGCGGGCCACCAACCTGGAGACCACCGCTGCAGAGTACCTTTCTGCTTTAGAGGGGGTGTTTGGGAGTACAGAGACTGGAGAAGATTTATTATGGAAATTCAGATCTGCCAAGCAGTGGAGAAATGAGAAGCTATCTGCCTTTGTCACTAGGGTGGAATGGGCTTTACAAAAGGCCTACAGAAAGGGGGGAATCACAGCCACGGCCCTGAACCAGGTCAGGTTGGAACATGTTTTAAAGTCTACTAGATTCTCTAGTGTAATACTGTTAAAACTTAAGTTACATGATCAACGGGCTACCCTGCCTGAATGTTGTCAATTGATGAGGGAAATTAGGGAGGTGGAGACCGATGAAGAGGGGTGGGAACCCTATGTGGGGGCGGTGAACCCTAGTGGGACCCCTGAGCCTAGTACCCCTGAAGAGACCCACCTGTCAGGAAGGCCTGATGGATCCCCAGATTTTTCAGATGATGTGGGAATGCGAGCTATTTCCTCCGACCCCCACGTAGAGAATGAATTGAGGGCCGAGGGCCGAAATTTACGGGAACTGGTGAGGGACTTGAAGCAATCTACCATGTGCCCAGTTAGGTCTGGGGAGCCTGAGTTATTTAGCAACCAGAACCTTGGCTCAGGGGAACCCTCACATCCCCCTCAGGGTCCCCCACAGATAAGGTGTCCACCACCCAATAGAGATCCCCGGGACCCCAAGTTTTGTTACCATTGTCGGGAGGATGGGCATTTTCAGCCTGAGTGCCAGATGCTGGAGAATTTAAGGAAAGTCAACAGCAGACTGATCACTTGGTATTGCAGGGCCCACACCCGACCCCCCAGGAAAAGCTTTGTGACCCGGGCCCATGCTCAACCAACTGTCAATGCTGTGCCCCCTGAATGGTCTGATGTGGTCGGGCCCTCGATGGAGACCCCAGTGCGAGTAAATGGGATTCCCACCCAAGCTTTATTAGACAGTGGTTCTCAGGTAACCATCATGTTTCAGGACTGGTATCAGACACACTTACCTGAGGTGCCCCTACAACCCTTGGATGACTTACATGTGTGGGGATTGAGTGACAAGGCTTATCCATATTTGGGATATATCCGAGTCTGGTTGTCCTTCTCTACTTCTGCGACTGGAGCGGACGAACAGGTGGAAATCTTAGCTTTAGTTTGCCCCCCTACTGGACTGTATGATGGGGTACCCCTGTTGATTGGGACGAATGCTCATATGTTTGGATGATTGGCCCAGTTGTGTTCAGAAAAACAAGCATTCAGGACCGGGCGAGCCCTAAGGGTACCCGCGGAGGTCCATAAGGCTGTTGCAACTTAGAAGAAGGTTAGCCAGGAGGAACCTGAAGGCCCGGTGGGTGTGGTGTGGAAAAAGGATCCGGCCCCAGTGATAATCTCCCCGAATGCTCAATGTGTCCTGCACGGAGAAGTGCGACTGAAAACCGAGAAGAATAAGTTGTTGATGCTGGATGCGCCTGGGGAGGGAGGATTACCTGAGGGGCTGTTGGTCAAACCCAGTATCTTGCCAGTTAGAGCTCATGCTTATGTTAAGAGGGTGATGGTACAAGTGCATAATGTGTGCGACAAAGAGGTTCGAATAAGAAGAGGGTGCACCTTGGCAAGTGTGCATTGTGCAGATACCACAGTGCTGCCAAATAACAAGGGTTCTAGGAAAGATGACAGAGTTACTCCTGACTTGTTTGATTTTGGTGACTTCCCACTGCCTGCTGAGTGGAAAATGAGGATCAGCGAGAAGCTTGCCCAAAGGGACCAGGTTTTCTCCCTGAAAGAGTGGGATGTAGGGTGTGTGCAAGGGGCGGAGCATCACATTTGGCTACATGATGAAAGGCCTTTTCGAGAGACATCCCGGTGCCTGGCCCCGGCTGACATAGATGATGTAAGATGGCATCTGCAAGAGATGCTGGCAGCTGGTGTGATACAAGAGTCCAGGATCCCCTATGCCTCCCCCATTGTAGTAATGAGGAAGAAGAATGGGGCAGTTCAGATGTGTGTAGACTACCGCACTTTGTATCAGCGGACCATCCCAGACCAGTATACCATGCCGCGTATACAGGATGCCTTGGATTGTTTGAATGGTAGTAAGTGGTTCTCGGTGTTGGACCTCCGCAGCGGGTACTATCAGATCCCAATAGCCCCAGAGGACTGAGAGAAGACTGCATTTATTTGCCCCTTAGGTTTCTATGAGTTTATTCAGATGTCTCAAGGGATTTCAGGTATCCCAGCTACCTTTCAGTGTGTGATGGAACGTGCTGTGGGGGATATGAATTTGCTCGAGTGTTTGGTCTACTTAGATGATGTCATAGTGTTTGGCCGCTCATTAGAAGAACATGAGCAATGATTATTCAAGGTTCTGGATAAGCTAGAGGATTTTGGCCTCAAACTGTCTATAGACAAGTGTCAATTCTTCCAGACTTCTGTAAAATATGTGGGCCACATAGTGTCCCCTGAGGGCATAGAGACTGACCCTAGCAAAGTGGAGGCTTTGACCACCTGGCCTCAGCCCAGAAATTTGAAGGAGCTGCAACGGTTCCTGGGATTTTGTGGATATTATAGGTGGTTTGTCAAAGATTATTCTCAAGTGATTCGCCGCCTCCTCAACCTCACACAGGGGTACTCTCCTACGCACAAAAAGTATAAGAAGGTTGCACGCCCTGAGATGGAGAAGAAGTACTTCTGGCCGAATTATGCGTTTGGGAATCGCTGGACTGTTGAGTGTGAAGAGGCTTTCTATGACATCATATACCAACTTACCCATGCTCCAGTGTTGGCTTATGCTGACCCGGCCAAGCCATATGTTCTCCATACTGATGCCAGTCTATAAGGATTGGGGGCTGTGTTATATCAGGAGCATTAAATTGGTCTGAGACCTGTAGTGTTTGCCAGCAGAAGTTTGACTCCTTCAGAAAAGAATTATCCAGTGCACAAACTAGAGTTTCTGGCCCTAAAGTGGGCCATTGTTGATCAGTTTCATGACTATTTGTATGGTGCCAAAATATTGGTAAAGACAGATAACAATCCCCTGACCTATGTACAGACCTCCGCCAAGTTGGATGCCACTGGCCATAGGTGGCTCTCTGCCTTAGCCACCTATGACTATGCTGTTGAGTACAGAGCAGGCCTAAACCATATAGATGCGGATGCCCTCTCTTGGAGACCAATGCCTCAAACTGACTGGGTCAGGCTGTCAGCGCCCGACATAAGAGCGCTTTGCCAGAAATTTGACAAGGAGGGACAGGTGTCTCCTGATGCTGTAGACTGTGTGGTGGATTGCTTGGGGCCATCTGAAAACTGCATACCTGCTGCCTTCTGTCATTTTTCCGCGTTGGACACTAGTTCGCTGCCCCAGTTTGACAATGCTAGTCTTCAACGGGCTCAATCCCGGGACTCTATGATAAAAAGGGTCATGGAAGCTTTACAGGCCAGGAGGGATGTGTCCAAGTTGCGTTCCACTGACTTGAGAACTGCCTTGCTATACAAAGAAGGGTCCAAATTAAAGCTGGTAACCAACTACTATACAGAGAGACTGTGAATAAGGAGGGCCAGGTAGACAAATAACAACTGGTGCTGCCTTCAGCCTTTAGGGAACTGGTCTTGAGGTCTTTGCATAATCATATGGGGCATCTTGGCATAGACCGAACTCTTAATCTGGTATGGACCCGATTTTACTGGCCAAAAATGAGTACAGATGTAGAGCATTATGTCAAGACCTGTAGCCGCTGTTTGCAAAGAAAAGCCCTGCCCCAGAGAGCTGCCACCATGGTCAATATCACCACTAGTGCCCCTATGGAACTGGTTTGCATTGATTTCTTGAGTCTGGAGCTAGATTTGAAAAATATCAGTAACATATTGATAGTCATTGACCATTTTACCCGAAATGCACAGGCTTTTCCTACTAAAGATCAGAAAGCAACCATGGTGGCTAAAATTACTTGTTGAGAACTTTTTTGTCCACTGTGGGGCCCCCCAGCAGATCCACTCCGACCAGGGGAGGGACTTTGACAGCCACCTGATTAAAGAAATGCTGTCTTTGTGGGGAGTGCGAAAGTCAAGAACCACCCCGTACCATCCTCAGGGAGATTCCCAACCCAAAAGGTTTAACCGCACATTGTTTGATATGTTGGGCACACTGCAACCAAAGGACAAGCCTCAATGGAGCCAGCAGATTAGCACCCTGGATCATGCTTATAATTGCACCAAAAGTGATGCCACTGGATTTTCTCCGTACAGACTGATGTTTGGGAGAGAGACGAGGTTGCCCGTGGATGTGTGCTTTGGAGTTTTCCCTGATGGGGTGCAAGCTGAAACTCATCTACAATACATACAAAAGCTGAAGGCCCAATTGAACCATGCCTATCAACTGGCCCAGACCATGGCTGCGAAATGAAACCTGGCCAACAAGGAGAGGTATGACAAGAAAATGAAAACCATGGAACTGAGAGAAGGGGATAGAGTATTATTGAGAAATCTGGGACTGCATGGCAAACATAAGATTGCTGACAGATGGCATCACCTCCCTCATATTGTTGTGGGAAAACTGGCAGATTTACCTGTACATAAAGTGAGGCCTGAAAACAATTCCAAAGATGTGAAAACTATACATCGAAATCATCTGCTGCCAATTGGACAGATCCTGATTGAAGCTGAATCTCCAAATGCCCCCTCCCCCCAGGCCTATGACTAGATCTGCTGCTAGAAAAAGAACCAGACTAATTGATTCTTCAGCAAGCCAACTAACAGGGCCTCATCCAAATCCCTCTGATGAAGATGATCACCAATCTGTGTCTGAAGATAATGAAAATGATATTGAATACTATCCATCTTACGAACTGGGCCAACTGTTTCGGGGCACTCCCCTTGTTAATTCTGGAGATGAGGTTGAGCCTTCTGGACTGTTTGAGCCCCCTACTTTGCCTCCAGAACCAATGCTTCCAGAGGATGAGCCAAGCAGCAACAAAGCTCAAGGGGTGGGGTCCTTGAGCCTGGCTGAACTGTCTGGCCTGGCTGAACTTTCTGACTTTTCAGAAGAAGAGAGTGATGTGGGGGAACAAGCCAGTGACATGCTGGAACCGGAAGAATATTTTGAATGCCCTGATGGTTCCTTACTAGTATCCGAACAGTCCTCAGCTGAACCAAGTGGTGTGGGTCCTGAGGTGGAGGGTCAGGCCCCTGATAGTACTATGAGCACTGGGTCCCTTTCCCTTGTGGAGATTCCCCCTACTAATCTCAATGAGACTGAATTGGAATCGAGGCCTGTGACCGGGTTTCCCGAGATCCCTAGACGATCCAGCTGAGAAGTACGGCCAGCAATAAAGTTGAGTTATGAGTCACTGGGTCAGCCTGTGGACTTGCCCTTAAATGTGGTCCATAAGGGAGTGTATGTGTCCCCGAGCTCCTTGCCTAAGTTAGCCTTGGGGGACGACTCCAGCCTGTTAGTATTGCCCTCCGAGTGTGGTACTCCTACCCCAGTTAGCCCACCAGTAGCTAATAGGGAAGGGCTCCCTTCTTCCAGGTGTTTTGGGCAGAGACTAATGACCTGATTTAAAAAGGGGAACAAGGGTTATGTGTGTATGATGTTGCATAAACCGTATTGAACTGTAAATACAGTATTCGTGCATATAATTTAAAGTGTGACCTAATGTAAGTAAACTTTTGCCTTAAAATGGTTTAGGGGTGACTACTTGGTGCGGACGCCAAGTTCTTTCCAGGCCAAGGAGGGTGTAACCCCCCTACAAATGGGGGTTCCTAAAGGCCTCCCCGGAGCTTGCTGGATGCTCCATGCCTGGCTGGTGTTCGGCATGAGGCCGCTAAATGTGGGGTTTATGAGTGCTTTTGAAGCCTCCCCGAGCTATCCCTTTAAGAGCCGTCTGCTCGCAGGCAGAGTCCTTGTTTGCAAGGGGGGCTATGTGTTTCCTTGCTCGAGTCCCGCTCGAGCTGTACTGAAATGCCCCTCTGGGTGGTTGCTGAAAAGCGCGAGGGGCACCCACTCGACAGGTGTACCTGTTGCCTGAAATTATTGAAAGTGATAGCAAAGGAGCAGTTTTGTCTAACCTGTTTTTGTTACAGATGGGACTCTGTGTGCTGTGCCCCTCCATGTTGGACCTGGATGTTCTGAAGGATCCAATAAGGTTCAGGGGCAGTAAATGTGGAGGACTAAGTGACCAATCAGCAACCCAGACTCTTAATGGAGCCAGAGGACCAATAGAGAAACTGCTTGTAATTTTGGGAAAAGACATTATGGGCTATGGCACTTTTTCGCACCACTGAGGGCCAGAGTAATTGACTGGCATGTGACACCAGCCAATAGAATTGGGTAGCACCTGAACTGGGAGGAGTGCCCCATGCTGTTAGAGACAGATTCGTTGTGACTGTGAAGGAGAAGGGAGCTCTGAGCTTCTGCACCGTTGAGTGTTCGCCCGGGAAGCGCGTGAAAGGCCTGAGGCTGCCGTTTTCATTGTCAGTGTTTCGGACTAAATCCACTGATGTGTGGTCAGAGAAGGCTGTGTATGAACACAGCTACCTACCAGTCTTCACCTGAAGAGGACTGGAGAATCTGCTGAATTGTGCTCGGTCTGTCAGGACGTTTAGAGTGGCTGCTACCGCCTGCAATTGCTGTGAGTTTGTTCGGGTCCTGAAAGCAGCTGCCTGGTATGGTACCCCTCTGTTGTGCTCCATATAAATGTGTGAGGAGGTTTTGGAGTCCAGGCTCAGCCCTGCAAGTGGCAAAGGAAGGGTGTCTGCTGGAGCTGTAAGTACTGGATCAGGGTAGCTCCCTGTTAAGCTTACAAGCAGTGGCTAAAAGTCATTTTTGTTGTACTGCTGACTGCACTAACAGATCTCTCTGCTCATTCCAATCTGCTCAGGAAAGTGAATGCTCATTTGTGTCAGTGCCCCAACCAGCTGCCACGAGGGACTAGCCAGTAGGGCTTGGGTACCCATGGACAATAACTGTGCACAGAGCCATAGGTAGTTGAATATAGGTAATAGTGATAAGCTAATCACCCTGATTTCCCCAGGTCCTTGTTATCCCCCTTCAAATAAATCAGATTGTTCATTTTGCAACTGTACCCAGGCTGGTTTGTGTCTTACTGAGGACATACTGCATGGTGAATGTTTGATAACTGTACCTTACTTTCCAGGGAGTCCCCAGAGTGAGCTGAGTGTGTCAAGCCTGGGGGTAAGTGTTCAGGGAGAAAGCATTTTAATTACTCCACTTGAGCCACTAGTGGGAAGAAGGGGGGGTTGCAGCAACCCAGAGGGCTGTGACCGAGTCAACCTAGACTGTCCTAACCCCGACCTCTGGGTGGAGGCACCCGTCAATGGATCTGGGCCCCTTACCCTGTCACGGCTCAGACAGGCAGGGGTGGTAGCCCTTGGGATAGTGCCCCCTGGGGGTTACAATAGAAACACAGACTCTGATGGCGGATAAGGACCACTTGGCCCACCAAGCCTGCCCATTTCCTTACCTACTGGATAAGCCACAGATCTTAGTTAACCAATGGCCTATTTCTTCGTACCCCCACAAGAATTGCCTTATGTCTGTCCCATTCATTCTTGAATTTCCCCACTGGTTTTGACCCCACAACCTCCTCAGAAAGGCCATTCCATGTGTCCACTACCATCTCTGTGAAAAAATACGTCCTCACCTTGCCCCTGAGCCATCCCCCCTCTACCTTCAAATTGTGTCCCCTTGTTCTTGCGCATCTCTTTTTCTGAAAGATGCTACCCTCTTGGGCTTTGTCGATTCCCTTGAGTTACTTAAAAGTTTATATCATGTCCGCCCTTTCCCTCCTATCCTCAAGGGTATACATATTAAGCTCCTTTAGTCTCTCCTCATATGGCTTCTGTTGCAGCCCCTGCACCATTTTAGTTTCCCTCCTCTGGACTGCCTCCATCCTGTCTATGTCCTTGTGGAGATGGTGTCTCCAGAATTGGATGTAGTACTCCAGATGGGGTTTCACCAACTGTCTATACAGAGGGATAACAACTTCCTGTTTTCTACTGTTGATGCCTCTCCCTATACATCCCAGTATCCCCCCAGCCATCTCTACTGCCTTCTCACATTGCTTGCTAACCTTTAGGTTATCTGATATGATTACCCCCAGGTCCCTTTCCATTTTTGCTGTTGTTACTACCTCCCCCCATTGTGTACTCTTCCCCTAGGTTGTTTTTTTCCCACATGCATTTCTTTGCACTTCTTTGCACTGAATCCAAGCTGTCATACTTCTGACCATTCCTCCAACCTTGTTAAGTCCCTTATTATCCTTTCCACCCACCTTGTGTATCAACCCTGATGCAGATCTTTGTGTCATCTGCAAAGAGGCATACTTTTCCTTCCAGTCCCTCTGCAATGTCACTTATAAAGACATTAAAAAGGACTGGATCCAGTACTGAACCCTGCAGTACCCCACTAGTAACCTCCTTTCTTCCGAGTGGACTCCATTTACTATTACCTTCTGTATCCTGTTGTCCAGCCAATGTTTTACCCAGGCTACCACCCTGGGACCCACTCCCAGGCTGGCCATTTTGTTTATTAATCTTTTGTGTGGGACTGTGTCAAATGCCTTGCTACAGTCTGGGTAGGCCATGTTCACAGCCCCTCCCAGGTATACTACTTTGGTCACCAAGTCAAAGAAATTGACAAGTACAGCTGTGTATCATCATTGTAGCAATGAAACTCCTAGATGTACCCTCTAATGATCTCCCCCAACAGCAGACTGTACACAGAGAACAACACTGGAGTCAGAATTGAACCCTGAAGCACTCCACAGCACAGTACAGTACAGCATCTCCTGAGAATAAAACACCGCCTGTTGCATCCTGTAAATGGGGTGCAACTCAGACCACTGCAACACTGTCCCAGTGACTCCTCCATTATGCCTCAACCATACCAGCAGCACCCCATGGTCCAGTTGGAAACAAATGAATCTGACAGGTGAACCAGCTTTGATACTGCAGGAAGTAACTGTACAGTACTTACTGACATTGAGCATATTGTATTGCAGAGGTTCTCCCAACTTAAAGAGCTTAAAGACAGATAGGAAAATATAAATTTTAAGTAGTAGTCAGTTGTAACTTTTTATTTCTGAAGTATTTTCCTTTTTTCTGTTGCTCATCAAAGAGTCTTCTATGTGACAATATTCTGCTGGATGTGGGGAAAAGCTCTTAGCCTAGCAGCTGACATATCTAACTCCACTGGCCCACACTACATCATCAGCATTATGATCTCACAGGTGAATGACCCGGCAGTCACTCACTTGCTGTTTCTAAGTTACAGCAATGTCACAGTCAGAAGTTACAATATTGATGGTGTAGTGAGGGTCAGTACAGCAAGATACTGTATGTCCGTTGCCAGGCTTAGAGCTGCTCCACACATCACACCTACTAACATCAGGTAAACAATCTTCTAATTAAATAAAGGGAAAAGAAAAATTACCTCAGATATAAAAGGCAATGGTTAGCTGCTTTTAAAATCTAATATTATTTTTAAGCAGTACACTAGCTCTTTAATGTGCATAGAACGTTAGCAAAGGTTCTTCAACAAGTTAAGCAATTAATTTTTAATTAAAAATGATTTGTGCCAGCTTGGTGGTACTGAGTGGTAATGGACTGCTCTCCGGCATGCTGGTGATGCAGATTCATGTTCTGAACCTGGAACACCAGGAACAGAAGATGGATGGGATGGGAAGGCTACAGAGTGTCTCATGGATGTTCTCTTCCCAAAAGGTTTGTGATGTGCCACCCAAAATGACAACTCAGGTGGTGATTTAGAAGTTCCCTTAGCAGTGTGGTTGATTGGAGGCTGCTACAGGACATGACTCTCAGGATGTGTAACATACTCTGATGTACCCTGATCGGCCAGATGACAGCTTCCAAGTACTTCTCTCACACCAGCTAGTCCCAAGGAGGGCTGACTGTAAATGTTCTGTTTATGCAATATACATGGACACACATCCAAAGTCATAAAAAATACGATCACCACATATGTGTGTTAAATTTTAGTACCTGAAGTTTATCATGCATATCTTAGAGACATGCAATGAGGACCATGTGTTTTACATTATTAATCTACACTCCAACAGTTTGATCTTGGGTAAATCACTTGTGGCTTACATCACCGGCAAGGTTACCTGAGGTCAAACTGCTCTTGTTTAAATAAATAATGTATCACAAAAGCTCCCACTGCATATCCCATACATATACTGTGTGTGTGTGTGTGTGTGTGTGTGTGTGTGTGTGTATATATATATATATATATATATATTATGAGCAAAAACATTATGTAATGCATTAGTTAGGGTTGTTCCACAGTGACAAAGAGAAATTTGGTGTTAGGGTTGAAAGCCCCCTTTGACCCCCGTCCACACCCCAACCAGCATTGGGGTGCCGATGGGGTTAATAGACTAACTTTCACCCCATCAGATGTGTGAAGAAGCACAGGTATAGGAGAATGGGATGAGTTAGAATCGACAATCTCAATGCGCACCCGATGCTGGTTGAGGTGAAGGAAGAGCTTCAACCTAACACCAAATTCCCTTCGTTGTTGGGAACAACCCTAACTAATGCATTAAATTGATTTTGCCTCTAATTTCCTTCTTTTGAGAATGATAATGAAAATAGTAAATGTAATGCGGCAGTGGGGCCCAGGCCCTGCCACGTGATGTCTTGTCACATAGTAACATGGTGCCCACAAACGTAAATGGTAATGCACATGGTGACACAAAGAGAAACAGAATGATAAACAGTACTGTAGACACAAATGGTTAAAATAATGCAAACGCAAATGAAAATGCAAAGAATGCACACATGGTGCCGTGGAGCAAGGACAGTAAGTGAAACAGTGCGAGACATAAGCGAGCGGTAAGAGTAACAGTAATGCAAGCGCATAGGCTGGTTTTCCCCAAAAGCTGCATAGAGAAAGACAGTGAGTATAAAGAATGTATGCATAATAATAGGTCTGGGAGCAGAAAATGAGGAGTTGGAATACTAAATTGCTTATATCTCAGGAACCGTACGACGTGGAAAAAAATATAAAAGTCATATGATGTATGACTTTCCTGGCTAGTTTTGTACTTAGGCCCCATTAAGGGGCTAAGCACTTTTCTGATAAAAAGTCTGTATCTCACACCTTTTCTGAGATACGGGCCCTGAAAGGAGCGGCGAATGCTGTAATGTTATCCTATGGGAAAAAAGAGAAGTTCGGAGTGTGATTACTTAGGCTTCCTGTAATATTTTTTCACCAAACCACCAAAAGGCACATCTGTGGGATGTTGGCTTTCTCCCTTCCAAATTTCATCCCAAAAGACCAAACTGTTATTTTGCAGCAGGGCGGCAAAGGATTCCTGTAATGTGGCGGACTCCGTAATGTTATCCTATGGGAAAAAGTGTCAATTTTGGAGTGCTGTAACTTTGCTGCCCTGTAATATTTTTTCACTAAAACACTGAAAGGCACATCTGTGAGATGTTGGCTGTGCTTCCTCCAAATTTCAGCCAAAAAGACAAAATCGTTCTTTTGCAGCAGGGTGGCAAAGAATTGCTGCCATTTTGCCATAGCCTGGAAAAGTAGTGTCGCAATTTGCAAAAGCTTTTGCAAAGATTTGAGACATTTTCGTGAGTGCGACACTACTTTGTGAAAGTACTTTTTCTAGAAACTTGAAAAACATATTTCTAGGGTGTTTAACCTCAATATAAAGACATGCATAGCATCCTCAGGGTCTGACTAGGTAAACACAAAAAGAATTGTATTGCTAGAGGGTCTCAAATTTAAATGACAAGCATTTTCTGATCACCAACTGAAAACAAAATGGTCTGGTCCAATGGAGAAAGCTGTAGCTCACTGCATTGCCAAGCAGGAGACCCAGATCTGGCACAGAACAGAAAACTGTATCTCGTTGTGTTACCATGTAGGAAGTCCGGGTCTGGCCCAGCAGAGAAAGCTGTAACTCTCTGCATTATCATGCTGAAGGCCCAGATCTGGATAACTGGAGCTAGCCACAGCTCATTATGCAACCATGTTGGACGCACAAATTAGGCCCAGTGCAGACAGCTATAGCTCATAGCACTACCAAGCAGTGGGCCCAGGTCTGACAGGTGGAGACAGCCATATCGTGTTGCAGTACTATGCTGGACTCCTGACTCTGGCCCAGTGGAGACTGCTGTCGTTCACTACCAAGTGGGAGGCCTGAATCAGGCCCAGTGTTGGCAGACATTGCTTGGTGCACTACCATGTGGGATGCCCAGGTTTGCCCTGGTGGAAACAGCTGTATCTCACTGCACTGCCATGTTAGAGACCCAGATCTGGCCTGGTACAGACAGTTGTAGCTGTTTACATTATCATGCAGGAAGCCTAGGTTTGGCCTTGTGAAGACAGCCATAGCTTGTTGCATTACCATACTGCAGCCCCTGATCTGGCTTGGTGGAGACAGCTGTATCTTGTTACACAACCATGCTGGAGGTCTGAATCTGGTCTGGTGGAGACAGCAGTAGCTTACTGCAGTACCCACGTCTGGCCCAATATAGACAGCTGTAGCACGTTGCACTACTCGCAGGGCCCCTAGTGTTCTGTGTCATGCTGTCCTGATTTCTGATGTCAGGGCTCCTAGGTTTCTGCAGCAGCATTTTCTAATTTATGTGGCATGATTTATTAATTTCTGTGGCAGAATGCAGTCCTGCTATTGGCTAAAATATGAAATGATGTCATCAATGGTATCACATACTGAGTATAGAGAAGGGCTTTGGGATAAATGAGATGGGGAATAGAGCTGGGCACTAAGGAA
The DNA here is from genome assembly GCA_016271365.2 of Neoceratodus forsteri. Taxonomy (NCBI): domain Eukaryota; kingdom Metazoa; phylum Chordata; order Ceratodontiformes; family Ceratodontidae; genus Neoceratodus; species Neoceratodus forsteri. The sequence continues at coordinate 140,986,714 of CM057459.1, read as the reverse complement.
AAACTGCATATTTTAATAAAAATTCACCAATAACAGTGAATTCCACAGCAGTATATATATATATATATATTCTGTGGCATGATGCAAATTCTGAGAAATATTCTGTGGCTGTGGAATCACAGAATTCCAGGGGCCTTTACTATTTTTCAGAAGGCCTGAATCTGGTCCATGGAGACAGCCATAGCTCATTGCATTACCAAGCAGAAGGCCCATCTGTGGCTTGGTGGAGACAGCCATAGTGTGTTGCATTACTGTTCGGGAGGCCCGTATCTAGTCCAGTGGAGACTGCCATAGCTCAGTGCACTACTATACAGGAGGTCCAGATCTGACCCAGTGGTGACAGCTGCAACAGAGGCAGGATTCTCTGTCATGGGGAGGGAGCAGCACTCTTAAACTGGGAAGGGAAATCATTCTCAGACTGGGGCAGGCAGTACTCTTAGACTGGGGAAGGGGCAGAACTGTCAGACACAGCACTCTCAGACTGAGGGAGAGGCAGCACTGTCATGCTGGGTGGAGGGGCAGCACTCTCAGACCAGGGGAAGGAGAAGCACTCTCAGACTGGGGGGAGGGGGCTGAATTCTCAGACTGGGGAGGGGCAGTACTCTCAGACTGGGGGAGGCGCAGCACCTTCAGCTTCAGCTTCAGCTGGGGAAGAGGCTGCACTTTCAAACTTAGGACAACATTCTCAAACTGGAAAGCAGACTGTACTATCAGATTGGGGGAGTGGTAGCGCTCTCAAACTGGGGGCAGGACCCTCAGACTTAGACTGGGAAGGGAGTGTCATTCTCAGATGGGGAGGGGCAGCATTCTCTGAATTAGGGGAGGTGGCAGCACTCAAACTGCAGGCAGAACTCTCAGATTGGAGGAGGGAGCACTCTGAGATGGGGTGGGGCAGCACTCTCTGAATCATGGTAGGTGGCAGCACATTTAGACAGGGGAGAGGGGTAGTATTCTCAAACTGGGGAGGGGCAGCACTTAGATTGGGTGGGGGTAGCACACACAGACTGGGGGCAGCACTTTCAGCTTGGGGAAGGGAGAATTCATTGAGTCAGTGATGGTGTAGTACTCTCAGATTGGAGGAAGTGGCATTCTCAGGCTTGGGGGAGGGAGCTGCATCTCACTGCACTGCCATGTTAGAGACCCCGATCTGGCCTGGTACAGACAGTTGTAGCTGTTTACATTATCATGCAGGAAGCCTAGGTTTGGCCTTGTGAAGACAGCCATAGCTTGTTGCATTACCATACTGCAGCCCCTGATCTGGCTTGGTGGAGACAGCTGTATCTTGTTACACAACCATGCTGCCCTGTCAGACTCGGGGGAAGTAGCCAGCACTCACAGACCAGAGAAGGGGAGGGGACAGCACTGTCAGACTTGGGGCGAAGGCTGCATTCTCAGACTGGGGTAGGGGCCAGCACTCTTAGAGCGAGGAGGTACGCAGTACTCACAGACTGGGGGCAGCGCTCTTAGACCAAGGGGGGGAGAATTTTCAGGCTAGGGGGAAAGGACAGCACTTACAGGCTGAGGGGGTGTAGTGGTACTCTCAAACTAGGGGGAGGTGTCAGTACTCAGTACTGGGGGATAGTAGATCACTTCATATATACTTTATTGCAGTATTCTCAGATTTCATCCATTCTTTGATTTTTATCAAATAAATATACATTTAACAGAATGACTGAAGTGAAGGCTTTTAAAAACTCCTCTTTAGCATAGTGCAAGCATTTCTCAAACTGCAAATCAGGGTAACACCCCCTGGGGTTCATGGGTGGCTATGAGAGTAAGGCTCTTCCTATTTTATATCATGTTTTGAACTTGAAAATGGACTCTGTGTGCTTGCAGTTGTCTTCCTACAAGTGCATAGTTTATGAATAGCATGTCCTGAGTTCAAGTTTCACGTTCAAGTTCAAGTTCAAGTTTATTGCAGGAAGACTCCATTGAGCAAGCTTATTCACAAGGAGGTCCTGAAGATAATACACATATAATGACACATTATACAGTACAACACTTTGATAACCAATTATACAGAGTGCACATAATGCTCTAATCAGATAATTCATAGTGAGATACAAGGTTACAGATATATGTGCAGATTCAGGACAAACAATATCAGGTATAGTTAAACACTTTATCACAGTGAGATGCAATAGATAAACAAAAAAGTGGTGAAGTACTAGAAGAAGGAAGCAATAATAATGGTGAGGGTAGGGGGAGGTGAAGGTTAACAAAGGGTAAAGTAGGTTGAGGGATAGAGGTCTCAGTATGGCAGGGGCAATAGATGCAATAGACAAGAAACACACATACGGATAATAGGGTGCTTGCCCCTTTCACTTTATAGACAGAATGTTTTTTTCTGCAGTATTTAAAAAGCTACCAACGCCTCAAGAAGAACTTAGGAAAACATATTCAGACACAAAGCAGCTTATACTGAAGTTCTCATCAGCTCAGTATTGCTTATCCACATCATTTATTACTGAGGCGATATTTAATTTAATTTATTTTTTATACTGGAAAGGCATGTGAGCAAAACTGCCCATTTTCACAAGTGTCCAGTGACACATTATACACTAGAAACACTATACATAGGAATACATAGCAAAATATGAAATAGTACCTACATGGCTAATGAAAACATTGAAATAAAGGCATAGTGTCATCATAAACATACATATATATCATATCATACTTCATGCATATGATATGATATACATACAGTACATATCTATCATATGCATGAAGTATGCAATAAGACATGCCAGGGTGTGTAATTATGGGGAAATAATTGCACGGCTCAAGGGTGCTGTTAGGTAGGAGGCACTTGCGCTGAGTGCCTTTAAACACCTGAGAGCAAAGTGAAATTTATTTACCATAATTAAAAATCCCTGAAGTGTCTTATCGCACTTACAACATGCATCCTACCTAATTGTTGTTTATGGTTTTAAGCTGGAAAATACTGTTTCAAAGTGTTTTCCTATGGAGAAGAATAAGCAGTCTCTTGCAGGACAGCAGCTTTGGAGCCGGCAGTTGCAGTGTGAGACATGTGGTGATATTGTAGCTGAACTGGTGCACAGGCTAAAGAAGTACGGGAGTGTAATTATGGCCAGATGAGTACACTCCTGTACTTCTTTTTTAGCCAGTCTGGATGCTTGGTGTTTTCTAATTGTGTTTCCTCTCTGTCAGTCCGATACTGTTTGCCACAGTTAGCTCACACAGACATACATGTCTTGCCACATGTCCCTGTCTCGCAGAGACTCAGCCGTACCTCCTCCCTGATGCCGCATCCTCCTCCCTTTAAATAGAGAGCAAGCCCTACCCTGGAACCTGCCTCCTGCCCCTGGGCCCTTTAAATGCAGTAGCAGCAGCAGGTGATAAAGAGAGACACTAGTGCAGGGGAGGTGTGTGCGTGTGTGTGTGTGTGTGGGGGGGGTTCAGCAACAAACTGCCCCCAAATTCTGACTTTGACATAGTTCGGGCTCCAACCCTCCATTCTCTGCTGCTCAGATGATCAACTTTACATGAATTCATCAACTCTTCCACTGTTACACTGTAGTGGGATGCCCAGGAAAGGGTCAGCTGCTGCCCTATGTTGACATGAGGACATGACAGGTACAGATGGCACTGCATCGCTGGTACATGATACCTTGAAGTGAATCCATTGCTGAGCTGCAGGTAGCCCAGATCCTCACTAATAGCATCCTGCAAAATCCTTTGTAGGGCATCCTTTTTCATAGGAATGAAAAAAGCATATGAAAAAAGATGCCTTCATATGAAAAAAGAATTTGGACTTAGTTTTTTTCCCCCCATTCTTTTCTTTTGCATATGCATTTTACATTCACATGAAAAAAGAATGCCTTCAGAAAAAGAAAGAATCATAAAAAACTAAGTTCAATTTTTTTTTTTATATGAAGGCATCATTTTTTTGTAAGGACCAAGTCTTTTTTGGTATGCCCATATATATAAAAAAATCAGATCACTAAAAAGGATTTTCAAATGTAGAAAAAAAAATTTCTGGGTCATGCTTCCAGAAACTAAGTTCAGTTCAGTTCAGTAGGTGTTAATGTTCAACTTCACAGTCATTACAATTACAACAAACTCTAGTCAGAACCAAGACGGCTGCAGTTGTGAGTAATTGTCATGCATGTGCATCATGACTGTGATACTCATGCTTTCGCACAGTGCTCACAGCAGCCATCTTGGGTATAGTGGGCTCTTTTGTGCATGTGAATGTGCATCATGGCCGTGAAACTGTCGCATGCACAGAGCTCACAGCGGCCATCTTGGGCATGGCGAGCTCTTGCGGAAGTGACAGGCAGCAATAATGTTGTCGCCAAGAGAGAAAAATAGTGTGGTGCGACTGGTCTACTGAATAGAGACAGCCGACTGCTTGAAATAGTGGAGTGACAGTGCTGCAACTCCAACATCCGGTAAGCTGCTTTCTATGTTGTCTTGCGTGTGTGCAACAACATCTTGCAGTAGTAGCACATTCAGAGGTGTGTCAGTGTTGGCGAATGCAGGGAACACTTTAGTGGGTGCATCCCTCAATCACCAATTAGTGAACAAGCAAGCGATGATGCAAAACTTCAAAGACAGCCAAACTTTGAAAGAAATATGCCACTCCAATGAGGTGCAATTTTCCAATTGGAGCATCAGATGACAAGGCTCAGTTATGTGCCTTTCCTGGTGAAATATTCCAATAAATATGGTGACTTCTGCCGCCAACCACACAATTCCCACAAAGCCAACATCGGGGATGCCCAATCCCCATGTTGACATGCCCCCTCCAGTTCAATTTGTTTGCCTATGGGGGGTGCCCAATTTTAAATATTAACTAAATATAAAGTAAAAAAAATTAAAATAGCATATTAAACTTTCTGCAAGACTTTTACTTAATCGACCTAAAACATACAAAATTTCTTGATGAACCATGTTTACAATTAAATCATTAGTTAAATCTTGCAGTGCTTGGCTATTAGTTCATTGCTATAGAAAGCATTTAAGAGAGGCTCACACACTCAACATGACTCAAATAATAAATAAAACAAGTTCAGAGCTCCATATATCTTCAAAGCTCCATGGTGCACTTTCTCTCATTTACAGATTAATTGCCAACATGGCGTCTTGAAGGACAGGAGCATCCATGTCATTGGAGACAGGAAGGAGGTTGGAAGATCAAAGAGCTGATATGGTGCAGAGTTAGGAAAAATGGGAGATGCCTTAGGGATGAGAACCAGGCTCTGAAAAACAAATATAGACTCACCCGTATATGAACTGGGAGCTGCTCAGTGTGAGAGATTCCTTAGAGCTGATCCCTGTTGACTGCCTGTCCATCTTCAGAAGATGGAACAGGTAGTGAGCTCCAGGGAGGTACTGTTTATCTGTACTTTATTATTAAAAAGATAACAGACCTGGAGTTTGCTAAATTCTGGAAGGTGAAGTCTTGGAGCCTACTTTGGCTAAAACATCATTAATCAAGTATCTTTCAGATGATTTGTCCCCAATGCCTTTTGTGATCCATTTATACATGAGATGTTCTGCTCTTCCTCCAAACTAAGGTAATAGAGGTATATCAAAATGTGTCCTTTTGGTAAAATGAAGTTAAAAAAGAGCCCCCTCCAACCCCCGCCAGCCCAGGCATCGTTAGCATAACTCTTATAACAGGGAATAATGCTTTTCAGCACATATAGTGCAGTTTATCTAGGCCCTCTGGATCCTGAGCAGCATTTCTAATGTACCGTCTCCACAGGCTTCAGTAGTCAATGTTCAACAGTTCGGTGCCTTCAGCAGTCCCAGTTTAATCCCAGTTTTAAAGGGACATGAAAGGATTTATTTTGCTTTTTTCTGTCTTATTGTGGGGTGACTGTAATTAAAATCATATTTTTCACATTGCTTTGCCTCTTGTAGTCATTTTTTTGGCTGTTTGGATTGAAAGTGTACACTGCCTCACACGATGATAGTTAGTGTTCTTTTTTAGGCTCGAGAGCATCAGACAGAACGAGCCGTCATCACTGACATTGCCATTTGTACACTCCCCATTGTGTCGTGCTAGGTTCAAATTCTAATTCTGGCTTACAGAGAATAGGTTAAATTGCTGATAATGTCTGAGACATGTAGTTGAAAAATGTATTTTTCTGTTAGACATTTTATTTTACTCATGATTGATGCTTGCAATTTTTTGGTTTATGTCCGTAATTGTTGCATCTTAAATCACGATTAATTTTATAATTTTGTTTAATGAATTGGGTCCAATCACAAAATCACAATTTTTTTATACTAAGCAATCATTAATTCACACAGGTTTTTAACATAAATATTTAGGTATATTTCTTTCCTCTGGTGTTATTATATCTGACCACTAGTTTAAGGAGCTGCCATAGTTTAACTTGACCACTACTGCTGCCGCCTGGCATGGCTGTCCCAGGGGCTTCTGTGGTATATGAGTCCTGACCTGTGCTGCTGTCCATTACAGAATCTCTGTTACAACTGTCTCAGGGAGTCCTGAGGAGCAGGAACCCAAAAAATTGCATGCAGCCACGCAGATGTATGAAAGATGAGAGACCATTTTCAGAATCTCTTTCTAGTTCCCAAATTCATGTGGCCTATTTGTTCAGTGAGGTTTGCTCTGATTTTATATGACGGCAGTGCCATCATAGAACAGCAAAACAAAACTACACAGCTTCATCTCAAGCTACAGTGTAAGCAATACCTCTTTGAAAACATTTTGTCTTAATAAGTAACATGACTGATGGCTTAACATCTTTACTTTACCACTTCACCCCATCCCAAAGAAAAATGCTAATGCAGTTAGCTGTGTCTTGCCGGTATGCATTTTTGTGAATGACATCTCTGTGCCTATATTATTAATATCATTAGCTATAATCTCATCTTTACTTCACCCACAGTCTTACACAATCATTATCGGTTCAGTTGCGAGTGTGTGACAGAGTATGATATGGAGAATAACGGCTATGCAACTGTGTGTTATGTATTTTTTTACTCACCTGAGGTTTATGAGGGCAGCACACACCAAGGGTGAGTAAAAAAAAATACATAACACACAATTTGTATAGCCAGTATTTTTTATAATTGCTGGTGCAGGGAGTTTCAGGGTTGGAGACAATAACACGTACAACGTGCTTAGTCAGCTACCAGGCTGTCTCGTGAAGGACCGCCCAAAATGAAACTACATGAGGATCAACCAGATAAATAAAAAAAAACTAGAAAGGCAGGATTAACCAGATAAATGTTGTTAAAAAAGGAATACCTTCACAGGATAAGGATAAAAAGGTCAGTAAGGTGGCAGGGACGCATGATACTATGTCCACCAAAAGGGTGTGGTTAGCCCTTAAGGGCCTAAAGAAAGATAAATCTCCTGGGCTGGATGGCATTCATCCGAGATTACTATGGGAATTGGTGGACATACTGGCTGCACCCCTGGCAGAGCTCTTCAACAGGTCGCTTGAGACAGGGAGGGTACCTAGGGATTGGCAAGAGGCACATATGGTGCCAATACATAAAGGGGGGGGTCAAGGGAAGTACCAGGTAACTATAGACCCATCAGTTTGACCTCGGTGGTGGGAAAATTAATGGAGAGTATACTAAAGGAACGATTGGGGGTGTACTTGGAGGAGGTGGGAGGTCTGGATAGTTGGCGACATGGGTTTGTGCCAGGTAGAGTGTGTCAAACCAATCTTGTGGAGTTCTATGAATGGGTAACATCAGAACTGGACAGGGGAAAGCCTGTGGATGTATTATTCTTGGACTTCAGCAAGACGTTCGATTCTGTCCCCCACAATGGTCTGGTGGAGAAACTGACAGGGTTAGGACTAGGCCCTTTGATGGTCAGATGAATTGATAACTGGCTAGCTGGATGCACTCAGAGAGTAGTGGTAGGCGGGGAGCTCTTGAACCCTAGAGAGGTCGGTAGTGGGGTACCACAGAGCTCGGTCCTGGGTCCATTCCTGTTGAATGCATACATTTCGGACATCAGAGAGGATATAGGGTGTGAAATGAGTCTCTTTGCTGATGACTCAAAGATGGGAGCAGTAGTTGAGGGGGAAGAGGGGAGGTTTGCCCTGCAATAGGACCTGGACACCATGGAAAGGTGGGCTCACACATGGAAATTAAATTTCAATATCACCAAGTGCAAGGTGTTACATCTTGGTCGGGGAAACCCTAAACACAGGTACACTCTGGGACGGGAGGCGCTGGAGGCCTCAACAGGGGAAACAGACCTAGGGGTCATGGTGGATGCATGTCTGAATAACGCTGAGCAGTGCAGGAGAGCTGCTAGTAAGTCAAACAGGATGTTGGGATGCATCGTAAGGGGGATCACTTCTAGGAGCAGGGAAGTGATTCTGCCGCTGTACAATGGATTGGTTAGACCACACCTTGAGTACTGTGTACAGTACTGGAGACCACAGTTGAAGAGGGACATACAGCTCCTGGAGAGGGTACAGAGGAGGGCAACTAAGATGATACGAGGACTAGGGGATTTGACGTATGAGGACAGACTTGAGGAGCTCTGCCTGTTTTCATTGGAGGAGAGGAGAGACAGAGGGGACATGATTGAGGTCTTCAAGTACTTCAAGAGAATAAAGAGGGTAAATACAAAGGGGATCTTTAGACTAAAGCAGGGAGGTATCACCAGAAGGCATGGTTTGAAGCTGGAAGGTGGAAGGGTTGGGGGAAAGAAGAGGAGGTTTTTCACTGAGAGGGTGGTGGATCCTTGGAACATGCTGCCTGGAGAGCTGGTTCAGAGATCCACAGTGGAGGGCTTCAAGAGAGGGTGAAACAGTCACAGAAAGCAGATGCATCAGATGATGGCCTGGCCCAGGGGAGTGGGGATGGATGATAGGGGTTTCTGGAACACAAGGGGGGGGGCTCGGTACCCAACTAGGGATCTGAGGTTCGAGCAGACTCGATAGACCGTAAGGCCTAATCTACTGGCAATTAGTATGTTAGTATGTTAGAAGTGAGCACCAAATGAGGAATCTTCTTCACAAACAGCCTGAACACTCCAACCCCTTGGTAACGGAGAAACCTCCCCATGTTTGCTACTGTGTTTGGCCCACCCACACATAGAATAAGAGCCTATCAGGTGGTGCTTTACTAATGAATGACATAAGACACCACAATAACCCATTCTACCGGTTATTACGGTGTTTGAAACATGGCTGTAGTCTGTGTGTTAAAGGGGGTCACCAGTAATTATAGCAGGTTAATATACAAAGTGGAAGACTATATTCCATTTTTTGGGTGGAGGGGGTTAACTCCATCTCAGTCATTAAACATTACAACAGCTAATGACATCAACAAAAATGTGTAAATGATAACAGGATCTATGTTTAATGTGTTTTAGCATGTCTGTGTACGTAGGCAGTGATATGTTTAGTCATAAAATCAGAAAAATGATGATAAAATACATGAGTACAGTAGAATGCGCAAGGCGCATTCAGCATGTATTTAGTAGAGATTACATCTGCCTGTTTATTTGAAACATCATGAACACTTGAAGCTATTTATAAATAAAAAAGTCTTGTAATCATACTTAAAAAGAAGTCAAGCAAAAGTTGTCAGGAGTCTGACTAACAAACTAATTCCATCACTCAGACCAGCATATTTTGTGCTTCTCATGTTTGTGCATTTCTGTGCAAGTTAAAGGGCATGTGTTTGAGTGTGTGTGTGTGTGTGCGCCTCTAGCATTGGTGGATAATAAATAACTCATCCGTCTTTTAATCATACTACAATAGAAACTTATAAAATGCTGTCAAAAGCATATGTAAGAGCTATATTGTGTAATAACCAAATGATTGTAAACTGTTTGACAGCATGAACTTGCTGGATCGGTCATTCGCTCTAATTAACAAACAAATACACTATAAATACTTTGGAACAAAATACAATCTCATATGAATATTTTATCAACCACAACTAATTTTATTTATTTAGTTAGTTAATTCGTTAGCTAGCTTTTGTTTACTGGGTAAGGTGCACTAGACAAGCAGTTGCTTATTTTCATGCATGACCTGGGAGGAGTTCAGACGTAACATTTGAAATACAATATGTGTCAACAGTGAGATTCAGGTTTTCCAACATACAATTGTAACCATCCAGTCCCTGGGGTTACTAGAATCCCAACAGTATTAGGCCAGGAAGGTTTCTGGGCATCCTTAGAGGGTTTTAAACTCTCTACCGTACATTACATCATTGTTTGCCTGGTTTAGCTGGGCAAGGTCTAATACTTTACTTTAGAATTAGCTACTTTCTTACAAGGGATGCTAAGTTAAGGTTGGTCCAGACAACCTTCCTATCTTTCATTGACTATGCAGACTTTCTATATAGCCACTGTCACAGCTCCTACCTGGCAAAACTGGATACAATCTACCATAGAGCCTTGAGGTTTATTACAGGACTCCCATTTACCACACATCACTGCTCCTGCAATGAAACAGTGGTATGGACTTCACTTTAGTTCAGGAGGACAGAAATGCTGCCACATGGACATTCAGAGCATTATCCAATCAATTACCACCATATGTCTCAGACTGTCTCCAGCAAAACATATTAAGTAAATATGCACTAAGAAGCTACTCTTATATCAAATTGAAAGTGCCCAAAGTTAACTCTCGCATTAGGAAGGACTGCCATTAGTTTCACTGCCTCTTTGTGGAACAAACTGCAAAACATTTTGAAAATTAGTTTACCCATAACCATTACCTCCTTTAAGTCCCTTTATTGACTCCTTGTTAAGGAACACTGCCAATGCTTCCCGCATCATTAGCTAGAACACACATATACACCGCGCCACCACCATGTCTGACTAGTACTTCCTAATCCAATGTGCAACTATTCTACTTTCCACCCGTTATCCCCGTCACCCTTTTCCTTGGAATTCTTCTATGTGCTCCCCAACACTGCTCTTAAAATTAGGCTAAATGACTCATTACCCAAATAAATAGCAATATTCTCTTCGCCCTTTTCTCCTACTCCTCACATTGCACTCACCATCTCAGCCCTTTGTCCCCTCATCTCACTTTACCTTCTTCTTACTAATAGCCCACGTTCTACAGCTCTTCCTCCCCAGGTTGGTCCACAACTGCCAGATGCCCCCTTCCCAGCCCCCTATGGATATATCTGTGGGGAATGGAAAGGAGTACATGTTGGGTATTTATCCCCACCCCCTACATATTCTGTACATATACTGTACAATTATACCTTGCTGCTATGTACACATATATATATAAACAGGCAATTTTGTAAATGAGCTAGGGATTATCAACCCATATGTTTTGTTGTGTCACCAGGAATGATGTTGTATTACCTTGTTTTATTCAATGTACACTTTGTGTTAACTCCTGACTCTGTAAATGTATATATGCTTACTTCTATGTGCAGTGTTACTGTCCACTTGGATTTGCAAATATCCTTGTATTAACCAGGTCCATCTTGCAGATGAGCTTTGCTCAATGATATCCACCTGGATAAATAAAGATTGTGATTGATTGATTGATTGAAGGGATGAGGTGATGTCATTCAGAACTCTCACAACATCATAAGCCACACTTGGTTCAGCTATGTGGGGAAAGCTGTTAGAATCTTGCAGTTCTGAGTTGGAGTTTGAAGGAGAGGAGCTCTTGTGAGTTCTGAGGGCAAGAGTGGGTATGCAGCCTTTCTTGTTTGGGAGAAGGACCCCTGTTTGTTATTTTCCCACCCTAATCTGGAAATTAACAAGCGTTTGCCTGGAAGTGGTGGAGACCTGATCCAGTGGAGCCCTGTTGGGTTCAAGTTTTCATTCAGAGAGGAGAAAGGGACACAGAAGTCAATGGTTCTTAAGGGCAATCCCTTGAAAGACTGAAAGACTGGCACAGCTGCACAGAGTGAAGATACTGTGTGAGTTTTCTTCAAAAGCTATGGATTTGTGAGAGAACTGTGGACTAAAGTGTTCTTTCAAATGCCTGTAACAAGGAATACCAAACCATGAGTACAAAGTTAATTTAAAAATGGAGTTTAGGTTGTCTGGTACTATACGTGCCTTCAGTAGGCTAGATTACAGGCACTAAGGACACTTTTCACCACAAAACATGTGCTGATAATGTGCTGAATGTAAGGATGTTTTAGAAAATGGGACAAACCCTATCAGCTCTCTGATTGACTTGAGAGTTATAACGGGGGGTACTTTAAGTTATAGTAGACTCCCAGGAAATAAAAAGCACTGGCCCCAGTCACCATTCACCCACACAATTTATCCTTGTTCCCAGCTTGTTTCCCTATTGGACAAAACAACCAGATTTCTTTTTAAATCCCTGCCATTTTATTGAGTCGCTTAGCGAGATATGAGCCCCGAATACACCATTCACTCCCGAAATGAGACTGCCTGCACAGCTCCATGAAATACGTGTACATGTCCCACTGATAAACCTCTTGACACCACCAATAATACTCAAACCAACCACCATACTTTGAAAAAAAAAAAGTTTCTCGATACTCTACATTTGTCGCATACTTCCTGGTGTGACATCACTGGAACACGCAAACCACTGTGAAGTAACCGATTGAGAAATGTATTTACTTTATTTAATTTCATATCATGCAGTTGTGCTCCTCATCTGACACCTGAATCATATAGTGGGACATCTATAAGTATGTCGTGGAGCTGTGCAGACAGTTTCATTTCGGGAGCGAGTGGTGTATTCGGGGCTCCTATCTCGCAAACTACTGGTCTACCTCTCCTCTAACACCCTGTGCAATTACAGTCCAGCAGTATTTTGTTCACGCTTAGCACAGGAAAATCTCAGTTTTGTCATCTGAGAGTGCTGTTTGGGGTTAAAAGAATCTGTGTGTGTGTGTGTGGGGAGGGGTTTGGGGTGGGGAGACAACAAATCCAGAAACATGCAAAAGCATAAAGACAGGGACTACTTTATGATACTAAATTTCAACATAATAATTAATACATTTGGCAACTATTTTTTAATAATGTTTTGAATCCAACATAAAATTGAGACAGCTCCCATTTTCTAAGCACAATAATGCCCTCCAGGGTGGGAGGTATGGGCAATATCGGACCTTCCAGAGGCTATAAGGCCCTCCGCCTGCTGCGTCGGGCCTCATTACACCCCTGGGTGGTCTGGTATTTCCCAATACTGCCCACCATGTTGGGTATTATTGCTTGATTAACAGCCCAGTGGGGCTAGAGGATCCAGTTTCTTTCCTGAAGTAATGGCTGAGTCTGACTCTGGCCAGGGTGGGTAGAACCTCATTCATGGTTGTAGAATAGCTCTAATTGGTTACAAGATAGGAACAGTTTTCTTGCAGATGTTAGCAATGGTCCATCTCATCAAGTGTTTCAAGTTTAAGTGCTTGGTAACCCCACAGTATATGCACTTGTCAGAGATACAGAGATGCCTCACCACAGAGATGGATATATGTCATTTGGAAAAAGTGTTCATGTTGGAATTACAATACTGCCAGACTATAAAGTGTATCTGCCTGGAAAAAGTTGTGGTTATCTGTGTAGAACAGGTACAAACTTAGGGGGCCACCCTTTCTTTTCATTTTACCGTCTTATCAGAAATAAAGCCATACAATACAATACAATCTCAAAGTTTATGGTTGTGGACATTCCATCTGTGAGTCTCTAAGTGAAATGATTTGGGGGTCCTCAGTTAGGAGACACAGCATAGTTCTAGCACCCCTCACCCAGACTTGGGTTGAATAGAAATGTTATTTTGTGCACTAGCCCCCTGACCTCTTAGATGCCTGAGCCAAGTATTTACCCTAATGCCAGGGATGATATTTATTTTCTGCCAACTTGTGGTTTGTTGTCTTGTTTGAGTAGCAAGGTCTTGGTTGCAAGATGTCACTCTTGGCCAGAGTAAGTGCCACACAATAGTCGGGTCAAACACTTAAAATAAGATCCATGTCAGCAGTAAGGATCTAGATTTACATTCATACAGTAAGCGATGAGGTAGGTCAAGATAGGGTACAAAGCAGGTTACAGTTGCACATTCATAACATTATGCAGTGCTGCAAGTCCATAGTAATAAGGTCTAGGTACAGGAACAAGCATGTGATTTTGGAGGTAGGTTCGGAGCTGTTTCCAAAAACTGCTAGCAGTAGTGCTATGTCTGATACTGGGGGGGACCTTGTTCCACAGTTTTAGGTGAATAATGCAAAGCTTGTTGATTTGAATTTGGTTTTAACCCTAGGAGTGTAGAGCAGGCCCAGGTGTACAGACCTAAGGGAGTAGGCTGTTTTATGTGTCACCAGGTGAGAGGAAAAGGATTGGGTGGGGGTCGTTGTCACAGAACAGCATGGGACAACCATCCTAGCTTCGAGTATAAGGTACAGTGGTGGACAAGTCAACTGCTAGATAATGAAAACTGACATGTTATTATAGGCCACGTCCCATTTGTAGAGGTTATGGCTGGATGTGTCTGAGAAGATGGGAAGGCCATAGGACAGTTTGAGTAGAAGTATACTCCTGGCACTGACATGCCGAGACAGAGAAGTAAGATTCCAACTAGCTTGGTAAGTTAGTCTAATCTGATATTGACTTCCTTACATATATTGGTCAGAAGGTGGGAGAAATCCAAGGAAGGGGCCAAGATGATACCCAAGTATTTGAATTACAGGATGATGTCTAGGAGGTACCATTAGTACTAATCACCTGCAATGGCACCTGGGTGTTCTTTAGATGAGAAGGGATATTGAATAGCATAGCCTAGGATTTGGTTGTATTCATTAGTAATTTGTTCAGCTGGAGCCAAGACAGGACATTCCTTAGTTCAGCAGTCAATTTTCTATTAAGTTCAGTTGTGTTATTGGCACTAGGTCAACAATGTACATGAGGGGAGTACAGTTGGTAAAGCAGCTATGGACCATGTTGACAAGGAGGGAGAAGAAGGTTCTATTATGGAGCCCTGAGGGACTCCAATGTTGACAGAGGCAGGAGTAGACAATGATGGGCCAAAGCATACACACTGTTGTCTGATAGACAGGTAATAACATGTATTTTTCAACCGTTCATTGTCAGCTCAATCATTTTAAAATATCCTTCCTTTCAGATCAATGAGGGTCACTAGGTTACTATATGGGGCTAAAATGAAATGAGAAAGGTGCCCCGCTCACCACGGAACACATATAAAACATAAGAAAAAAATAAAACTGTCTTCAAAAAATGCTTACAATTCTCTTGGAATTACTGCCAAAAATAGTTGCAGATCAGAAAAACAAACACAGAGAGCAAAACCCAGCTCATGTGTCATTTCTTTGAGTCTGAATCATCTGACAGCTAAACTTACACTGCACAACAGGAGGACAGCAGTGGTGCCAGAGCATGAATGAGCAGGTCACTACAAAATTGGCTCATGCATTTCACTGATGTGACAGCTGAAAAACTGAATGAAGTGGCTCCATAATCAGCTATGTTGTCAAAATGGTAAAAATAGAAGCTAGAAATATAGGATAATGTTTACATGCACCATCTATAGTAAAAATCTCACATATAATGTGCAAAAAAATGACAGGACACGTTGCATGGCACAAACATTTGTTTTCATTTGCTGTCCTCTTTAAGATTTACTATTATAGACCTGGGAAAAGAGAAACTCTGGAAACTGCACAACAATCACAGCAATCAGTGAAACCATATGGTGAACTTGCCACATGAGGAATTCCAAAAGTTGTCTCTACAACACATCCACTGCTGGCTCCATCTTTTTTACCTGGAACTCAAAACTGCATCTCAAAAGGGTCTCCCAGTTAGAAACAAAGAAAGCTACTTCAGGGGTCAACCTTAAACTTTTTTTGCACTAGCCAGCAGTGCAAGTCGATTCAAAATAGCACTAGCCCTCAGAAGGTTGCACTAGCCCTTAATTATAATGGTAAATTTTTATCACTTATGCAGGAAATAGTGCAAGACAAGAAATACTCTGATTATTGCACATTTGTCCTGCTCCCACATTGCTTCCAGCTCCCCAGCAGAAAAAAAAGACTGCAATGCCGTCACACACACAGTGAGCCCCCCTCAAGTTGTTTTGTACAGTGGCCTCCTCTCTTCCTCTTTCTGCCCCCCCAACCACCACCAAACCAGAGGACATCACAACAGCAAATGTTCAGTCAAGCAGTCCTAGCTCTACCCACAAATAGCTGACATCATCATGCACCTCACCACACTGTCACCACCACCCACAGGACAATGAACAGAGTCAGGCAAAGAAACACTCAGCCCCACCCTATAGTCAACTGGAGACCTGCACTTCTGGAAGTTTTTGTACAGTCTCAAGTGAGCCAAGAGCACATCTGAGATTTCTTTGGGGGTGGGGGCTACACAAACCTAAGGGACTTGGGAAACAGAAAACTATGACATTTTTATTTTTAAAAGCATTGTTTTTAATATGCTCTGCCCCAACAATAACATATTTTTCTTTAACATTGTCCTTTCATCAGCCCAGGGGAAACAGTACACAGGTATGATGCTATACTTTCTCTGTTTCTATATAAGATGATTCATATACCCCAGGAATGCCTATTTTAAGCTTTCAAATTATGTATTTTATTAAGGTTTACTTTAGTACCATACATGACCCAAAGCTTTGTTTTTAAGATGAAAGGACATGCTGGGTGGGATAAGGGTGGGACTGTATGGACAGTGATGGCTGGCGTGGTCCATTTAGAAGAGCTAGGGACCCCCTACACTTGCCAGTAATGGCAGCTATGGATCTGTGGATGGTTATTTCTGAGTCTGGTCTGCAGTGGTGTCCAGGGAAAGAACAGAGTTGAGAGATTTGGTGGGGAGAGGGAAGTTATGGTGAGGCTGGGGAAAAAAAAACACCACCTGCAGGGCCGACCTTATATACCTCCTTGCATCTCGTCACTGAAATGTTGGATACAGACTCTCAAAATGTAGGGAAATGAGGGGCACTGGTCTTAATAATATAGGACAAATTGTTAGGACAGAGACACATTCAGAAAACTGGAAGCTAGTGACTTAACAGCACTCTACCTTGATCACACCTTGATGACTCACACTGAGTCTTTTGTAGGATCCCTCTCTTGAACTGCCAGATAATTGCAGTTCTTAATGAGCTGTTAATCATACCAGGCCATCTGGAACATTGAGAGAGATTAGCATGAGGACTAGAGCCTGCTAAAGTAGAGACTTTTAACTTCATTAACAGCCATGGAAATCTCGTTAGTCAAGCGGACAAGTAGAGAGTTGGCTGCACTAGCCCTGGGCAATTTGCACTAGTGTTTGGGCTAGTGAAACAATGTTAAGATCGACCCCTGAGCTACTATTAGCCCATTAGTTTGTCTGTGCTCAAAAAAAAAGCGCACTTGACCTGACTCAACTCTTCTCCAAAACCGCATCTTAAAAAGGGTGTCCCAGTTACAAACAAACAAAGCTACTGTTAGCCCATTAGTTTAGCAGTACTCAAAATAAAAAAGCACCTGAAAACACGGGATAACACCATCCGGATACTCAACCTGACTCAACTGTTTTCCTCATTGAAAATACAGGACACAAAAAACATGGAGGTTATTCTTTAAGAAACTCCAGAGACCAGTTAGACGCTTAATATAATTAAATCTTTGATCTCTGCATTTTCATCTTCCTTTGTGTAAAACTACTTCAGGAACTAAATACAGAATCCACCTAACAGTGTCCCAATGACCAAGATACATGTGTTGGTGTCAGTTCAGTATGTCATTTTTCTGGATTTGGAATTTTTTTTACTAGAAAAAATAAACAAACAAAAACAAGATTGCAGCCATATGAAAAAATACTTTTTTTGTCATGAAAAGGGATTATTCCCATATGAAAAAGGATTATTTTTTGTATGGACCAAATTCTTTTTTCATTCCAAGCAGCTATCCAGAAGACTGTACTGAGCATGCTCAGAACAGAAATTTTAACATTTAGTAACTTTGGAATGGGTTAATATTTTTTCACCAAACCAGTGAAAGGCACATCAGTGGGACAAGCCCTATCTTCCCTGAATATTTCAGACCAAAATCTTAAACTGTCTGGGCAGTTAGTGATGACAAAATAATAGCAAAAAGCAGTGATTTTTTTAAACTTTTTTTTGCTATCAAGGTCTTAGAATCTGAACATCCGACTGCACCAAAAATTGGCATGTCAAGATATCTATCCCCGAAACCATGCATGCAACATTTGTCAAATCTGTTGCATGACTGTGAAAAGATATTAAGGGTGTGAAAATGTGTGAGTTTAACATTGAAACCCTTGTTCAATCCTAACTATAGTGGCACTACTGCACCACTATACTATATCACAGTGGTGCAGTAGCATCACTATAGTTAGAGTTGAGCAAGGGTTTCTACATTAAACCTCAAATTTTGCATGTAATATCTTCACAGCCGTTCAATGAATTTACACTATATTTTGCTTGCATGGTCTTGTGGGCTGGATCTCTTGATTTCCAAGTGTCATTCTGGTCAGATATGCAGATTTTGAGATGCGGATAGTGAAAATGTAAAACAAAACACAGTTTTTGCTGGTTTTTGGTCATTGCCTTGCACCCAGACGGTGTGGAATTTTGTTCTGAAATTTTCAGGAGGTACAAAAGGTTGGTCCACAAATGTACCTTTGCTGTTTTGGTGAAAAAATATTAATCTGTTCCAAAGTTAATAAATTTTAAAATTTCAGTTCTGAACATGCTCAGTACAGTCCTTGGCTAGCTTGCTCTTGGAATGAAAAAGAGTTTAAACCATATGAAAAATAATATTTTTTCATATGGAGCCTATCCTTTTTCATGAGGGAAAAATGTTTTTTGTATGGCCACTACCTTGCTTCTGTTTTTTTAAAAAAGAAACAATTTTTTTTCAAAACTTACAAAAATGACATCCTGCAGAGACAAGAGCACATGTATCTTAGTTATTTGGATCTCGTTAGATGGATTCTGCACTTAACTGTTGGAAAAATGACCTCCCCAATATGTTGCTTTTTTAAATTTTTCAGTCCTTTTTAATGACTCACTTCCACTTTTCTTATGGTCATATAAAAAAGAATTCAGTCATGAAAACAGGATCTCTTCATACAAAAAGAATCAGAAAAAACTAAGTTCAATTCTTTTTTCATAGGAAGGCATCCTTTTCATACACTTTTTGTTCACATGAAAAGGATGCCTCACATGTAAAAGATAGTAGACTTTGTCTGTTACCTTTTTTTTATGAAGGCATCCTTTTTCATAAAGGAGTTTTGTTTCATAAAAGAAAAGGATGCCTTCATATAAAGAAGGATTTTGGACTTAGTTTTTTTACACATTTGAACTTCAACAAGTTATAACTTCTTCAGTACTTGGACTTAAGGACAATCTATATTAACAAACTGAAGGTCTTAATGAGTACTGCAAGAGTAACACAATCCCCCTCAAAATATTTACGGGCCATAGAAAAAATGTAAATTCATGTAGGATAACATTGGATGTAGAGGAAGCCACAACTCCTTCAATATTTGAACTTAAGAGACAATCTATATTTCAAAACAAAGATCTTAATGAGTACTGCAAGAATAACACGTAACCCCCACCCCCCCAAAAAATCTTTGGGCCATATTTAAAAGCAGAAAATTAAAAAAATATAAATTCCGTAAGACAACATTGGAACTCTAAGAAGCCATAACTCTCTCAATATTTGGACTCAGGGGACAATCTGTATATCAAAACAAAGATCTTAATGTGTACTACTAGGATAACACATACCCCTTCCCCAATCATTTAGGAAAAATATAAAAAAAATGCAGTTTCCCATAGGATAAAATTGGAAGTTTATCAAGCCATATGATGAAGAAAACAAATTGCTATTTTGGCACAAATGCAAGCACAGGGCCCAGAGGGCCTTGCACTTTGACAGCAACATACAAGTATGAATCTATGGAGGGGTAGGAGTGCAGGACCTGGAGGGCTGTGCAGGCCCTGGAGGACCCTGCACTCCCACAGGCAAATGAGGATATGATTATACTCTCTAAAGGTAAGGAAATTCATTGCAAAAAATTTCATTAATGCACCAGTTAGGGTTAAACAAACAAAAGCAGGAAAATGTGGTATTAGGTTTTCCAACCCTAATACCCCACCCCAACCCTGCAGGCAACAACAGGAAAAAACATTACAGTTTGATTTCTCTTGCATCTTTGCAAATCAGGTGTGGGGTGTACCTCAGGGTTCTTCAACCCTAACACTCACTCCATTCTCACACTCTCTACACATCTCAGCTTATTTACTGATGGAATGGAGTGAGCATTACGGATGACAACCCAGAGGCACACCCCACACCTGATTTGTGAAAATGCAGGACAGGTCAAAGCGTAATGTTTTTTCTTTTTGCTGCCTGCAGCATGGGGGTGGAGTGTTAAGGTTGGGAACCTTAACACAACATTTCCCTACTTTTGTCAGTTTAACCCTAACTGGTGTATTAACAAAGTGAGAGAGAGATTTCCTGTTATTGTGGGTTCATACTATTTTCTACTGTGACTAAAGACCATGAATATACAGTTATAGAAACATAGAATGTGTTGGCAGAGAAGGACCACCAGGCCCACTCAGTCTGCCCAGTATGCCTAGCATGCTGCTAGGACTTTTCAATTGCCTTCTGCCCGCCCCTTCCCCGGATCTAACAAACCCTTGTGCCTATCCAATGCTCTTTTGAATCCTCCCACAGTTCTTGACTCCCATCACCACCTCTGGGAGTTTGATCCAGTTCTCCACCACCCTCTGCATGAAGTAGAACTTTCTGATGTTTCCCTGAATCTCTCCCTACTATCTGCAAATCAGCTGCCCTTTGTTTTCAACTGCTCCCTTAGCTGGAAGATATCCTCTACTGACACCCTGTTGATACCCCTGATATACTTGAAGGTCTCAATCATGTCCCCTTTCCTTCTTTGCTTAAGGGAGTACATGCTGAGGTCCTTCAGCCTTTCCTCATATGACAGATGACTGAGTCCCCTTACCATTTTTGTCACCCACCTCTGGACCCGCTCCACCCTATCTACATGCTTCTTGAGGTATGGCCTCCAGAACTGGACCCCATACTCCAGGTGAGGCCTGACAAGCTCCCTGTACAAGGGTATTATGACTTCCCTCTTCCTGCTAGTTATTCCCCTGGCAATATATCCTGGCATCTTACTGGACCTTGCCACTGCCTTCTCACATTGCTTTGCCACCTTCAGGTCCCTTGAAATGATTATGCCAAGGTCCTTTTCCAGCTCTGTAACCTCAAGGGCATGCCCCCCCATACGGCATTCCACACCTTAGTTGTTCTTGCCTAAGTGCATGATCTTGTATTTTTTTCTGTTGAAGGGCAATTGCCATTCCCTGGACCATTCCTCCAGTTCATCCAGATCCCTGCACATGCACTCAGCCCCCTCAGGCATATCCCCTCTATTGCAGACCTTTGTGTCATCCACAAACAGAAACACTTTTCCCTCCAGCCCCTCCACTATGTCCCCTATGAATATATTGAAAAGGAGTGGCCCCAGCACTGACCCGAGGCACCCCACTAGTGACCATACCCTCCCTTGAGGGTATCCCATTTATAATTACCATTTGTCTCCTGCTCTTTTGCCAGTTTTGAACCCACCTAACCTCGAGTGGCCCCAGCCCAAGGCATCTCATATTGTGCAGTAGTCTCCTGTGTGGCACAGAATCAAACACCTTTTTGAAATTTAGATACACAATGTCTATCATCCCCCTGATCCAGTACCCTGGTGCCCAATCAAAGAATTCTATCAAGTTCATTTGACATGACCTTCCCTCAGTGAACCCATGTTGCTGAGGGTCCTGTAGACCATTAGTTTCTAGGTAGCTAGTGATTCTCTTTTTCAGTAGTTTCTCCATGAGCTTGGCCACCATCAATGTTAAGCTCACTGGCCTTTAATTGTGGACTTCCTCCTTGTCAACCCCCCTTGAAGGGGGACCACGTCCTCCCATTTCCAGTCATCAGAGATCTCCCCTGATTCCAACAATCTGTTGAAGAGGCTGGTCAGGGGTTTTGCTAGCACCTTACTATGCTCCCTCAGTACCCTGGGGTGCACACCTTCTGACCCCATTGCCTTATCCACCTTCAAACCCTCAAGCTCCCTCAGGACCTCCTCCACCTGGAATGGACTGTAGTCAACCCCCCCACCACCTTGTGTTCCCTGATTTAGTTGAGCTCCCAATCCTCTCTACCATGAATACTGAGCAGAAATAGCTGTTGATTATTTCTGCCTTCCTTGGTCATCTTCCACCAACTCCCCATTAACCATGTTTCAGCCTGACTATCCCTCCTTGACTTTCTCCTCTCACTCACATACGGAAGAAGGTTTTAACCCCTCCTTGACTGTGTTGGCTATTCTCTTCTGTTCATGTCTTTGTCCTCCTGACTACCTTACCTGCTTCCTTCTGCTTCTCTTGGTGTATAGCCCTATCCTCCTCTCTCTCTGTGTCCTTTATATCTCTTTGCCCTGACCTTCTCTGGCACATCCCTATTAAACCAGAGTGGCTTCCTCTTCTTTCTATTTCTATTTACCCTCCTGACACAGATGCTAGTGGCCTCACTATCACCTCTTTATTTGACCCCATATTTCCTCCACCCTCTTAGTCCTCCCAGCTCTGCTGGTGCTTGTTGAACACTTCCTCCATTTTCTGAAAGTCTGCATGCCTAAAATCTAGGACCTCATTCTATCAGTTATGCATGTTTTGACTCCCCAGACCACCACCAGTGACAACACCATGACATTTAAACAGGGGATCCAGCCACCAGAAACATTTAAAAAGTAAAACCTGTCAGTAAACAGGTAAGTTGTTGTACTTACAGTATATGACTTTATTTGAATGTGTTCCCTTGTCCACAAAATGGACTCTACCTAGTAAAAGCATACTGCTATAAACAGAATTACAAATCTACCAACTGAATTGTACTTTACTCTCTTAACAAAGCATGCAAGTGCAAAATGTTGAAGTGCTTTGCTGAGTTGGTTACCTGTACCTGCACTGTTTGCTGCTGTGGATTAAACTAGAACACAGTTATCTTGCTTGTGTTTTGGTGGACCCTTGCTGATAATCTGCCTGAGTGCAAGTGAGTCCACATGTTTTTTTTTCTACAAGAATTATAAATCACTTATGTGATTCAGCCAATCAACACTACAAACTGCAGGACCTTTGATTCTATGTGCAGCTGTTGCCTTGTGCTGCAATATTAGAGTGGTATGTTCAACTTCAGAGGTGGGGAGGAGCATCACATTCTATTTTTAAATACTTGCAACATAAGGGTTAATAAAAGTACCTCTAACAACATGAATAATTCATGCAGAGAATAATAATGGGTGGGAGTGTGTAACCAGAATTTTGCAGACACCCAAGGCATAGGATGCTATATAAACTCAAAGATTAAAGTGAGAGGGGTTTATAAAAGCATCCCACACCAAGTGTGTGTGTAAAATTCTGGTTTGCACACACCCACATATACTTTGTTTAAAATTACTAGAGATCATTTTTTTATGGCTGCAGTGGGTGTAGCCCTGCAGTTATTTTGCTATTTCAGTAGAAACAAGTTCTGGCAGAGCCACTATGACTGCAAATGCATTAACTAGACAAGGGTGTTTCATGGGCTTGAACATAAGCATGAATTTCATTTAGTAAAGCCTACAATACCATTACACATATGACCTGTAGAACAAGCTGGGCAGCCTGCACGTGGATCACAAGGTGGTAAACTGGGTTAGGAACCTGCTGAATGATAGAAGATAGAGAGTTATGGTAAATGGTGCTCAATGTAAGGAAAGGAGTGTTACCAGCAGGGTGCCACAGGGATCAGTCCTGGGCCCAGTTCTGTTTAATGTCTTTATAAGTGAAATTGTGAAGGGGCTAGAGGGGAAAGTGTGCCTCTTTGTGAATGACTCTAAGATCTGCAGCAGGGTGGAAACTCCAGAAAGGGTGGACAAAATGAGGAGGGACCTAGGTAAACTGGAGGAGATGGCCTGAAGTGTGGCAGCTGAGATCTAATGCCAAAAAGTGCAAAATCATGCATTTGGGTTGCAGGAACCCAGAGGAGGATTACAGGGTGGGGGGAGACTGATGGTCACCAAACAGGAAAGGGATTTGGGGGTAATCATACTGAATGACCTAAAGGTGGCTAAACAATGTACAAGGGCTATGGGGAAAGCCAGTGGGATGCTAGGGTGCATAGGGAGAGGTATCACCAGCAGAAGGATGGAAGTGGTAATGCCACTGTGCAGACCATTGGTGAGGCCTCATTTGGAATATGGTGTCCAGTTCTGAGACTGCATCTCTGTAAGGATGTAGACAGAGTAGAGGCAGTAAAGAAGGGCACAGAGATGGTGCAGGGCCTGCACTAAAAGTCAAATGAGAAGAGACTGGGATACCTCAATATATATACCCTGGAGAAGAGACAGGGTGATATGATAGAAACCTTCAAATATCTAAAAGGCATAAATAGGGTGCTGGAAGGTAGCATCTTTCAGAAAAGGAGATATCCAGGAATGAGGGACCATGACATGAGGTTGGAAGAGGGTAGATTAAGGGGTACTGTGAGGATGTATTGCTTTACAGAAAGGGTGGTGGAACCTCTAGAGACTTCACAAGTCAGTTTCATTATGAAAGAGAGAGAGAGAAAAAACACAACTGACACATTTCACATAATACTACTGTACACTAAAAATATAGGATGAGCAACTTTATGTATAACAATGTGTTCTGTCATTCTGGGTTCTGATTCCCATGGACCTCTCAAGTTTCACTCTCCTGGTCAGAGGGAATCAGAACCCCTCTGTGGCAGAAGACACTGGTTGTGCATAGTTGCTCATCCAGTTTTCTCTATAGTTAGTGCTGCATTAAAGATTTCTAAGTAATAAACCTAGTCATACAATTGCTTTGAATTAGACCAAGATTCTGGTCTATTCAATTCAAATTTATTAAGATGAGGAGCAACATTTTTGGATGAAACTGAAGAAATAACATCCCTATAAGTCTGGAGGTAATGTCTTATAAATTATTTTCTCTGTAGGTGTGTAAGGCTACCCAGCTGCTAGCTGTCAGCTGTCCAGCAACATAAATTTTGACATCTCTGTAGAAAAGCAATAAAGAACAGCAGAAGAGATTTCACAAAACCTTGAGACAGAAATTGATGCCAGAGTTTAGCTAGCAATATGCTGCCCAGCACAGCTAATCAATTGTAGAATCAGTTTCAGTCTCATGGTTCTATGAAATGGCTACTGCCTTGATTTAAGCTAAGTCTGATTTAGACAAGGATATGCCTGGACAGTTGACATCTAAAGGTAAGCCCAATATCTCATCCCCTTTGCACCTATGCACCACTCTAGAAATTGAGTATTTTAATAACTTTTTTAATTTTTACTTCATACCAGTTGTGCAATCACAGTAATCCACTGCACAGTGTGGAGTGAACTGGGACTTTGCATGCCTGACATTGTTGCTTACTTGCCAGGTGTGGGTAAATCCCAGCCCAACCTACACCTTTGTTGTGGATTATTAAAGGAAAACTGCATGTTAAAATCAGGAAAATATATGAATTATTACCTTTTTTTGAGTGTCCTTACTTCATCCCAGTGTGTTTTTTCTGCTCAGGCTATGAGAGGAGTTTTTTCTAACTGTCCCTGGCTGTTTTATGGCTCTGGGGGCTGCCATTCAGGTTTCTTTTATTGCACCTTGTCCCAGAGAGTCTTCCCAGAGTGCTCTTTGCTGTGATGTGTAATAGCCCCTGCAGGTGGCCAGTGACTTATTACAGAGTCTTTAGTATAGCTCAGCCACAGCAGAGAGAACACAGCAGCCAGGAGTCACACTGCTAATCTTTGGGTAAGTGTAATAAGCTTCCTAAATATTGATGCCTTATCCAGCTGAGTTCTGCTAAGGGTTGTGTGTGTATGTATTTAAGCATGTCACTGTTTAAAGTAGTTTTCTCTGCACTCATTTTGCCATACCTCTTAGTACCTTTCAGTTTTTGCACTAGTACTAAGTAGCAGAAATGGAACAGCACCTTATAGTTTGTTCGAGTAGCCCCTAAATTAAATAATATATGCGGCATTGGAATGGTTTATATGAACTAGTTTGGAAAAATCATGGAGCACAGGCAACTATTTATAAAACAAGTCTGTGATTGCTCTAACAATGCTCCTCCCCTAATTGCATAGCAGAAGACACATCAGTTTATCTCAGCAGCAGTTACTGCTGCATGCAATCTGTATATAAACTGTGTCACTTTATCCAGAATCCTGCCCCCCCCATTTTGATCAACATATTATGTACTTTTGATTCAGTTGCTTGTGTCTTGCATAGAAGACAGTGCTTAAAGAGAAATGTAATCATTTTGCAGCTGTGGTCATCCAGTGGCTAAGCAGGCTTCAGGATTGTTTGTGTCTATGTGATCTACTCCAGGAGCCCTCTGCATGATTTCTTCAGGTTTTATTGTTAAAACCAGCTAGCATCATATTAAATGGAACATTAAAATACTTAAAGAACTGCTTGCTAATGGCATATTCTTCCCATTTGTGTAAGTGCTGCTACATGCTATATGTTTTCTACTTGTGTTGGTATGGTGGGGGAAAGGGAAAACTGAGGTGGTTGGATCATCTACTCAAACCATGAGGCTTTCATATTGTGGAAAATCAGGCAAGTAAAATCAACCAGCATGGTTAGGAAACACAATAATTCATACCTCTGGATTAGTGGAGGAGGGGATACCAGCAAAGCAGGAGTATCTCAGTTTTCAAAAAAGGTAGTAAATTAAGCACTGAAACTTAACAAACAAAGAAAAGGCCCATAAAACACTTTGGAGGAGATTTCAACTTGCAAAAAAAAGGCAGTAATGGGGAGGGTTCAATTATTGGAGAAGGTTTCAACTTGCAAAAAAAGGCAGTACTGGGGAGGGCTCAATTAACTTCTTAAGCCAGAGGCAAAATAGTGCTCTCAAGCTCCCATACCCACACAGGTAGTGTAGTAATGAGGCTTCAGCAGAGGAAACTATTTTTAACACTCTATCATGTTGTTTGGAAGGTAATTTATGCAGGGAGTCCTTTTCTCAAAGCAACACATCTGCAGGGCTATGCCCACTGCAGCCATAAAAAGAAACTCTCCAGTTTTCTAACAGACTAGATAATAGAGGTTTTGTAGAATCACAGCACTAATTGAATTGTGCTGAACAGTATTGAAAGCAATATTTGGCTCATAAACATGTCAACTTAATCAGCATTTCAGCTGTAACTGAGATTGATATTTCCCTCTCTTTCTAACTTTTCCTCTTGCCTGTGTTGCACTGAAATTCATAGCAGGCCTTCTAAAAAAGCAGTTTCATTCTATACATGAATGCCAAAGTTTTAGAGAAATAATTAGGTGGAAAGCAACACTAAAGGAATGTGGCAGTCTGAAGGTCAAAAGCCACAAAAGGAATGCTATGCAGATTTACAAGGTCATAAAACATCCCAGTGCTGAAGTCTGTAAGACTGGAGAAACTGAATGACACTTCAATTGCATTTTCAATGCTGGCACTGTGTACACATGTGTCTGTTTATAATTATGCATTCATTTGTCAGTATTATTTGTGAATATTCAAGTTTGCACTATTTAAATACGTTCTGTCTTTAACTTTGTGTTGCACTGAAAACTTAATATCTGATCTATATGGTTTTCTCTCTCTCCCATTAATACCATATAACTGTAACTCTGCTATGAATTTTCATATTAATGTCAAGACACAGTCTACACAAAACTCATTTTATTATCACACCTGCACTGATCCTGCACTTCTTTACATTGATCTCTACTGCCATTCTTCAGACCATTTCTCCAGTTTTTTAAGGTCTTCCTTCATTCTATCAACCCCCCCGGCATGTCCACCCTACTGCATACTTTTGCTTCATCTGCAAAGTGTCATACCTTCCCCTCCAGTCCCTCGACAATGTCCCCAATAAAGTCCAGATAGGCCACATCTACCACACCTCCTTGGTCCTCTACCTTAGTTACCCAGTCATGCTGTAAATTTGGTACAATGAGTTTGTGCAAAACACAGTGCTTATCATAAATACAGTGAAAGTTAGCTTTAGATGTATAACTAAATAAATGCCATTTAAGGCAGTGTGTGTGTGTGCATGTGTGTGCACGTGTGTGTGTGTGCAGTGCTCTGTGTGTGTAGACAGTATACTGCTACACTATACTGGATATATACAATATGCATATATGTGTATATGTATAAGTCAGTGTGAGTGTATATCACAACAATTAGAAAGTGTAGTTAGGTGGCTCAGTGGTTAGTGCAAAATTGTTAGTTTACATTCCTCGCCATCTAGATCAGTTTCCGTGTTATGTATGTCATTGCTGATTTAAATGAGGTGATAGTGGGAACCCCCCACCCTCTGATGTCCATTGGAGCCTGAAAAGAAGAAAATGGTCCCTCAATGTATTTTTTCAAATCTGTAAATATGTGTGTAGACAGTGCACTGCTATGTTATACTGGAACATATATGTGTATATGTATTAGTGAGTGTGTGTGTATCATAACAATTAGAGCAGTTAGGTGACTCTGATTACTGCAAAAATTGCTAGTCTACATTCCGCCACTATCTAGATCAGTTTCAGCCTTATGCATGTCACTGCTGGTTTAAATGAGGTGTCTAGTGGCAACTTCCCACCCTCTGATGTCCCTCAGAGCCTGAAAAGAAGAAAATGGTCCCTTGATGTCTTTTTTTCTTAATCTGTAAACATGTGTGTAGACAGTGCACTGCTATGTTACATTGGAATATATATATGCATATAAGAAATACAAAATCACACATGCCCCCACAATGCAAAGCATCATGGGCTGCATATGCAAATCACCACAGCATATTATGCTGGTTCAACTTTTAACAGAAATGCATGGTATATGCATATCTGTGTACATGTAATAGTCAGTGTGTGTGTGTGTGTGTGTGTGTGTGTGTGTGTGTGTGTGTGACAACAATTGGAAAATGCAGTTAGGCGACAGTGGTTAGTGCAAAATTGCTAGTTTACACATTTCTACTCCCCACAATACCATTATTTTGATGCTGTATTGGATCTTGCTAGAACCTGTTAATCAAGGTGGGGTTTCTGTGATGCGCTTGGATTTAAGAAAAACAAAAAACTGCTTTGAAATACTTTGTCATTCTTTGTTGTTCTTTTGTTGATTTTTATCTGCCCAGAAAAATGTAAATTGCACCTAAATACTTGCACTCTTGAGAAATAAGAACCATCATGTGGGGTTTTGTTAGCTAGCTGAAGTATGCATAGTGCTGTTTCAACTGACCCATAAGTCAGGAAGCTGCCCACACCTCGAATTTTACCACAGAAGTTATTTTTGGTTTGTTATTGTTGCAAATGACAACACAGAGTCTAAACATGTCAGAAGGCCAGTAAGATTAGACAGTGGCATGAGGACTGCCCTAAGAATCAGCCTATAGTGCCCAATTG
The DNA here is from genome assembly GCA_016271365.2 of Neoceratodus forsteri. Classification (NCBI taxonomy): domain Eukaryota; kingdom Metazoa; phylum Chordata; order Ceratodontiformes; family Ceratodontidae; genus Neoceratodus; species Neoceratodus forsteri. The sequence continues at coordinate 140,957,264 of CM057459.1, read as the reverse complement.
ATGAGTGGTAAGTGAGGTAGCACCAGGCAGTTTTAAATTGGTACAACTGGAGCAGTTGTGTTGGTAGCTTTCACATCTTTCAGAGCATGAGCTTCATTGACAGGCACCGATTACCACCACCTGGTTGTAATGAATATTTACAACTAAGTGTAATTATAATAAGTTTATATGTGCTGTGAAAGGTGTCTTTTATTGTATAAAAGCATCATATAAAATGGGTCAAGATGGTTGCCAAAAATTGGGGTATCTGGTTGGATGAATCAAGTTACCTACCTTATTTATACATACTCATCTATGCATACTGCTGCATCCTGTTAGCAGAAATGTTTGTACCAGACCATTTCATAGGTGCAATAAGCACTCCTTTGGTGCTGTGTCCATTACAATATAAAGGCACTTCATTTGGAGTGTGCTGAGGAGCGCCTGCCTTTCCCTTAAGTGCCTCAGCACACACCCGATGAGTGTTACTAGCTCCAAATGAATACACACACAGTTGTATGTTATAGACAACTAATAACATGTGCAAGAAAATCTGTAGCTCTGATTGACTGAATGAGCAGTACTGCCATGTAGTTATGTGCTCCATGCCTGAACTTCTTTTAAGGTGCTAGCCTGTGTACAAGGTTAAACAATGAAAATATCAGTACTTGGTGCAGCCCTTTCCTCTGTTGAATGTCGAGATGCCACTGTCAGTGAGAGGTGCTGCAGACCTTAACTGTTAGATGTCACAGTGAAGCCAGCTGTGAGTCTTGTCATAAGTTAAAAAGAAAAAGTCAGCTACATCCTTCCTCAGACTTTACTCAATCCTTGCTATCAAAGGAGGCAGAAATACAGGTGAGATTGAGGGAGCCCTGGGAGCTGCACAGTCAGGTGAAGGATCTTTTGTATTGGTTCTACTCATGGCTCCCCATCCAGACATCTTATAAATGCATATAGTTACTGGTGACCCCTTTATCAACCTGTTTTGAAGGATCTCCAAAATGCCATAATAACCTGAAAATGAGTTATTATGGCATTCACTAAACTTTCTTTCACCTTCAGGGTCCTTTCACTGTCATGCCAGTGTACCACACTACTTCATTGGCTTATGCTCTGCTTGTGGACGGGCTGAACAGAATTCAAAACATGGCGGCTTGGTTTTCCACCTTCCGACGAGCCACCCAACAAGCCGCTTTCTTTACTACAATCCCCACATTTATTTGATTTTTTTTACATTTTTATCTGGCTGATTCTGCCTTTGAAATATAAAATAACTAAGTGGTTGATCCTGCCATATCGAGAGACACAGAGTTGCCGACTCCGAATTTAATCCATGATGGACCTTGGTAAGAGCTGTGGCTGAGACAGTTTAAAAAAAAAAATCTGAGAGAGAGTCAGAAGAAAGGGAAAGAGTGTGTGTGTGTGTGTGTGTGTGTGTGTGTGACAGCAAGTGAGAGAGGGAGAAAGAGTGAGTGTCTGTAGGTAGGGGAGACACTATCTTGCACCAGTAATTATAAAAAATAAAAGCTATGCAAGTGTGTTTTTATGGATTTTTTTACACACTCAAGCTTTAATCTCAAGGTTTATGGGTCATCACACACCTCGGGAGTGTAAAAAAATCCATAACACACACTTGCATCACCATTATTCTCTGTATCATTCATAATTAGCATTACTTGCTTTGATTCTTCTCATACATGTTATAGGTGCAATAAAACACTTACGGAATGTGTGATTTTGGGCAATTATCACTCTTCTCTGTTGGATGTTTAAAATCACTCACCGCAAGTGCCTTTTGCCTCAAAACACCCTCAGTAGGCATGTGTTTATTGACCCATAATCACACACCCTCTCATGTATTATTGCTTACTCCTTTCACAGTTTGTGCAGAGCCATTTTGCTTTACTTCATGATCCCTAGCTAAATAACATGAGCTCTCACAGCACATACTGTATAAACTTATGAAAATGTGTCAGTTACAGCTGTGTGAACCTCCTGAAGTTTGACCTTCCAAACTTTAAAGAAGGCAAAGTTCATAGTAATCTGAAGAGGTTTGGAGTTCCCAAGTTCAATAGAAAAAAAACTCACCTCTCTCAGCTCAACAGGGCTACTCCTTTGGCCATGTTTTCCCAACCCAAATATGTCCCTGCCCTCCATCCTTTGCTCATGCACACAATATATTTTGTTTAAAATGGTGCTGCTGGCACCATGTCAGGAGCTGACCGCAACATTTTAATATAGTACCTCTCACTAAATCTTCCATCCAAGCCAAAAATATAAATTAAATGGTTGCCCCCATCCCCAATTCATTATTTGGGTTGACAATTCTAGTAAGTCTGGGCCAGAATAACGCAGTGAGTCCTCCTCCATCCACTGGAGTCTTAGAACAGGATAGGAAAGGTATTTTGCCCTCTCCTGGCCCAATTACAGAAGCTAACCCTGTAAGTTATTTCAATCCCTCCCTCCATAGTTCACATCCAATGCCCCAAAATACGTTTCATTACTGCTGTGTCCCTTGTCCTGACATGAGATCCACAATTTGGAGGATAATCAAAATTCTGTTCCACCAGAGTAACTCATTGCCCCATTCACAACCCATGGCATGCAGTCTCTTGTCTCATTTATTAATATAGTGAGTGTTTGTGTGCCCCAGAGAAAGGAGTAGAGTTGACTACTGGAATGTGGAGACTAAATCCCCTTCCTCAAATAGTGGATCAAGGGATAGAAGGGGCCTAATGCTGATAAAAGTTTTTTTGGCCTTGAAGTGGGCTAGGGAGGATGGATTGAAATAATTTATGTGTGGGTTCCTCACATGGGGCCAGTAGTCAACAACAACATAGCGCTGTAGCGTAAAGGTTAGAGTCCCTACATGTGTGTAGTTTGTAGGTGTAGCAGACTTGGGTTTGAAACTTGATGTGAGTGTATTTTTACTAGGGCAGACTAGGTGGACCAAGAGACCCTTATCTGCTGACACCTTCTATGCTTCTTTTTTTTTAATACAGATTTTTGTTTTTTTATCTTTTTCTCACCGATCCTGGCCCCCTACCTTGGACGAGCACGTGCATGTGGAGGCATGTGCATGCTACGTCTCAAAGTGCCCTTCCTTTGTGTTGCCTCCACCACCTACGCTAACCACTGGACCTCCACCCGGTGGTAGTGGGACTATGGGGGGTGGCAATTACCCCCTGGAAAGTAGCGCTGTGCCTTCCAGCTTGATAAGTCCTGCTCTGACCCTCCCTCCAGTGATAGCATGCAGACAACCCAAGTCTGTTCCCGAACCCGGGTCACCAGCATAGCGTGAGGTAAGGCATCCAGCGCCACAGCCCTCAGTGCCACTGGGCCGGCTATACCGCCTATGTTTCTATGTAACTATCGTATCTCATCTCATTTTGAGAAGACAGGGGAAGGATGTGTACCGACCATGCTAGCATGGGCTGCCTTCACTGTTGTTGCCTCCATCAAGTGTGAATCGGGGAAGGGGGACCAACTGTTTAATTTGCATTTGGGGGTACAAGGAATAGGGAGGGGTACACAATAAAAAGACAATGTTGGCTCCAGGTGTAGTACCAGGAGCTGGAAATTTTATTAAATATTGAGTGGAGGCAGGGGGGTTGAGGGTGTGGAGGGTGGGTTTAACTGCTTAACCAGTTTGGCTGTCTTACCTAGTTCACACTGATTGAAATAGTCAAGCAAAAAGTTTGAATTTGAGCCCCAAAATTACACGATTTTGCAAGCATTAAAGAGCTAAGTTCAAAGTGTTTGATTGAGAAGTGAACATGCAGCTGTAGTCAAATGAAACAGAAGAAACACACACACTACATTTTTTTTAAATTTTTACTAATACTTTTTACCCCCTTCACCATGGGCTCCACAGGGCTATGACCCCCCCTCTCAGAGGGGCACATCCTCCAGTCCAACCCCTAGCTCATCTGCCCCATGAGGTTCTGCCACAGATTCCCCCTCTGCAGCAGGGCTAGTTGTGGGGGTGCCGGAGGTCCCTTGCCACCCGGTATGTCAAATCTGGTGGCGGGGGGCAGACTTTGCCAGAGTGGTCGACCATCACAGGTCCATGGATCCACGGCCATTTTTTGCATTCTTCCTTCCCTCCCCTCTGACGTAAGCACATTGTCTTCCTAGCCTCCTGACCTGTACTGCCCTCCAGCCACTGCTTAAAGGCAGTCAGCGGGCAGGATGACTAATCCCCTTCCCCGGAGAGAGGAGAGGAGAGCAGTCCTCCAGATGCTCAATCCTCTCTCCCCCTCACTGACCCCCAGTGGCTCAGACTCATTTCCAAACCCGGGTCACTGGCGTGGCGCAAAGTGTGGTGTCCAGTGCCTCAACCCTCAACGCCACTGGGCTGGCCGACACACCACATTTTTTATGCCTTTTAATACCACTGGTACTATGAATTCATTTAGAAATGAAAACATTATTAAAACAATCAAATGGTCTGAAGACACTAACACAATGATTCGTAATTGGCATCAGAGCAGCTCCGGTGGGCCGGCCCAGTGGTGTGGAGGGCTGAGGCACTGAGCACCTTACCTCCTGCAACACTGGTGATCTAGGGTCAGGAACAGACTCGGGTTGCTCAGGGCCAGTAAGGAAAAAAGATTGAGTGTCCCAGTATACTCTCCTTGTAGAGGGGGTTTAGTGTGGCCCGCTGCTTGACTGTTACCCAGTGGCAACTGAATGGCAGCACATGCGATGCCACCACATTGGGAAGGGACCCCATGTTCAGGTTGCTGGGGCATTCCACCGAAGTAGAGCTTACACATCACAGCCATTGCATGCCCATAGGTACCAGGGTGAAAACTGGAGGAAAAACACCCCAGGCAGCAGGATGAAGCCCGACCTCTGCTGACCCCTCACCAGTGACTGGGTACCACAGTCCTGTGGCACAGGACAACTGTGTAAGGTAAGAGCTGGATAAGTTGGGTGATGGGGTGGGGGAGTTAGTTGGAAGGGAGCAGCTGGGGTGACAAAGGAGCTAAAACTTGATAAAAAAAATTGAACCACTCCAGTTTTCAAAGTAGGACTAGACACATTCCTGAGGGAGAATGGCATTAAGGGGCACACCGCATGAGTAGGAGAACATTCTGGTTGTTAAGCTTGTACTGTATGTCTGTCCATACTCAATTTGAGTTGAGTCACTGTGTGTGGTAAAAAGGGTGGACAAGATGGACAATAATTGTCTTCTCTCATCACAACGGTATTTTACTAAGTTACACAAACTACAAAAAAAATTCCTTTCTTTATTATTCACTCCCATTCATCATTTATTCTTGCTGTATCCTGTGACATTACTGACATTCCTCTCAATGCCCCAGGATAGCACCTCACAGGTGGCATCAAGCATTGCTGGGTCACATATGAGACCCCCCATGTTATCTTTTTTCAAGTCTGAGCTTGTTAACTTCCTCTTGGATATTACCTGCCTCTTACTAGATCATTTCTTTACTCGGGTTCATGTCATCCTGATTCTTCTTATGCATCTTGTCTCACATCATATCTTTCATTTAACATATGGGGCGCTATTCCATAACAACTTATGCATGGGGCAAGCACTTTACGCCAGCACCAATGGTGTAAATCGCACCTTGCGCCATGCATTCCGCAAGTTGGTATTCCAAGTTGTGGCTTGCGCCTTGCTGCATGTGGGTTGTGCCAAAGGTGGGCTATGCCACACACTATGCCCACAACCTCCTGTGGCATGGCACAAGGTGGGTTATGACAGCAACTGCTCCCCTATTCTGGAAGGGTGGCTGCCATAACCCACTAATGCCATTCCAAGACCCACTATAGCACTGCAGACTTAGACCAGCATGGAGGTGGTCTAATGGGCATCTGTCCTTGCCAACTGACGGATGCCCACTCCACAACACCGTGGGAAGCACATATCCCTGCTCCACATCCCTCCCCAGCAAGGTCATGCCCCACACCCCCAAATGTCAGGGACCCCCTGTGGTCTGTTTCCTGCACTGCCTCCCCAAATTCCTGTGCCACCTGGCCAGCTCCCCCAATGCTCCCAGGTGGCTGTGGGTGCATTTCAGGGTGGGGTGGCTCTGGGGGGGCAGTAACTCATGGTCTGTGACTTGCGGCACCCAGGTCTACTGCACCATTCTTGTGGTGCTAGCCTGTGGCTGCCGCAAGTCACAGGACGTAGGTGCCAGGGACCCTGCCTGTCTTGGAATATGGTGCAGGGTCCCCAGTGTAGCGCTGCATGGCTCAACTTGCATATGCCCGCATGATGGGCCATGCGACTTGGAATCAGGCCCCTAGTATCTATTATTGGAACTTCTTTTGAATATGAATCTTGCCCTGTTTTTGTTATTGAACTTCCTTAATCTACAGGAACCATAGTATTGTTGTGACTAAAGTACTTGAGTCCATCTTGTCCACCCTGACTGTCATACAGCAGGTTACACCACATTTGACAATAGACATGCATCCAGATCAATAAAATGGAATGTAACCCTACTCATAATGTGTAACCTCAGTGCCGGTCTCCTCGGAATCTGTCTAGCCCTGCTTTGAAAGCCTGAACTGTCCGGTATATGAAGCAGGAATGCCATTGATAGGTTGTCTTTAATTAAATTCCCAATTTTCCTCTCTTATAGTGCTCAGGTATTATAGTATTAATAAATAAACAAGCTGCTGCACTAACAGATTCTAATCAACAGTCCATACTGATAGCAGAATGACATGTCTATGAACTGAAGATCCTTACTGAAAAACAGAAATGCTCTATAAATACATGAAATGATCTGCCAAACCCATTCAAACATCTAGCGAAAGTGGAACACTTACTAGGGTACAAATAACCACAGAGGAATGGAAAGGATGCAGAGTGTTAGCCAGAAAAGCATGTGGGGACCCAAGGAGCTTTTAATACAAAACAAGATTCAACATCTTTGGTACCGTACCTCAGTGCAACTGAAAAAAATGGGATCATTGCACGAAGATGTATATTGGAGGTGTGATGCTAAGGGAGCGGAACTACTACATATGTGTCCCCATTCATCCCTTCTGGAACAAGGTACTCACCCAATGCTCCCAAATGTTAGAGCGTCTGATCCCAAACAGTCCGACATTCTGGCTCCTAGGAATACCCCAGACTACATGCATGATTACAGGTCAGCAGAAACTCTGGTTGATGCAAGCATCAGTGGAGGCCAAAAGGCTCATACTGCACCACTGGCACACCAAGGGGACCCCACTACTCAAGAATGGATTCTAGTCATGGAGAAGTTGTCAAATTCTCTAGAATGACCCATATTGCCAACCGCACCTCAGCCCTGCTTCTATAGTTAGGTGGTCCACCTTTCTTCATTTTGTGCAAAAGGACATTGAGCATCCCTATGGTCCTACAAGGAAGGACTTACTAAAACCCCATAAGGGCCCCTAAGGAACAACTGAATAATCCATTCTGGCCTACAAGTACACAACCTCCCCATTTTTTTCCTTTCCTTACATAAATCTAGATGACAACATGGTAGAGGATATCCTCCAACCCCCACATAGAAGTCCACATGGTAATTACTCAAACCCCAAGTATGAAAGGTATTTAAACATCCTCATAACCTTAAGGGTCTGTAGAATGTGTGTCCAGCCTGCTCCTCCCAGTAAATGTATACCTGTAGCACAGTAAATTGTATATCTGTAAAGATTTTAAATGTATGTAGCACTGTGAATATAATCAACTGTATACCAACAAATGGACTGTTGATTGTTGACTGTTGTTTATATGTCTCAATAATTTCAATAAAAAGAACAAAACAGAAACGCAAAGCTAAGGTTTCAGACATGAAAAAGACACCTGTCCCTTTAAATTATTAGCAAACAGCAACACTGTTTGCCCTGCACTGTCTAGCAGAACAGCCTAAAGTTGGCAGTATAGCCTAGAGATTAGAGTATTGAGCTGTGAATGAGTTTGGTATATGCATCAGACCTGGGTTTGATTCCCACAACCTAAACCTGAATAGTGTGTGACTCTGAGCAAGTCATTTAACCACCCCAGTGCTCCCGGTTTGCTCCTGTAAGCAAGCACTCTAGTGGGCCTCACCTGGTTACCAAAAATAATTATAAAAAGGAATAATAAATACAATCTTGCTGATTTTATGCCATCTTCTAAATTTTTTACAAGTGTGAGTCATAACTCTGAGACAGCATGGCCCCAACGTATGATCAAATCCTTCCCAAGCAATGTGTTAACCTTTTATTAAATGTGATAAAGCCCTGATCGACTGATTTATTTGAGATCCTAAATTTAGCAGGGGTGGTGGGCTCACTGTAAGCCTAGATGTGGCCAACACAGCTACTCAACATCACTTCTTTATCTTCTAATGCCTGGTTGGGAAGGTGACTGGTGCTCAAAATGAAAAAAACTTGCACATCCTGCAAGAGTAGCTCTTACTCAAACAATGCCATCCATTGACTACAACACAGTATACAAAATTTGATTTTTTTGTCAACATGCCACTCCATATAAAATATAGAGGATAAAAATATTTCAAAAGCTTTTTTTTTATTTATACAAAGAAAGTATCCATTTCATAATTGCAATAATACACTACAAGGTGTGTGATGTCATGGGATACTGTCCCTTCTCAGGTTGGTGTAAACACTTGGTCTATGGCCTTGTGCCTCACAACACGCCAAGGCAGGATAATATCCCATGATATTGTATACCTTGTTGTGTATTATTGCTTAAACATAGCAGACACACACACACACACACACCCTGCTCCACCTACTCACCCATTTGATGAGAAACATTTACAATTTCTCCAGCACCAGCCTGCAGACACAGAGGTGGCACTACAGCTATATGCCAGTGACCCGGTTTGGAAGCAAGCCGGGCATCAGAGGGTTGGCTGGGTAGAGGAGTATCGAGTGTCCCATAGACCATTCTCCTCCTCTGGTGGGGGGGAAAGCTCCTGGTGCACATCTGATCCATGGTGAAGACCATGGGCCTGACAGCTGGTGCTTGACAGTACTGAAGGCAGGGCAGATGTCAGCATTCACAGCCTTGACATCACTGCACATACTGCCTCCCACAAACAGGAAAAACACCACTTGGAACACGTAGGATGCCACTCCAGGGTTTTAAATAATTGATTAGCAGTTTTTTTCTTGGGACAATACTAACTGTGCAGAAGGCATTTATATATGTTTTCTAGAAGTGGTATGTTTGTTAAACACATTGAGGCAAGTGCTATGTATTTTCACAATGTTTTAGAACTTTTATGAGCAAAACGCTAATCAATTTTTAGAGTTAAATAAAACCCTGCACTCACCTCACCCCATCCCACCATGCAGCTGAATTGGGGGCCCTCCTCTGGACAGTGAGCTCTAGAATTGCCAGGGAATGGGAGGACCCAGTGACCCCACCCTGGCAGGTAAGCAAAGGGGGAGAGAGGTGAGCCGATGGGGGCCCATTTGGGACTTTACCTGGACAAAGAGAAACTGAACATTTCTGTCCGCACTGTAGTTGCAAAGTAGAATGGGGTAGAGAGGCTGGGCATTGGAGCACAAGGGCATACCACTTGCAGAACAGACATCCTGTCATGTGGCTCTGATTTCAGTAGGCAGTTAAAAAGGCTGCATTTCTTGACACACCCACTGACTCTCTGCTGGAGGAGGCTGAAATGAAACAGCTGGAAGGTGAGCAAAGTGGAAGTGGAAATAAAATATTTCCACATAGAATAATACAAAATACTTTTCACTATATTTATCTAGGTCTGTGGTGAAAGACCCAGACCATACAATACAATAGGTGAAGCCACATGTAGCTGGATGAGTGGCATTGAAGTTGAATAAAGGCAGCACCCTGTCATATTTATTTAGTAAGGAATAAGGGTGTGTACACCACAAATATTAATTTACTGAATGCAATGAATAATACAGTGGTCAGAACCAAATACTAAGTATTTTCCACTATTCAAGGTACTCTTTTTCAAGAATGATTAAACACTTTTTAAATAAACCTGTTCCTCCCAGTGAACAAGGATAGTCCATGGACACTCCCATGCCTCCCACCCAGTCATTTTACCTCCCAATTTCCCTGTTCTGACAGACTTATTATACTTTCATTCATTCATTCACATATCTGGACTGCCTTGTACGGTATGGGCTGCGCTCAGTGGCTCTTGCTCTGAACCAATGGGCGTGCAGCCCCACGGCTAGTCAATCAGTGGGCAGCGGGTGGCAGGCGGGTGGATGCTGCCACCCCCAGCTGAATGGGGAGCGGGTGTTGGGGCCGTGGGTGGGTGGGTGGGGCCACTGGACCACCAGGATATGTTCTGGGGGTTTGAACTCTTTTGACCCTAATCGGGCTTCATGGTCCACTGGACCACCAGGGATATGTTCTTAGGGGTTTGAACTTTTCGCCCGCGATCGGGCTCGGGGTCCACTGGACCACCAGGGATATGTTCTTGGGAGGGGGTTGAACTCTTTTCTGCCCGCGATCGGGCTAGTGGGGGAGGGTTTTAATTTCACTTATGCCACACGATCGGGCCAGTTGGAGGTTTCTGAACTTATGCTCACAATCGGCCCAGTCGGGGGTGGGGGATTTTAAAATTATGCCCGCGATCAGGCCAATCCGGGGGTGGGGGATTTTAAACTTATGCCCGTGATCAGGCCAGTTAGAAATGGTAGAGTTTTCACTTATGCGATGGGGCTGCAAGGCGTCGATCCCAATGGCTGCTGCCTGGCAGGGCGCCAGGCTCAAGTCCTCGGGGATCGGCACACCTGCATGCTAATGGCATGCAAATGGGGCCATAAATAGATGCAAATGGCCCCCCTGTGCCTTGCATGAATTATGGCCCCATTTGCATGTCACCTTTCGAATATCGGAAATTTGCGCATGGCGCAATGGTACTTGCGCCTCCGCATCTTGACTGCTCCACTCTGACCACTTGTGGTGGTGCATGTTCCACTGCGCCATGCAGAGTGGCTGTGGCCGGGGGGTGATATTCAAAGGAGTTGCTCAATAGCGCAACTCTGTTGAATATCGCCCCGGGCCACACCCCTGTGCAACTATTTTGTGCAGCGCAAGGGCTTGCACCACAGAATGGCACAGTTTGAATACCCAGCCCAGTGTCTTTTGAGATTAAGTAGACAGATACTTTATTAGAAGTAGAAGGGGTCTTATTTAGGGTTAAAAAAAAAGAAAGAAAAGAAAGAAAGTCAGTGTGTGTTCTGTGCTGGGAAGGGTATTGCATCAGCTGACTTTGCTAAACCAGTAGAAGGAGAGAGAGCTTAATTGGGGGTGTGGCTTAGACACTATTAAAGCAGGTGACTCAAATTACAACTTCCTGTTGCTAGCCTTGCTTGTAGAGCAGAAAGCAGCTAACTAAAAAAGCTACATTTTCTTATTAATTTAAAACTTATATCTCAGCAAGAGTCAGTGTCTTTGAGATTAAGTATACAGATACTTTATTAGAAGTAGAAGGGGTCTTATTTAGGGTTAAAAAAAGAAAGAAAAGAAAGTCAGTGTGTGTTCTGTGCTGGGAAGGGTATTGTATCAGCTGACTTTGCTAAACCAGTAGAAGGAGAGAGCTCAATTGGGGGTGTGGCTTAGACACTATAAAAGTAGGTGGCTCAAATTACAACTTCCTGTTGCTAGCCTTTTTTCTTACTAATTGCCCTCAATCCCACCCCTCCACCCATCCACCCACCCAAAGCCAGTTCTACTTTTAAAGACACTGGAGCTGACTGTCAACAGGAACTTCCTGTTTGGCAGTAGGAAGGGAAGGATCATAGAGAAACATTGGTTTTGTCAACCCTAAAGGAAAAAAGTAGCTCACTCTCCCCCCCCCCCCAGCTGCTGGTGGTCTGACATTGAGCAAGGAAGAAGGAGGCTACTAAAAAAGATAGGAAGTTGCTGTCCCAGAACAGGAAGGGTGAGCGTTGTAAGGAGAGGAGATAGTAAGCATACAGAAAAACAGGAGAAGGGACACAAGATAAGACATGATAGGAGTGGTGCAGTGCAATGGCTGTGGGGCGGCAGTGTTCTGGGAGAAATTCTGGAGGCTGCGATGCTGCCCTATTTGCAGGCACCTCTCTGGTCTAAGAGAGGAGGTTGCCCGTCTCCAGGCTGACCGGGCTAGGATTCGTGAAACCTCCTCCCCCACCCAGGGACCACCTGGGCCAATGCCACTACCTCAGAGGTTGCCAAGAAAGAGGAAAGGCTGGACCAGGGTAGGCTCAGGGAGAGAGATGGTGGTGGAACAGAGTTGCATCCCTCCAGCTGTACCTCTCCACAATTCATTTGCTCTTCTGGTGGATAGTGATTCCTCTATGGAGGCACCTGCAGTGGAGACCAAGGAGGATGCTGGGAACCTTCACAAAGGAGACCCACAGGAGGGTGGCATGGGACCCCACAGGGGAAGGAAACAACTCTGGTCAGGGACTCAATCATTAGGGGGTAGAAATGGGGGAGGAAGGGAGGGAGGTAGGTGCCTCCTGGTACCATGGCTTGGAGGGACAGGAAGCTACCTCAGGATCATGGGAGGAGTTGCACAAGGGAGGAGCTGGATGTCATTGTCCACCTGGGGACAAATGACCTGGCTAGGAATGGGATCAGAGCAGTGCAAGAGGAGTTTTTGTAGAGTTGGGGAGGGCCTTAGACAAGTAGCATGCAGTAACCTTCGGAGGTGCTGCCTGTCTATGACAAGGGTGATGCTAGGCACTCCTCACCAGAGAATTCAATGAGTGGTTGTAAACTGGTGTGGAGCTCAGGGTTTTGGCTTCATTGGGGACTGGGAGCCGCCTGGAGGGATGCAAACCTATACTGGTGCGATGGTCCGCATTTGTCCGGGGGGGGGCCAGGATCCTAGGCGAGAGGTTTAGATGCTTCATTGGCAAGCATTTAAACCAGCCAATGGGGGAGGCACTGAAAAGGAGCAGGGAAATCCCAGCCTACCCCCACAAAACATGGTAATTAGTGAGGTAAACACCAAGGAAGAGAAGTTATTAGGGAGCAGGACAGAGGTAAATGTAAAAAAAGGCAAAGGCAGTAAGGACAGGAATGGGGCTAAAAGGGGTAAAGCTATCAAAAAGTGGAGAGTGATGAGTAACAATGCCTGTAGTCTGTGTAACCAGCTCCCTGAACTAGTGGCCTTGATGGAAGAGGGTTGCCTGGATATTGTGGCAGTCACAGAAACATGGTACACAGAGAACCATGACTGGGATGTCAACATACCAGGATACACAATCTACAGGAGGGACAGGGAGGGTAAAAGAGGAGGAGGAGGAGGAGTAGTAGCTCTCTATGTAAAGGAAGGGATCAAAGCAACAGAACTAAAGAGTAAACAGGGAGCAGATGAGACACTCTGGGTCACCCTTGAGACAGGAAATGGCACCACAATCCGCATGGGGGTTGTATACAGACCCCCATCTCAAGGGGAGGGAATGGACAAGGAAATGATAGAAGGCTTCCTTAGAATGGCAGAAAAAGGGGAGATATTGTTGATGGGAGACCTGAATATGCCAGATGTTAACTGGAGCACCTTTGCTGCAGGCACATCCAAGAGCAGGGTCATTCTTGATGCCCTACAGGGGGCATGCCTCAGACAGCTAGTATTGGAACCCACTTGGCAGGGCGCAATCTTAGACCTGGTACTGTCAAATGGGGACAGAGAAAGAATCTCAGATTTAGAGGTGGGTAGCCATCTGGGAACAAGCGACCACCAAACAGTGTGGTTCACTTATAAACACAGCCATACAATCAAGCCATACAAAAGCAAGAGTATTGGACTTTAGGAGGGCAGGCTTTGGGAAAATGAGAGAGTGCCTTAGAAAACCACTAGCAAACAGGCAAGAAGGAGGGGTGGAGAAACAATGGGGAGTAATCAAAACAGCCATCACAGAGGCAACAAGCCTTTGTGTCAAGCAAATCAATAAAACACAACGAAGGAAAAAAATGCTATGGTTCTCAAAAGAGGTGGCAGAGAAGGTTAAGGAGAAAAGGATAGCATTCAGGAAATATAAGGAAACACAGAAGGAGCAGGACAGAGAACTTTATCAGTTAAAACAGAAAGAGGCTGGGAAGGCAGTCAGAATAGCAAAGGCCCAAACGGAGGAAAGGATAGCCAGTTCTGTTAAGAAGGGGATAAGACCTTTAATAGGTACATTAGGGAGCGAAGAAAGACCAAAGGAGGGATACTGAGGCTTAATAAAGGGGAGGGAATGTGGGTAGGGGACAGTGAAAAGCAGGGATACTGAACAAATATTTCTGCTCAGTATTCACAAAGGAAGGGGGGGGGGTATCTAAACCAAACAAGAGAAACACTCTGAAGATGGGGGTTGATACCAGTCCATTTACAGAAGAAAGGATTCTGAAAGAACTAATAAAATTGAAGGTGGACAAAGCAATGGGGGCTGATGGGATTCACCCAAGAATTCTGAAAGAACTAAGGGTAGAACTAGTGACACCGCTGACTACTTTCTTTAACAAATCATGGGAGGATGGGGTTGTACCTGAGGACTGGAGGAGGGCAGATGTGATTCCTCTACACAAAAGTGGGAGCAGGACAGAGGCAGGAAACTACAGACCAGTTAGTTTGACCTCAGTGGTAGGGAAAATGATGGAATCACTTCTGAAGGAAAGAACTGTTAAGTACCTTGAAGCCAGTGGGGCACAGAACCCAAGGCAGCATGGATTCACAATGGGAAGGTCATGTCAGATGAATCTAATAGATTTCTTTGACTGGGTGACCAAAGTAGTAGACCAGGGAGGGGCTGTGGACACGGCCTACCTAGATTTTAGCAAGGCATTTGATACAGTCCCACACAAAAGATTAATACACAAGTTAGCCAGCCTTGGAGTGGGCCCCAAGGTGGTAGCCTGGATAAAAAATTGGCTAGACAACAGGACGCAAAGGGTAGTAGTAAATGGAGTACACAGTGAAGAAAGGAGGGTTACTAGCGGGTACCGCAGGTTCAGTACTGGGACCGGTCCTTTAATGTCTTTATAAGTGACATTGCAGAGGAACTGAAGGAAAAGTATGTCTCCTTGCAGATGACACAAAGATCTGCAACAGGGTTGATACACAAGATGGAGTGGAAAGGATGAGAAGGGACTTGGCAAGGTTGGAGGAATGGTCAAATGTATGGCAGCTCAGATTCAATGCAAAGAAGTGCAAGGTAATGCGCCTGGGAAACAAAAACCCAGGGGAAGAGTACACAATGAGGGGTGAGATACTGACAACAGTAAAAATGGAAAGGGACATGGGGGTATTTATATCAGATGACCTAAAGGTGGGCAAGCAATGTGAGAAGGCAGTAAGTAAGGCTGGGGGGATACTGGGATACATAGGAAGAGGCATTAATAGTAGAAAACAGGAAGTTGTTATCCCTCTGTACAGACAGTTGGTGAGACCCCATCTGGAGTACTGGGTGCAGTTCTGGAGACCTCATCTCCGCAAAGACATAGACAGAGTGGAGGCTGTCCAGAGGAGGGCAACCAAAATGGTGCAGGGTCTGCACCAGAAGACATACGAAGAAAAGACTAAAGGAGCTTAATATGTATACCCTTGAGGAAAGGAGGGAGAGAGGGGACATGATAGAAACTTTAAGTACCTCAAGGGAATCAACAAAGTCCAAGAGGGTAGCGTCTTTCAGAAAAAGAGATGAGCAAGAACAAGAGGGCACAATTTGAAGATAGAGGGGGGACGGCTCAGAGGTAATGTGAGGAAGTATTTTTTCACAGAGAGGGTTGTGGATGCATGGAACAGCCTCTCTGAGGAGGTCATGGAGTAAAGAACAGTGGGGGAATTCAAGAATTCATGGGACAGACATAAGGCAGTCATAGTGGGGGGTAGGAGGAAGTAAGCTGTTGGTTCACTAGGATCTGCAGCTTATCTGTTAGGTTGGAAAATGGGCAGACTAGGTGGCCCAAGTGGTCCTTATCTGCCATCAAATTCTATGTTTCTATGTTTCTATGATGGCAGCAGCACTAAAGGTCACATCCCTCAGGTGAGAAAGCAGCAGTACTATGGCTGTCATCTCTCAAGGGATACAGCAGCAGCACCACTGCAGCCCCATGTCGCAGGGGTAATAGCAGCATTATGGCTCTCATCTCTCAGGGATAACAGCAGCAACACCACTGCGGCCCCATGTAGCAGGGGTAATAGCAGCAGCAGCACTATGGCTCTCACCTCTCAGGGATAACAGCAGCAGCACCACTGCGGCCCCATGTCTCAGGGGTAATAGCAGCAGCAGCACTATGGCTCTCATCTCTCAGGGATAACAGCAGCAGCACCACTGCGCCCCATGTCTCAGGGGTAATAGCAGCAGCAGCACTATGGCTCTCACCTCTCAGGGATAACAGCAGCAGCACCACTGCGGCCCCATGTAGCAGGGGTAATAGCAGCAGCAGCACTATGGCTCTCACCTCTCAGGGATAACAGCAGCAGCACCACTGGGCCCCATGTCTCAGGGGTAATAGCAGCAGCAGCACTATGGCTCTCATCTCTCAGGGATAACAGCAGCAGCACCACTGCGCCCCATGTCTCAGGGGTAATAGCAGCAGCAGCACTATGGCTCTCACCTCTCAGGGATAACAGCAGCAGCACCACTGCGGCCCCATGTCTCAGGGGTAATAGCAGCAGCAGCACTATGGCTCTCATCTCTCAGGGATAACAGCAGCAGCACCACTGCAGCCCCATGTCACAGGGGTAATAGCAGCAGCAGCACTATGGCTCTCACCTCTCAGGGATAACAGCAGCAGCACCACTGCGGCCCCATGTCTCAGGGGTAATAGCAGCAGCAGCACTATGGCTCTCATCTCTCAGGGATAACAGCAGCAGCACCACTGCAGCCCCATGTCTCAGGGGTAATAGCAGCAGCAGCACTATGGCTCTCATCTCTCAGGGATAACAGCAGCAGCACCACTGCGGCCCCATGTCTCAGGGGTAATAGCAGCAGCAGCACTATGGCTCTCACCTCTCAGGGATAACAGCAGCAGCACCACTGCGGCCCCATGTCTCAGGGGTAATAGCAGCAGCAGCACTATGGCTCTCACCTCTCAGGGATAACAGCAGCAGCACCACTGCGCCCCATGTCTCAGGGGTACAGCAGCAGCACTATGGCTCTCACCTCTCAGGGATAACAGCAGCAGCACCACTGCGGCCCCATGTCTCAGGGGTAATAGCAGCAGCACTATGGCTCTCACCTCTCAGGGATAACAGCAGCAGCACCACTGCGGCCCCATGTCTCAGGGGTAATAGCAGCAGCAGCACTATGGCTCTCATCTCTCAGGGATAACAGCAGCAGCACCACTGCAGCCCCATGTCACAGGGGTAATAGCAGCAGCAGCACTATGGCTCTCACCTCTCAGGGATAACAGCAGCACCACTGCAGCCCCATGTCTCAGGGGTATAGCAGCAACAGCACTATGGCTCTCACTCTCAGGGATAACAGCAGCAGCACCACTGCAGCCCCATGTCACAGGGGTAATAGCAGCAGCAGCACTATGGTCTCACCTCTCAGGGATAACAGCAGCAGCACCACTGCGGCCCCATGTCTCAGGGGTAATAGCAGCAGCAGCAATATGGCTCTCACCTCTCAGGATAACAGCAGCAGCACCACTGCGGCCCATGTCAGAGGGTAATAGCAGCAGCAGCACTATGGCTCTCACCTCTCAGGGATAACAGCAGCAGCACCACTGCGGCCCCATGTCTCAGGGGTAATAGCAGCAGCACATATGGCTCTCACCTCTCAGGGATAACAGCAGCAGCACCACTGCAGCCCCATGTCTCAGGGTAATAGCAGCAGCAGCATATGGCTCTCACCTCTCAGGGATAACAGCAGCAGCACCACTGCGGCCCCATGTCTCAGGGGTAATAGCAGCAGCAGCACTATGGCTCTCACCTCGGGATAACAGCAGCAGCACCACTGCAGCCCCATGTCTCAGGGGTAATAGCAGCAGCAGCACTATGGCTCTCACCTCTCAGGGATAACAGCAGCAGCACCACTGCAGCCCATGTCTCAGGGGTAATAGCAGCAGCAGCACTATGGCTCTCACCTCTCAGGGATAACAGCAGCAGCACCACTGCGGCCCCATGTCACAGGGGTAATAGCAGCAGCAGCACTATGGCTCTCACCTCTCAGGGATAACAGCAGCAGCACCACTGCGGCCCCATGTCACAGGGGTAATAGCAGCAGCACTATGGCTCTCACCTCTCAGGATAACAGCAGCAGCACCACTGCAGCCCCATGTCTCACAGGGGTAATAGCAGCAGCAGCACTATGGCTCTCACCTCTCAGGGATAACAGGAGCAGCACCACTGCGGCCCCATGTCACAGGGGTAATAGCAGCAGCACTATGGCTCTCACCTCTCAGGATAACAGCAGCAGCACCACTGCGGCCCCATGTCACAGGGGTAATAGCAGCAGCAGCACTATGGCTCTCACCTCTCAGGGATAACAGCAGCAGCACCACTGCAGCGCCATGTCTCAGGGGTAATAGCAGCAGCAGCACTATGGCTCTCACCTCTCAGGGATAACAGCAGCAGCACCACTGCAGCCCCATGTCTCAGGGGTAATAGCAGCAGCACTATGGCTCTCACCTCTCAGGGATAACAGCAGCACCACTGCATATGTCACAGGGGTAATAGCAGCAGCAGCACTATGGCTCTCACCTCTCAGGGATAACAGCAGCAGCACCACTGCGCCCCATGTCTCAGGGTAATAGCAGCAGCAGCACTATGGCTCTCACCTCTCAGGGATAACAGCAGCAGCACCACTGCAGCCCCATGTCTCAGGGGTAATAGCAGCAGCAGCACTATGGCTCTCACCTCTCAGGGAAACAGCAGCAGCACCCTGCACCCCATGTCTCAGGGTAATAGCAGCAGCAGCACTATGGCTCTCACCTCTCAGGGATAACAGCAGCAACACCACTGCAGCCCCATGTCTCAGGGGTAATAGCAGCAGCAGCACTAGGCTCTCATCTCTCAGGGATAACAGCAGCAGCACCACTGCGGCCCCATGTCACAGGGGTAATAGCAGCAGCAGCACTATGGCTCTCACCTCTCACCTCTCAGGGATAACAGCAGCAACACCACTGCGGCCCCATGTCTCAGGGGTAATAGCAGCAGCAGCACTATGGCTCTCACCTCTCAGGGATAACAGCAGCAGCACCACTGCAGCCCCATGTCTCAGGGGTAATAGCAGCAGCAGCACTATGGCTCTCACCTCTCAGGGATAACAGCAGCAACATCACTGCGCCCCATGTCTCAGGGGTAATAGCAGCAGCAGCACTATGGCTCTCACCTCTCAGGGATAACAGCAGCAGCACCACTGAGCCCCATGTCTCAGGGGTAATAGCAGCAGCAGCACTATGGCTCTCATCTCTCCAGGGATAACAGCAGCAGCACCACTGCAGCCCCATGTCACAGGGGTAATAGCAGCAGCAGCACTATGGCTCTCACCTCTCAGGGATAACAGCAGCAGCACCACTGCGGCCCCATGTCACAGGGGTAATAGCAGCAGCAGCACTATGGCTCATCTCACCTCTCAGGGATAACAGCAACACCACTGCGGCCCCATGTCTCAGGGGTAATAGCAGCAGCAGCACTGGCTCTCACCTCTCAGGGATAACAGCAGCAGCACCACTGCAGCCCCATGTCTCAGGGGTAATAGCAGCAGCAGCACTATGGCTCTCACCTCTCAGGGATAACAGCAGCAGCACCACTGCGGCCCCATGTCACAGGGGTAATAGCAGCAGCAGCACTATGGCTCTCACCTCTCAGGGATAACAGCAGCAGCACCACTGCGGCCCCATGTCTCAGGGGTAATAGCAGCAGCAGCACTATGGCTCTCACCTCTCAGGGATAACAGCAGCAACACCACTGCGGCCCCATGTCTCAGGGGTAATAGCAGCAGCAGCACTATGGCTCTCATCTCTCAGGGATAACAGCAGCAGCACCACTGCAGCCCCATGTCACAGGGGTAATAGCAGCAGCAGCACTATGGCTCTCACTCTCAGGGATAACAGCAGCAGCACCACTGCGGCCCCATGTCCACAGGGGTAATAGCAGCAGCAGCACTATGGCTCTCACCTCTCAGGGATAACAGCAGCTACCACTGCAGCCCCATGTCTCAGGGGTAATAGCAGCAGCAGCACTATGGCTCTCACCTCTCAGGGATAACAGCAGACACCACCTGCGCCCCATGTCTCAGGGGTAATAGCAGCAGCAGCACTATGGCTCTCACCTCTCAGGGATAACAGCAGCAGCACCACTGCGGCCCCATGTCTCAGGGGTAATAGCAGCAGCAGCACTATGGCTCTCACCTCTCAGGGATAACAGCAGCAGCACCACTGCGCCCCATGTCACAGGGGTAATAGCAGCAGCAGCACTATGGCTCTCACCTCTCAGGGATAACAGCAGCAGCACCACTGCAGCCCCATGTCACAGGGGTAATAGCAGCAGCAGCATATGGCTCTCACCTCTCAGGGATAACAGCAGCAGCACCACTGCGCCCCATGTCACAGGGGTAATAGCAGCAGCAGCACTATGGCTCTCACCTCTCAGGGATAACAGCAGCACCACTGCGGCCCCATGTCTCAGGGGTAATAGCAGCAGCAGCACTATGGCTCTCACCTCTCAGGGATAACAGCAGCAGCACCACTGCAGCCCCATGTCTCAGGGGTAATAGCAGCAGCAGCACTATGGCTCTCACCTCTCAGGGATAACAGCAGCAGCACCACTGCGCCCCATGTCACAGGGGATAGCAGCAGCAGCACTATGGCTCTCACCTCTCAGGGATAACAGCAGCAGCACCACTGCGGCCCCATGTCTCAGGGGTAATAGCAGCAGCAGCATATGGCTCTCACCTCTCAGGGATAACAGCAGCAGCACCACTGCAGCCCCATGTCTCAGGGGTAATAGCAGCAGCAGCACTATGGCTCTCACCTCTCAGGGATAACAGCAGCAGCACCACTGCGGCCCCATGTCTCAGGGGTAATAGCAGCAGCAGCACTATGGCTCTCACCTCTCAGGGATAACAGCAGCAGCACCACTGCAGCCCCATGTCTCAGGGGTAATAGCAGCAGCAGCACTATGGCTCTCACCTCTCAGGGATAACAGCAGCAGCACCACTGCGGCCCCATGTCACAGGGGTAATAGCAGCAGCAGCACTATGGCTCTCACCTCTCAGGGATAACAGCAGCAACACCACTGCGGCCCCATGTCTCAGGGGTAATAGCAGCAGCAGCACTATGGCTCTCACCTCTCAGGGATAACAGCAGCAGCACCACTGCGGCCCCATGTCTCAGGGGTAATAGCAGCAGCAGCACTATGGCTCTCACCTCTCAGGGATAACAGCAGCAACACCACTGCGGCCCCATGTCTCAGGGGTAATAGCAGCAGCACTATGGCTCTCACCTCTCAGGGATAACAGCAGCAGCACCACTGTGGCCCCATGTCACAGGGGTAATAGCAGCAGCAGCAGCACTATGGCTCTCACCTCTCAGGGATAACAGCAGCAGCACCACTGCGGCCCCATGTCACAGGGGTAATAGCAGCAGCAGCACTATGGCTCTCACCTCTCAGGGATAACAGCAGCAGCACCACTGCGGCCCCATGTCTCAGGGGTAATAGCAGCAGCAGCACTATGGCTCTCACCTCTCAGGGATAACAGCAGCAGCACCACTGCGGCCCCATGTCTCAGGGGTAATAGCAGCAGCAGCACTATGGCTCTCACCTCTCAGGGATAACAGCAGCAGCACCACTGCGGCCCCATGTCTCAGGGGTAATAGCAGCAGCAGCACTATGGCTCTCACCTCTCAGGGATAACAGCAGCAGCACCACTGCAGCCCCATGTCACAGGGGTAATAGCAGCAGCAGCACTATGGCTCTCACCTCTCAGGGATAACAGCAGCAGCACCACTGCAGCCCATGTCACAGGGTAATAGCAGCAGCAGCACTATGGCTCACCTCTCAGGGATAACAGCAGCAGCACCACTGCGCCCCATGTCTCAGGGGTAATAGCAGCAGCAGCACTATGGCTCTCACCTCTCAGGGATAAAGCAGCAGCACCACTCAGCCCCATGTCACAGGGGTAATAGCAGCAGCAGCACTATGGCTCTCATCTCTCAGGGATAACAGCAGCAGCACCACTGCGCCCCATGTCTCAGGGGTAATAGCAGCAGCAGCACTATGGCTCTCACCTCTCAGGGATAACAGCAGCAACACCACTGCAGCCCCATGTCACAGGGGTAATAGCAGCAGCAGCACTATGGCTCTCACCTCTCAGGGATAACAGCAGCAGCACCACTGCAGCCCCATGTCACAGGGGTATAGCAGCAGCAGCACTATGGCTCACCTCTCAGGGATAACAGCAGCAGCACCACTGCGGCCCCATGTCACAGGGGTAATAGCAGCAGCAGCACTATGGCTCTCACCTCTCAGGGATAACAGCAGCAGCACCACTGCAGCCCCATGTCACAGGGGTAATAGCAGCAGCAGCACTATGGCTCTCATCTCTCAGGGATAACAGCAGCAGCACCACTGCGGCCCCATGTCTCAGGGGTAATAGCAGCAGCAGCACTATGGCTCTCACCTCTCAGGGATAACAGCAGCAGCACCACTGCAGCCCCATGTCACAGGGGTAATAGCAGCAGCAGCACTATGGCTCTCACCTCTCAGGGATAACAGCAGCAGCACCACTGCAGCCCCATGTCACAGGGGTAATAGCAGCAGCAGCACTATGGCTCTCATCTCTCAGGGATAACAGCAGCAGCACCACTGCAGCCCCATGTCACAGGGGTAATAGCAGCAGCAGCACTATGGCTCTCATCTCTCAGGGATAACAGCAGCAGCACCACTGCAGCCCCATGTCACAGGGTTAATAGCAGCAGCAGCACTATGGCTCTCACCTCTCAGGGATAACAGCAGCAGCACCACTGCGGCCCCATGTCTCAGGGGTATAGCAGCAGCAGCACTATGGCTCTCACCTCTCAGGGATAACAGCAGCAACACCACTGCGGCCCCATGTCTCAGGGGTAATAGCAGCAGCAGCACTATGGCTCTCACCTCTCAGGGATAACAGCAGCAGCACCACTGCAGCCCCATGTCTCAGGGTAATAGCAGCAGCAGCACTATGGCTCTCACCTCTCAGGGATAACAGCAGCAACACCACTGCAGCCCCATGTCTCAGGGGTAATAGCAGCAGCAGCACTATGGCTCTCATCTCTCAGGGATAACAGCAGCAGCACCACTGCGGCCCCATGTCACAGGGGTAATAGCAGCAGCAGCACTATGGCTCTCATCTCTCAGGGATAACAGCAGCAGCACCACTGCGGCCCCATGTCTCAGGGGTAATAGCAGCAGCAGCACTATGGCTCTCACCTCTCAGGGATAACAGCAGCAACACCACTGCGGCCCCATGTTCTCAGGGGTAATAGCAGCAGCACTATGGCTCTCACCTCTCAGGGATAACAGCAGCAGCACCACTCGCATTTATATCTGGGGTAATAGCAGCAGCAGCAATATGGCTTCAGTCCTTTAGGTGTGATGGCAGCAGCAAAACTGCCGCCCATTGCTCAGGGATGATGGTAGAAGCACTATGGCCCCCATCTCTTAGGTGTGATGGCAGTAGCAAAAGTGCAGCCCCATCCATTACGGTGATGGCAGTGGCAGCACTACAGTCCCCTTCCTTCAACACCCTGCATGCCCAAGTTACAAATGTCTGGGTCTCTTACCTGGTCAGAACTCAGACATAAATTAAGCTGAGCCTCCAGAGGCCAAGGTGAACTCACTTTGTTCAGTCCTGACTCCTAGCAATCTAACTGTCCGAATTGGTTTCTTTGAAATAAAGTGCCTCCACCTAACTATTCCACAAATGATTAGTGGAAGGCCTTCTAATGGAAAATCATGCATCTGTCAAACATGTGGCTACTTTTTTTTAACTTGGCTCTCTGAAAAGGGGATCTCTTAATTTTCATGTCTGAGCTCAGATGTGAAGTGGGAACTAGATCATACTTACAAGACCTGAGTGAGACAGGGGTTGTTCCGACCATGCCAGTTCCTTAAGGATAAAACATTACAAGATTTTTGGATGTTGCAAAATACATTCACTGCATAAATACGGTATCTGGTGCCTTACAATTTGTGTTTCCCTCAGTGTACTGTCTGGCTTGGGTGCATTTGCAGCACCCCACCCAACCTTGCTGGCATCATACAGTGGCAGGTAGAGTGACAATAATAATTGAGCCATATAGCAAACTCAAGGACACACAGATGTTAAGGATCCCCGACCCACTTAAGGGAACACAACAATCAGCAGCAGCCCCACTCTACCACTGGCATCACACAATATCTGGCATCTTACCTGCTGTGTGTCTCTGAGTGCACAGTCTGGCTTGGGTTCTGTTGCAGGGATCCCCTACCCACACTGGCATCATTCAATGGCAGGTAGGGCAACAACAACTCCCAGGTTATACAGCAAATTCAGAGGAACACAGAAGCTTGGCCCCCCTCCCCCCAGTCAGGGGCACACAACCAGAAAGAGCAGCATGAAGAACTACCAGCAATTACACCATCAGTAGCCCAGCCTACCAAACCTCCCAGCTTAAAAAATAATGCCAAAATTAAAAACAAAATAGTGGTGCAGACTGGAGGTGCACAACAGTGCCAAGTGGGAAATCAGTCTTTGTGAGCTGAGCTGATCCAGACTCCCCAGCCCTGAGGTGGGGGGGGGGGTGTAGAATGTGAAGCAAACACACTGCTTGCTGACCTAAGGGGACCATACCTCAGGGGGAAGGGGGGGTTGCCTTGATGATGTGGGTGACTACACAGTGTTGTAAGAACCCCTCTCGGTTGGTTGATCCTCACACAACACACACACATCAGCAAGCATCCCTTGAGTCCTCCTAATTCAGCAAGACTAGAAGTTCAACTTCCCAGAGACACACATTTAAATGACCACAATTAAGGAATCACAATTGACCCCTCCCCCGGGTCTGTTTATTCAAGTGCGCTGATACTAAGCTTTTTGGGGGGCTTTTAATCATGTAGTGTAAACATTGCTTAGACACATACTTTTTACTACACAAAAACTTTACTGTCAGGATGGAGAGTATCAGCTGA
This sequence comes from Neoceratodus forsteri, assembly GCA_016271365.2. NCBI lineage: Eukaryota > Metazoa > Chordata > Ceratodontiformes > Ceratodontidae > Neoceratodus > Neoceratodus forsteri. The sequence continues at coordinate 140,932,188 of CM057459.1, read as the reverse complement.
CCAAAGCATTAGTTGCAGAGCTGTTATACTTTAAACCTGACACCCATGCCTCTGCTGCTCAGCTCAGTTCTCTGAGTGGGCTGATACTTACAGTTGTTTTCCTTTATTGTTGCTTCAAATCGCCTAGTGTGAAAAACATTTAGGCTTATACTTTTGTACACAAAAACATTATTTTCAGGTTGGTGAGCAGTCACATCAGCTGATGAACTGAAAGATTAGATGCAGCAGTGGTTAAACTTTAAACCTCACTCCGTCAGCCTCGCTGCCTAGTCTGATTCCCTGATACTTTGCTTTTTTTGTATTATCATTCATTTAATACAAATAGTAAAATAAGTTTAGGAACATAGTAAATGAAAACTGCTTTCAGGATGGAGAGTAGTCCTCAGCTGGTTGAAAGGCTGGAGGGAAACATGGGTGGTTAAACTCAAGCATAGGTGATTATAAGGAAGCAGCCTGGGTGGTTTCCTTGTTGATTCTTTAAGCAGCAGAGCAGAAAGAATACACAGAAGAGCAGCATCTTTTTTCAGCTACTGAAATCTTGGGGATCCATGCAGTGATATGCAATTTCCATGTAGCACTGGCGGAAGACTTCAAAATCTGTATACTGATCAGATTCTGTGATTTTTCCCAGATTTTCCATGGAAATGGAAAACCAGGGTTCTTGCCTTTGGCCTTTGATCCTCATGAACCTTCATTTGTTTTGGCTGTTTGGCTGTCTATTGTGAAACTTATTTTAGCATTTTTCTGTATAAGAATATAATTTATTGTTGTTTGGTTTCATGTACAGTGCACAGAGCCTTTTTGGGAAAGGTACATTATAAATACAGCTGGTTGGATTGGATTGAAAATCCTGTCAAATATTCTTAACAATTCCACAGAAATCCATGAATAGGACATTTCAAATATTCTTTATAAGAAAATGTGTTTTACAGTGCAGTGGTAATTTATCTTGGGGTTCTGGTGACCAATACAAAAGAACTGACATTTGATCTTATGGTTTAATGATATCACCAAAAGCCTTCAATACAATTACACCTTTACAGTTGGGTGAGAATATTATCAAATTGTAGATCATGTTGTCCGATCAATAATTACACTTCCTTAAGTTGCCATAAGAGTACCTCATGCACTGACACTTTCGTTAGCAATTTATTATACAAATACTATTTCAACCAACATATCCTCATGTCATGTGGGTACTTATGAATCTAAATGCATAACTTAGATTGTCCTGCTTGCATGCAGTTTAAGACTACTGTTGCACATGAAATGCTGTTATACAGTATAAAATGTACAGCAGGGTAGTCAGATTTTGTAACCCGGCCCTGTGCTACAGTATCTCTGCACTATCAATGTCAACAACACAAGAAACCAGCTATCAGCAGAGGACACACACACACACATCTCCTCTACACACACACACACACACATCTCCTCTACAGTTTGAATAAGTTTCAAACTTTCAAGTAATATTCCCTTCCTTCCTTCTCGAATAATGTGTGTCACTGGTTTACCAAGGAATGCAACAATCTGAATGCCAATGTCAGAATGAATCACTACCAATGTGTGTCAAGTATCAAACAATTTTAAACATGTATATATATATATATATATATATATATAAACATTTTTTTTTTTGTTGTTGTTATAAGCCGCTAAGTATAATATAACGTATGTCTTGGAGTCACAGAGTACACAGGTGATGCTAAATTAAAATATGCAACTATTACAAAAAAAATGCCTTCAATTACAGTAATTCCACCATCACTTTCGACCCATTCCTAAGAAAAAAGGCTATGAACAATAGTTGCATACCACATAAATTGCATGTGCACCTTTTAGTAGCAGCCCGTGATCTGTAAGGCACAACTCTGTATGGTTTTGTACTGGGAGATACCACCCTGCTTAGCTATTGGAAGGGGAGCTATATATCTCCTGGCCAAAAACATTTTTATTTTTCCAGGAGATCCTCAGGGCCTTAATCACCCCAACAAATTCATAAAGTCATTCTTGCAGATTGGTACAAGGCTCTCACACATAAGGCATTAAAACCTTATTGTTTTTTGGTATGCTCTCCCCTTTAATACTAACTTTGTGTCATCCAGATTAGATCATACCTACAAGACCTGAGTGAGACAGGGGTTGTTCCGACCATGCCAGTTCCTTAAGGATAAAACATTACAAGATTTTTGGATGTTGCAAAATACATTCAGGCTCCAAGATGCCAGCCAGTTTTGATACCTGCAAGAAGAGAGGAGCGAAGTTGGCAACATTCCCTCTGCAAACTAATTTGCAAATGGCATGAAATTCATGAAGTGCAATTCATAAAATTAGCGCAATTTGTGAAGTGCAGATCAACAAGAAATGTGGAACTTCACAGGCCAAGTTCCACACTTTGCAGCAAAAACTTCCCTGGTATCTAGTGCGAGCCCCCCTTACCCACTGATTGCCAGCCCCAGAGTAAAGCCCTGGTGTTTACTGGTCCACCCCCCAGTCACCAATCGCTGGCCTCAGTGTAAAAATAATTTCTTATTTTTTAAATCCTTGATGTCTAGTGGTTCCACCCCACCCGTAATTCGGGCCCCAGTGTAAAATGAATTTTTTAACTTAATCCCTGCTATCTAATGATTCCCCTACCACCACCACTTGCAGATCCACCAGCTCCAGTGTAAAATTGTTCTTATTCTTTTTAATCCCTGGTGTCTAGTGGTCCCCTCCCACTGATTGCAGGCCCCAATAAATTCTTACTTATGATATCCTGAGTGGTCTAGTGGACCCCCCACCCCATCAGGTAGTGCTCTACCACCCCACCCCCACCCCTGACCCCAAGTGGATGACCAGCACAGCCTCCACTCTCCACCATGGTTGGCCGCCCCACTCAGCTGGAATGAATCAGTGTGAAAGTATGGACTCATTCATTCCAGTTCAGTCGGGTGGCCAGCCATGGTGGAAAGTGGGGGGCTGTGCTGGTCACTCACTGGGATTCAGGGTGGGGGGGCACTACCTGATGGGGTGGGGAGTCCACTTATACACGAGGGATTTCATCATAAATAAGAATTTATTGGGGCCGGCGATTGGGGGAGTGAGGGACCACTAGACACCAGGGATTTAAAAGAATAATACATTATTTTTACACTGGGGTTAGTGATTGGCAGGTAGGGGGGACCACTAGACACCAGGGATTTACTTTAAAAAAGAATTAATTTTACTCTGGGGCTGGCAATCGGCAGGTTGGTGGTACCACTAGACACCAGGGATTTACTTAAAAAAAATGTAATTTCACATTGGGGCCAGAGATCGGTGGTAGACAAGGGGCACCATTAGACTCTAGGGGCCAGATATTCAAAACTTTGCGCCGGGCAAAAACCGTTTGCACAGGTTTAGCGCTGGATTAGCGCGGGTCTGCTATATTCAAAAGGCCAAATAGTGCGGGCAAACTGCATTAGCACTGGGCAAAATTATAATGTATGCAAGGGGCAAACTGACATGAAAACAGGTGCAATGCTATATTCAGCGACTAGCGCCGTGCTAAGTGGTTTTGTGTGACTTAGCGTGACACTTAGCGCAGTGTACATTACGGCCCAGAAAAAGCTTGTCTTAACCCTGGGCAACCAGCTTTGCATGACACTACGGTTTTGCGCGGTGTTTTTTCGGGTTTAGCTCGGGTTTTGTGCGACCCTAACAAAGAAATATGACACATAGATAAAGCCAAACATAGAGGAAGCATGCTGCTAACTGATGGCATCACAATGATGCCATCATCTGCCACCAGTCCCAGCCATGCCAGGCAGTAAGTGGTGACCCTGCTGCCAATGGACAGCATGGCAGTGTGGCCATACAGCACACACCTGTGGACCACACTTCTGTGGACACCAACAGATGCCAGCACACACATGCAGCACTGTGGACATGGAGGATGTTGAGGAGAGTATGTATGGGTGGCGAGGCTGTGCCACAGACCAGATGTGGCCACAAGGCTGGGACACATCATGCAGTGCACATGGGCCAGTATTGGGAATACCCCAACACCAGTGTGCCTTTCGGATAATATATGCCCCCCCCCCGGCCACATACTGCACAGCTGTGTAACTGCCACAGCACACAAAGCCAGAAATGTACATGTCACTGTGAGCATCCCATGCCACAGGTACAGCATCTGTGGGTCACACAACAGCGTAACAGTAATGTCCAGTGTCAGTAAACACCTGCAGGTTGGGCCTCTCACTGTGTATAGTGCAGTCATCATCACTGCCCTACACACCCGAGGCAATGCTGTGTCCACACACTACTGGCCCCCTTGCTACTGTAGTTTCTGCTGTGCACTGTAGCATGACCTACAATGTGACAGTTGCATGCAGCACCACCACCATCTGTGCCTATGCTGTGTTGTCCCAGTACAGCTGCAGGCAGCAGCGCATGTAATGAAGTAGTGTTCAAAACTGTATAATATTCCCCAAGCTGTTTATGCAGCGCTAACACGTTTGCGCGTTGTTTAGCGCAGGGCTAAACAGTTAGCCCGGTGCAAACTGCATGCAAATCAGGTCATAATGAGATGCTAATCTGGATGTTTGCCCACAGACTACCTAAGTAGGCTCATTTGCATGTCACTTTTGAATATGGCAAAGTTTAGCTCCGTGCAAACGTGTTTGCTCCAGGCTAACAGTTTAGCCCTGCGCTAAACCAGCAACGGTAAGCGCAGCTGCGCTAACAGTTCGGGAATATTTTACAGTTTTGCACACTGTACTTTCACATACACTGCTGCCTGCAGCTGTACTGGTCCACACATTTGCTGGCACACACTTGGCCACATAGTTCATCTCTACCTACCTTCACATCGCTGTGCACTGTGTTGCTGTTGTGGTTTGCACTTCCTGGTTGCCATATTCAGAGCTGTCTTATTCCAGGGCTAAGTTTGCCCAGCACTCCCAGCCCAGTTTGCCTGGCCTCATTCCCGTGCTATATTCAGAAGCTGTTTGCCTGGGCTATTCCTTTTTGAATATAGCTTGCTCCTAATAACTCCGGGCTAAGTTTGTCCACCGGGCAGTGCTAATTTGGCCCCGGAACAAAGTTTTGAATATCTGGCCGTAGGGATTTAGTTAAAAAGAATTAATTTTACATTGGGGCTGGTGATCGGTGGGTAGGGGGGCCACTACACACCAGGGATCAAATTAGTTACAATGATTCACCATTTCTAACTTCTCCTTGCTTAAAAAAAACAAAAGCAAGGCAAAGTTACAAATGGTGAATTTTTCATTAATCAGATAATCTTCGCAAAGTGATTTGCAGAGGTGATTTTGGTGACTTCACCGAAAATTCACTAGAGAAGTAAAACTTCGCTCTATCTCTACCTACAAGTTACTCAGTATATAAAGGTTAATCTTAAAGACTGGCTGATGGATCTGCAGATCACTAAGTTATTTACTATAATATTATGAATTCTAACAGGCTGAGGGGACAGCCTCATTGATCTCACAGTTTTATTTTCAATTATCTAACTTTACCCACAAGCCATGGATTATATCAGGCAGAAGCTGCAGGGTGATTTTCAGATCCCTAGAATATCTAAGCAATGGACATTTATAAAACCCTAGTAGAGTGTATCATTCCACTTCTTCCACATCTGGAAAGAATTCGCTAGAAAACAGCAGTAGGCTTTTCCTGTACTAGCACTCAACAATCGAAATATCTTCTGCAGCATGAAGCACAATACTGGAAAGCCAGTAGCAACCTGCATGTTGCTCCCACACCTTTGACTGTGTCTACTGTTGACACACTTTTGAGATCAGTTTTATTATGACTGAGGGAAATATTTGATGATTTGTTTAGATCACAAGCTACTACCTTATTATTTATGGATGTTAGTTTGGGTTATAGGTATAAGGCATCCCTCTGCCAGGAAGTTATTCAAAATCTGTCTACTCACTGCCATGAAAGCCATTACTAATGACTGGCTGTCTTCTAACCACCTACTTTATGTCTAGGGTCAGAATTAATGAATGATACATATAGAATGGAAACATTAACAGCCAGACTCAACCACACATTCCTAAATTTGAACTTTTATGCGAAGGTGGGTGGTATATATACTGTACATCATCTCACATCACTGCTCACTTTAGTACTCATATGCCAGTATTCTGTAAGATAGTTTTTGTTGATAATTTTTTTTTTCTGCAGTCATAAATGCACTCAATAGAATATGGTACTGTAACAATTTGCTTTTAGCATTGTTATGCAAATTATTTGCTTCTATGTGCCTCTTATTCCATATATAATAATTTTTAATCTTCAACTCTGTTTCCCATGCCATTTCTATATTTTAAAAGGATTTTTCTTATGACATTAATTTTGTTAGTTTAATATACATGACTTTCAACAGTTTTTCCTCATTTGATCCCATTTATCTTTTGGCTGCTTAATTACATATATCCACGACACTGTTTTTACGATATGTAGTTCAGTTTTTTTTGTTACTTTATAATTTAACCATTCATATTAAAGAGACACTGTCAACCTGTTTTTCATCATATTATTTCTAGTTAAAAGCCCATATTTTATGATTGTTTACCCTCTCTAAAATTCACTGATGTTGCTGTTTGTTTTGTCTGTCTTCTTGTTTAGTAGAACTGAAATCCATGGCAATGTATATTTATAAACAACCTTGTTGTGTTTACAATCCTGATTCTGTTCTTACTGCATACTTCCTGAGCATTAGAAACACACCCGAACAGTGCAGTAACTCATAAGAAAGAAGCCTCCTAACCTCCCACTGCATCATGAGGGGCTAGATTGTTTTGTGGGTGTTCCCAAGTACAGAAAAGATGTGTTTGAAGTTGCTCAAGGGATGGAAACAATCCTGTTTTGGTGTGATGATGCCAGTATGTTGGACAGTCTGTTTTCACTTTTTAAAGAAAATAAAGTCAGAATCAAACTATCAGCTACATCAGCAATCTTTACTGAATGTTGGCAGTCATAAAATATGTTTTTAAACTAGGAACACTTTGAGACCTAAGGGTTGACAGTGTTTCTTTAAATGGCATACATGTTAAACTTTTATTGTGTGTCTGGTTCATTTTGTCCCAATAATTATATGGATTATGATATCCCAACCCCATTCAGATCTGGCAGGGTTGAATTATATTTGTGCAGGCAATACATGGATTAGTTCCACATCAGATGAATTTAAGAAAAATGATTTTATTAGCTATTAAGCGAAGATAATTGGATGTCACCTATTGACTATAAACAATAAATTAGGTGTAGCATTATCATCATTTCATACAAGAGGCCCATAGGGACATCAAAATGATGTCTGACCTTTTAATATATACATATTTTTCTTGTATCAGTATCACATTTAAATTGGTAGTTTCTTGGCAGTTCTTAGTTAATATTATGCCCAAATATTTTATCTTATTTTCACATTTTAACACTAAGAGTGAGTTTTTGATATTCTCAGAAATATCAGTAATAGGTAAAGCTACTGTTTTTTTGAAGGTTTAGTTGGTATCCTGGGGTACTTTACTATTGTTCCCAGTACCACGGTGGTTGACACACTGCTGCTGGCTAGTCACCCCAGTCCTCCCTCCTGGCTGTCCCTCCTCTGTCCCAGTCACTCCTCTTCAGACCAGATGTCAACAACTGTCTGTGGCTTGCCTGACAGCCAGGCCGGCAACTAAGTCACCGCGGACTCACCCAGCCTATACTAGATGCTCCTCCAGAATCACAAAGATCACTCCCACTGGGCACATTACAGCGTCTGCATGCCACACTACCAGTCTGCTGCACAACTGTGCCATGAGTTGCCCACTGGGCCTGGCTTGCTCCCTCACCCTGCTCTTCTGCTGCCCACCTGACTTTCTCCTCTGTGCTCAGTCCACATTCCTCCTGAGTCTGACTTCTGGCTTCTTCATTCTTTCACTATGGAATTATTGCTTGCTGGAGACATTGCCTGCTGCCTCACACCTGTCTGTCAGTCATACCTGGTTCACTGAATTGCCCATCTCTTGCTTCCTCATTGCCAGCCCTTGTCACCTGCTCAACTTATTTTATTTTTTTATTTATTGAACTGTTTCACCAGGAGGCACACTGAACAACAAGTTGCTCATCTCACGGTCGACCTGCGGGGATGGGTTACATAGGGTTATGAAGGATGATCAGTTACAATGTATATGGGTAGTAGAAACAATACAACATCGTAAGATTGTGCAACAGTTGGAACACAAGGTATTGTACAATAAACAGTAATGGAAGAGTGGATAAATACAGTACATATCAAAATCATACAAAAGAACAAATAAGCGTACAAAACAGTAATATATGATAGAACCATTTATGGTGCATGGAGTGTACCAGGAGCAGGCTCAAGGTAGTACGCAAGTGCTGTTGGAATAAAAAGGATGGGGTTATGTTGTGCTACTGGTGACCCAGAAGGCAGGTGGAGAAGAGAGGGGAGGGCAAGAACTGAATATGAGGAGAAGGGGTAGCCATTTCCTGATTTCCCCTTTAGGATGCTGAGAGCCCTGCCAGGGTCCTCCTCCTCTAGGTGCATGTGCAGGCAAGTTAAAAAATGCCACCAATGAACACTGGGATTGCTTTCTTTCTGGTGGGGGCCACCAGGTCACAGAGGGCATGTGCACCTCCCAAAAAAGGAAAAAAGCAATAATATTAAAAATTATTGGGGTCTGGGCCGCTTCAAGAAATATTTATAGCTCATGCCCACAGGTCCATACAGCCTGGTACCTATGCACACCAGGACACTGGCAACACGGCAATCTGCCAGTTATGCTGCCCATGGTGTTAGCCCAGTGAGTTGAACACAGTCCACTATGAATCAATACCCCTGGCACACCCTGTTTGGATGGTCTGTTAAATAACTGGGTCTGCAGTACTCCCACTTGGTGGTCCTCCTGGTTGTTGATGCAGTGAGACTGGCAACTTGACACATCAATCATCAGGTACAAACCTGTCTTCAGTGTCCAAAACAGGGTGGAAGTCATATTCACTGGTTAGTACTTTGGGGGCTTCATCACTTGCCTGCTGTTCTTTCTCTCTCTGCAAAGTCCCATGGTATTGGCCGCTCACATGTCATTCTGCTATGACTGTTGTAAGTGGTCCTCACAACAGTGGTTGCATGCACATGTAACTGCACTGAATGCATGGTATGACAGTAATATGTAGTCATCCTTGGCGATCCACAACCCTCCAATAGACCCCAGCCTGATCATAGTACCTGTGCCCATCATGGATGAGGATGGTCAGCAGAAGGCATTTGTGGTACAGCAGCTTCAGCTCTGGTTGTCTTATTTTTCTCTTCTTGGAGTGGAATGGATGCACCAGTTGAAGTACACTGAAACCCCAGCAGGGTACACCTACAACCCCCTCATCTACACTGGACTGGGACATGACCAGTACATCCCACGATTAATGGGAACCAACAGTTCAGGGGTTACAGTGCCTTGCAGGCTGAATCACATGCTGCAGAATACCATACTCTGTGTCTACATGTCTACACACAAGCACTGTTCCCATGTACCCTGGTACATGGATGCCCACAACTTGGGAATCATCCTGTCACTAGTACACAAACACTGGGAGATAGGACAATGCTAACTGCCCTGTGTATGTAACACAGGTTGTCTAGTGACCTTTCATAGCCAGATGACAGAGTAGATCATATGGGCAATGACTACTTGGCTTGTGCTTAGCAAAATCCCATGGTGATTGATGGTAGCAGTGGCTCTAGCAGTGGCTCTACCAGTGGCACCCAGGTACTTTGAGCTGCTGTACTATAGCATAAAAGGCTTTTGCATGTACGCCACTCATGCTCCCACCAACCGTAGGGTGCTGTTCACCCTAGTGATCAATGTGTCATTCCCTTAAACTTTATTACATGTATTTCTTGCATTGCATGCTGTTTATATTACGAGTCACAGATAACAGCACTCAAGCAGCAAAGAAAACATCACAAGTAAATATCTTGCAAAATGCAGTTTAATGAAGTTGCTAGGGCCAAATAACCCTTACCCCAGCGCTTCAGCAACAAAGTCTTCCTAACCCCTTAGGAAGGCTTCATTGCAGAAGCACTGGGGTAAGAGTTATTTGGCCCTAGCAACTTCATTAAACTAGATTTTGCTAGACATTTACTTGTGACATTTTCTTTGCTGCACTAGTGCTGTTATCTGTGACTGTTGTTAGTCTGGGCTGGTTACCTTCTTATAGCACCGGCTCCTATTTCAGTCAGCATCACAAGCAGCTACTTGTGGAAATTTGTTTATATGACATGCTCTGTGAGTGTGCATGTTCATGTTTTAAGGGTCATCAGTGACAGGGTGACTGCCCAACAGACAGAGGTACCCAGGGGTAGGCATGAGGCACTTGGGGTATGGCCCAATATACGCAAACAAGACACTACCTTATCCAGCACTAACATCTCTGCCTGATGATCCTGAGCCTACAAAAATATTCTATAGAGGAATTGGTGTCTGCAGGCATAAGAAGAACATATATTTTGTCTCAAAACTGAAGTGCTACAATGAGTGTGCCTCACAGAACTGTATACATAGCAATGTACAGTTGTTACGTATTGCTCTTTGCCATTTATGTCTCCCCAAAAAAGTAACAGACATTTACTGTGGACCCTGCCCATTTACTTGCTTCATTTGTGATCCTGCTCCTGTTTTCCAGATTCCTCCTATATGTCATTGAATGTGCATGTCATACCCTCCCTCACATCCCTTCCAATTACTGCATACTAAATATATTTTACTTACATGTCTGTGCAGTCTTGTACTTCGAGTGCCCTTGTACTGTACTGTGTTTTGTTCAGCTGCATTGTCACATGTTCTTCTTCCATATGGATCCTTAATATATTGCTGTTAATCACTGTGCTACTGACTTTAAATTCTCTAAACTGATACTGTTTAAGCCATGTGTCTGTTGCATTAGGGTAGCGTTTGATATAACTGCACAGTGATCTTTTTAATCCCTTTAACATTGCTAAACCTGGGTTCTAGATCCAGCTATGCCTGACTGAATCAATTTTACTTGTAATTCATAATGGAGTCCCCCCCACCCAAGACTATAAAAATGTTTAACAATACCTAGCTGGCTACAAGCAATAATCACTATACAAACCAGGAGTGGGAATGTGGGGTACATTAAAAATCCCTCTAAGGATAAAAACTTAAAAATGTACTGAGTAAAGACCAACTAATAAAAAAAAAAATCTAAAACCAAGGGAACCAAAGAAAAGAACATACGACTGGCATTTCAAAGGTCTTAGACTGATGCAAGGTGCTTGCGTTGAACAGGTCTGACACAAAGGCACCGTGCGCCATGCGCTGTGCCAAGTGCAATTTTCAAAGGCAGCCTGCATCACCTAGCAGGCACCCTGCACCAAAGTGTGCTAACACCCACCTTGCACCATGAAAGTGGCTGCAGCATGGTGCTAGGGGGCTTGAAGCAGACCCAGACTGCCACAGCCCTCAGATCCAGATTTTCAAAGACCCCACCTGGAACGAAGTGCCAAGTACCCTTAGACCAGTGAGGGTCTGGTCTAATGGTACTTAGACAGCTCCTGGGGGGTTGTCCAGTATGTGCCACTCTGTGGCCTGCCCCAATCCATCCCTGATGGGTGATTCCTGGTGGTCCAGTGGTCCCCCCACCGCGGCTGTCATGATCCCCAGCACACTACCTGTGCATGCTGCCACCCCCACAGGTAGCACCCATCTCAGCAGTCCCACCCCTTGTACCCTGATCCAGCGACTGGCACAGTCCTTCACAACACCACAACCAGCTGCGGAATGAGCTGTCATTGCATGTACTGTACACACTGACAGCTCATTCGGCAGCTGGTTGTGGTGGTGTGTGGAGGGCTGTGCTGGTCACCGGATCAGGGTATGGGGCCGGTGGGAGTGCAGTGATGGGCACTACCTGCTGGGGGCACTAGACCACCAGGGTACCGGTGTATGTTGGGGTGCAGGTGCCAGCGTCGCGGTGGTGTTAGGGGGGCTGTGTCCATTTGTAAGCCCCTGTCTGTGGTTGTCGCAGACTCTCCACTGCCATTGTGGCATTCCGGGTGGGTGCACCATACGTGTGGTGCAGCACCACCTTTGCCACAAGCTGCTGGACTTTGGTGCCGGGACCCTGTAGATTTGAAAATCAAGCACAGGGTCCCGGGGCACACCGCACTCAGTGCAAGCTGCCATTGTTGCAGCTTGCATCGGGGCTTTGAAAATCCAGCCCATAGTCTCTAAAGGTCAACTGACTGTCCACAATTTTAGTATTTCTAAAGCTAAAGCTTAAATAGAGAAGAAACTACCACTGAACAGACAGGTGTGATATTGCGATATTGGGGATTGGTGTAGCTGCATCAGAGTATTGCATCTACACCAAAATCATTTGTTGCCAAAAAACCTTTTGAGTTGGTTAATCATCAGCTCCTATTCCACAAACTCGACGGGCTGGGCCATGGCCCAGCTGATTCTAGGACTACCATACAGGCCACTGCCAGACTGTTAAATTCCAATGTTATCTTTCCTCTCCCCAGATATCAAACATGGTGATCAGTTGCTGCCATCCTGACTCTTTCTTTATATCAATGCCTTGCTTACTATTTGTAAAATTTCCAGTGTCCTGCTGTATGTTGATGACAGAGTGCTATATACTAAGTCCAATAAAATGATGCAATCAGCACAGGCCTCTGTTCTGAACTATATCTTGTCGCGGTCTTGTTATGAACAATATCTTCTACAGTCTTGGCTTCAGACAAACAGGCACCTGCTAAACAAAGAAAAATCAAATCCATGCTGTTTGGCACTAGGCCTAAAGTTCTCAGATACATACATTATCTTTATCTCACTACAGCTGATTACATCCATATTGAATGTGTGGACAGTATGAGATACCTGGGTGTTCACCTTGAATTCTTCCTGTCTGATGTAAAGTGCTTCAAGGTCACAAACAAAAAAATGGCTCACCAAGAAATATGGCATTTTATATCAAACTAAGTCATATCTATCACTCCTACCTCTCACTGAATGCAGGTCACTTGTATGTGACCAGGACCCTGCCTCTGAGCTAAATAAGAAAACTGTGTTATACAACTGCATCACTAGGTTTGCTTCCTGGCTGTCTAGCATACAATATGCACTACTGCCAATTGTATGACAGGCTAAGCTGGATCTCACTGGAGTATAAGAATGTTTTTAGTATTGGATCCCTGTCCTACAAGGCAATCTTGACTGGATACTCAACCCAACTTGCCTCCCAGCTCATTCTTGCCACTAAAATTTGAACACTGCACTCCTCAGATATAAGTCTACTAAATGCTGCTTTTGTGAAAACTACCATGAGTCAAAAAGCTTTTGGCTTCAGGGTGGCAAAAATCTAGAACTCCTTGCCTCACCACATCCTATGAAATCTCACAGTATCTTTACAGCTAGCCTCAAGGAATAGCTTGATGTGAACACTGTCTGTAATTGTAACTGATTTTGTTTGCAGTCTGTCTCTAACCTCTGTCTTGTTGTTATGCCTTCTTTGATGTATGCTGTTATTATGCCATCCTTAATGTTTGTTGTTATTGTGCCTTCTTTAATGTATGCTGTTATTATGCCATCCTTAGTGTTTGTTGTTATTGTGTCTTCTTTAATGTATGTTGTTATTATGCCTTTTTAGTATGCCTTCTTTAATGTTTGTTGCCTTTATGCTTGGGTTACTCTTGTAAAGGAGGTTCTGTCCCAGTGGGCTTGTCCAGTTATCAAAATTAGATAGACAGATAGATAGATAGATAGATAGACAGACAGACAGCTAGATAGATGGAAAGCTAGACAGACAGACAGAAAGATAAAGAGATTATATATATAGTGAGAGAGAGAGAGAGAGAGAGAGAGAGGCTATGGATAGACAGACAGACATATAGATAAGTACTGTGTGTAAGTAAGTAGATGGATGTAGATATATACATATATATATATATATATATATATATATATATATACAGTATATCTAGAGAGAGAGAGAGAGAGAGAGAGAGAGAGAAAACAGACAGACACAGTAAAATAAATAAATAAACCAAAAATTCCTTCTGCACCCAGTTCTAGGCAAATCTCTTATGCACACAGAACTGAGAGAACTCTTATAAAGGGATCTTCTCACATTATTGCCTCATTTGGAGAGTCACATTTCACATATACAAACTACACACCTCAATCTGGCTCGGATGTAATACAACTATTTTTCTTAGGATAGAATTATCTCTGAACTTATTCTGATTTATCACCATTCCCTATTGTATGGCCCTCTGAAACTCTTCCCTTAATCCTTGATGGCTTAAGAAACATAATTGAAATCATTCTCTGCTGTATGTTGGATGGCCAGAGAGCCTTGAATGCCAGAAGTAAAATTATCAGCCAAGACAATGGCGGTACAGCCTTAGCTTCAGCTCAACAGTCTCTGGCAAACTCCTTTCTTCACATAGCTATTGACCATCATCAAACTGCCCATATACCATAGCATGTTACTTTAAAAATAATGAAGATTTCCTTGCCAAACACCCATTAAATTTAAGTACCAATTTACTTAACTATCTAGAAAAAACAATATTTTGCTGATATCTTACTAATAGAATCACTGGTTGTGCTCAAATATGAAATGTTAAGAAAGAAATATCCCTTTATGGTGATGGTGTACACAATTTACAAGGCTTAAAAAATAAATATCCCTATCTTTGATGGTATTGAACAGCTGTTAGTGGAAAATAAGACCCTGGTGTGTTTAGAAGTGTTCCTTTATATTGTAGAAGATATAACAAAAGAATATGCTAATGATTGTTCAGTACTAAACTATTCCTTTATTAATACATCCACAGATAACTTGGCAAAAGGTGAAGAAAAAAGAATAATAATTAATGAAAAGAACAAAAAATACAAGGATACTAGAGTAGTATCAATGTCAACCTGTAAAAATGGATACTTAATTAAAGAAAAGAATTTACAAAGTAACTATGGTGTTCCCTCCACTCTTGCCTAGAAATAA
This sequence comes from Neoceratodus forsteri, assembly GCA_016271365.2. Classification (NCBI taxonomy): domain Eukaryota; kingdom Metazoa; phylum Chordata; order Ceratodontiformes; family Ceratodontidae; genus Neoceratodus; species Neoceratodus forsteri. The sequence goes on along the minus strand of CM057459.1, from coordinate 140,917,152 downwards.
CTACTGTATACTGCAAATCTTGAACCACAGTTAAGATTTTCACAACAGCAGAACAGACTGAGGCACCTAATGCACCTGAAACAGAAACTGGTAAAAATACAAAATAACTACAAAAGACTGAGCTCCTCTGCACCCCCTGACTGATCAGGAGAGGTATGTGTCTCTTGCTGTTTCAAGTTGAGAAACAAAAACAGGCCCTTACTTTCATCTTTTTGGGGAGTGAGTAAAGTCTATTGTAAGCCAAAATGCTGATCTCAACAGCCAAACTTGTATTTCCTGATGGAAAATTACTCTTTACTTCTCTCCACTGGGTTACTATATTTAAATCCCATAAGTAAAACTTATTCCCTATAGTCCTTCAATACAAAATATTAATGGAGCTAGGGGCATTTGGTTAAATGCAGATATATCCATTCTCACTACCAACTAACTTCATTTTAAAGTTACATTGCTTTGAGGCACATAAATATTGCCCTGAATACTCTCCCTGCTCTCTCTATTGATTCCTCTCCTTTCCCGCCCTTGTTTCTGGGCAACAATCTGAATTAGCCTCATTCCTCTCTTAATTCTGGTTCAGCTCCCTTTCCAGTTATTTCTTTTTTAGGGGAGGGTGTGGGTTATAGCATGCAAACCCAATTTGCCTTTGGATTCGCCCACTAATCGCCATCATAAAGGTGAATTTGGCCAATCCATTTGACAAATAACAATGCAAATTGTGGTCCTCAGCTCTGCCAATTTGGCAAAAACTCACAGATTTAGTTTGTGGAGCAAATTTCAGCAGCTTTGCACACCTCTACCCTGCACCCTGCTTCGACAGGACATCCTTTGTCCTCTAAAGCTTGGCAATCAGAGTCTTACTGGTCCACCTCAATACCTGAGACATAGGTGGGCCCCTCTGTTAGGCTCCTTCCAAACACTGAAATCTTTACCTATAACATCCATTTCCTATTTGGTTTCTTCACTACTGCAAGTAAATACACAATTCAAACACAGAGCCACTGCATGAAATTTAAAGGGGATGTAAATAAATGTGTGTCATCCCTGGGTCCCCATCCTATTGATTTTCCAGGTGGGTGTTTAGTATTAACTTTCAAGGGGGGCCCTCCTGTGCCACACAGTCTGACCCAGTTGGCAATTGTTAAACCTGGAAATATTTGAATACTAGCTTCTAGTATTGTCATCTTCTTTTGTGCTTCATTTGTTCACTTCAAAAGTTTTACCAGGAAAGACTTACTGAGCTGGTAACAGCTCATTTCAGACATGTCCTGAGGGAGTGGGGGCGCACACAATTGTTTATTATTATTATCTGAGTTTTGGTAACCAGGTAAGTCTACTGAGACTATTACAGTCCCTTTTTCCAGGAATTAGACCGGGTTGAGAATCAACCATGAAGGTGTAAGTGCAACAAGCAATCCAGTTCTCATGGTACGGATGGCATTGGACAGGTACATAAGAGAAAATGAGCTGCAATAAACACAAACAATTTACAATTGTGCATAACAAATGACTATCAGTGCAAAGTACTATAATACAACAAGGTAAAGCAAATTTGAAAATGGTTAAATACAATGAACAATACTCTAAATTGTGGAGGAAAGATACTAGAGAATCACAATGCAAAAATAGGGCAAGGAGAGCCATGGCTAGAGGATGATGCATGGCAGTCTATGAGCTGGCGGTCAGAAGCAGTTGCAGGAGTTAGTTGTGAAGTCATTAAGGAAAGACTTAAGGGAGTAGAGAGGAGGAAGAGTGGATGATCAGAGGGAGAGAGGACCAGAGCTTACAGAAACAATATGAGAAAGCAGCTTGACCTGCCATAGATTTTCTAATGGGGGGAACAGGAATGAGAGTCATTGCTGCAAGTATAAGGATGTAGGGTGGATGAAAGTAGAGAAATTAGGTAGGGAGGAAGGGAGCCAAGCCAAAATTTGGAGAGGAAGGAGGCACAGTAGGTGAGACACCTGACATCAAGAGAAGGGAAGGACTTAATGCATGATCTTTGTTTATGGGCAACAGAAGGGAGACTAATATTTTTGGTTTATGGTATTTACTTTGTGTGTAGTGACTTCACTGCTTTGTTTACATTATAGCAGTGTACAAAAAAAGGTGACTATTTTGACCAAGTAGCTGTCTTTAATAATGCAAACTAACAATTTTTAATTAAATAGCCACATAAGAAAAACAGAGCATGTCCTGTTCAAGTGCAAGAGAAATACAAAGTAATAGAAACACTCCTGGTGTTTTATTTATTAATTTATTTATTTAAGCGTTTCACCAGGAAGGTATACCGAACAGGACTGCTCGTTTCCAGATATGTGCTGCGGGAAGGGGAGATGGAGGTACAAGTAATAGGAATATAGGAACACAGGAATCGTGTCGGTAGATGGGGACCACATGATCCATCTAGTCTGCCCATGTTTCTGCCCACTTTCCAATTTAGACTGCACCCTGATGTATCCTCAATGTCTGTCCCATGTGAGTTTGAACTCACGTACTGTCTTGGATTCCACCACCTCCTGAGGTAGGCTGTTCCATGGGTCTATGGCCCTTTCTGTAAAGAAGCACTTCCTGGATTTGCATTTGAACCTTTTTTCCACCAGATGCAAGTTGTGCCCCCTTGTACACACATCCCTGTTTTGCTGGAAGAACTTTCCTGCTTGTGTTGTGTTGATTCCCTTTATGTACTTAAAAGTTTAGATCATGTCCCCTGTTTCTTCCCTGCTCAAGGTTGTACAGATTTAGTTCCCTGAGTCTTGCCTAGTATGGCTCATGATGCAGTCCATGCACCATCTTTGTAGCCCTTCTCTGTACTGTCTCCAGGCGGTCTATGTATTTTTTGAGGTGGGGCCTCCAAAACTGACCGCAGTACTCTAACTGTGGCCTCACCAAGAACCTGTAGAGAGGACTGATAATCTCACTCTTTCTACTTGTAATGCCCCTACCAATGCAGCCAAGGACACCACTCGCCCTCTGTGCTGCTTTTTCACACTGTTTTCCAACCTTTAAGTCATCTGCGATGACTACTCAGAGATCTCTTTCTGTCACTGTCTCCTCTAACTGATGCCCTCCCAGTGTGTACTTATCCCTGGGCTTCTTTTTCCTATGTGCACAACCTTGAACTTCTTGGCATTAAACTTCAACTGCCAATCCCTGGACCATTCCTCAGGTTTTTCCAGGTCTGCTTCCATACCTTTCGCTCCCTCCTACGTGTCTTCTGGACTGAGAATCTCCCCTGCTATCTTTCATCTGTCATCTCTGCCTCATCAAGTGCAGTGCAATATACAACTCTTATGCAAGGTGGTATAACAGGACACAAATACAAGATACATATGGGCACATTAAAGAGCAGCACAACAAGTTAAGTACAAGGTCAGAGTGCAGATGATCAGAAGAAACATTGGCAGTTACAGTAAAGGCAGTGATAAATTAAATGCAATAACATGGTACAAGAGATAAATGTTTACAATAACAGAGTACAGCCTGGATGACATGAATACCAGCGTATACATGACTGTTTAGGGAATAGTCATAGTGAGCATTTGGGAGATAATCTCAAGTGCTACGTTGGGCAGAGCTGCAATGAGGCAAGGAGGGATAAGAGAGGGACCAAAGGCATTAATGGTACTGAGCTTCAGACAGGGTCATAAGGATTGGCAGGAGCAGGAGTGGGATGTATACACATGCAGGAGGGAAGAGAGAACTTTAGGAGAAGGTGCATTATGGATATTGGAAGGAGGGTGTTCCAAAGTTTAGGACAATGGTAGGAAAAGGTGGATTGGCCAGCAGAGGATGAATGGTGGAGGATGGCAAACGAGCGAGAGTCAGTGTTTTGAAGTGAGTATGAGCTCAGTGGTGAGGCAGAGATGACAGAGGAAAGACAGGAGGGGAGATTTCCAGTCCAGAATTTAGAAACATAGAAACATAGAAGTTGATGGCAGATAAGGACCGCAAGGCCCATCCAGTCAGCCCATTTCTTTTTCTACCTTATAAATGTGCCATCAGCCTTTGCTATGTCAATGGCCTATCTATTTATACTCATCTGTATTGTTCCCTTATGCCTATACCATGCCTATTTGAAGCCCTGCACTGTATTCATAGCCACCGCTTCCTGAGGTAGGCTGTTCCATGCATCCACCACCCTTTCTGTGAAAAAGAATATCCTCACATTACCCCTTAATCAGCCTGCCTCTAATCTCATGCTATGTCCTCTTGTCCTGCTATTTTTCTTATACTGAAACATGTTAGACTCTTTCACCTTGTTAATGCCCTTCAGGTGTTTGAATGTTTCAATCAAATCACCTCTCTCCCTCCTTTGCTCAAGGGTATACATATTGTGCTCCATTAATGTGTCCTCATATGTTTTCTGATGCAGTCTCTGCACCATTTTGGTTGCCTTTCTCTGGACTGCCTCAATTTGGTTAATGTCTTTGTGAAGGTGTGGCCTCCAGTACTGCATGCAGTACTTCAGATGGGACCTAACCAGCGTCTTGTAAGGAGGGATTATTACCTCCCTCTTCCAACTTGTGATACCCCTACTAATAAACCCTAACATCCCCCTAGCCTTACCTACTGCTTTAGTGGTCTGCTTGGCTGATTTCAGGTCATCGGTGATGATGATGCCCAAGTCTCTTTCTTCCCTTGTGACTGTCAGCAACTCCCCTCCCAGCCTATAGGTGGCTTCAGGGTTTCTCTTCCCTATGTTCATGGTCTCACACTTCTTTGAATTAAATCCCAGTTGCCACTCTTCTGACCATTTTACTAGTTTATCCAGATCTGTTCTCATACTACCCACCCCATCTGGATCATCTACTCTGTTGCACAACTTGGTACCATCTGCAAACAGACAAATCTTACCCTCAGTCCCTCGGCAATGTCACTGATGAAGATATTGAAGAGGACTGGCCTAGACTGATCCTGAGGTACACCACTTGTGACTTGCATCTCTTCTGACTGTATTCCGTTTACCACCACTCTCTGTTTTCTGCCTGTCAACCAGTTTGTCACCCAGTTGACCAACTTCTGACCCACCGTGAGCCTACCCAGCTTATTAATCAATCTTCTATGTGGAACAGTATCGAAAGCGTTGCTGAAGTCAAGGTAGGTGACATCAACTGCTCCCCCTTGGTCCTCCACTCTGGTTACCCAGTCAAAGAAATCTATGAGATTAGTTTGACAGGACCTTCCTTTAGTAAACCCATACTGTCTTGGATCCTGTGCTTCTATGGATTCCAGGTATTGTACTATCCTTTCCTTAAGGAGTGCCTCCATAATCTTGCCCACAACTGAGGTAAGACTGACTGGTCTGTAGTTCCCTGCCTACTCCCTGCTACCACTCTTGTGTAGCAGGATCACATAAGCCCTTCTTCAGTCTTCTGGGACCTCTCCTGTGCTCAGAGACTCACTTAACAGTTCTGATAATGGCTCTGTTAGTTCCATCCTTAGCTCCTTTAGTACCCTGGGATGTATGCCATCAGGTCCATTGCTTTGTCCACCCTGCGCTTATCGAGCTCTTATAGGACCCTTTCTTTGGTGAAGGCACTAGTGCTCATTTTCCTCCCCTGTGTCCATGGTGCTGAGCTGTGGGCCCTGCCCTACCTTCACTTCAGTAAATACTAAGCAGAAGTATCTATTTAGGATAGATGCTTTTACATGGTCCTCCTCCTCCTCACATGCTCCCTTATCTCCTTTGATCTTATCAATACCCACTCTGGACTTTCTCCTTTTACTAATGTATCTATAGAAAGTCTTGTCACCTTCTTTTACTATTTGTGCTAGTGTTTCCTCAGTTTGGACCTTTGCCTGCCTTACTGCCTTCCCTGCTTCCCTTGGGGAAGTTTGGTATGCCTCCCTATCTTCATCCCACTGTGTTCCCTTATATTTCCTGAAGGCCAGCCTTTTGGCTCTGACCTTTTCTGCTACTCTTTTTAAGAACCAAAGTGGTTTCCTTCTTCTTTTGCCCTTCCCTTTCTCTCTAACACAATGGGATGTTGCTTCAATTTTGCCATGAAAGCAGCAGAGTGTGCCAGTCTCCTGGACCTCAGTGATGGAAGAGATGTTGCTATGTAAAGATTAGAGTGGTGAGTATGAGGTGGGCAGGATAGTATGAAGTGGCAGAAGGAATTGAAAAGGGTGTCCAGTCTGGCCAGAGTAGTTTTGGGGAGGGCACTGTAAAATATGTCTATGTAGTCAAAGGTAGGAAGGAACATATTCTGCATTATAGTGCATCGAGCTGATGGAGGAATGCAGTCCTTGTTTCTATAAAAGGCATCAAGCTTGGGGTGAAGGTTTTTATGGATCGCATCCACGTGTGCTGAAATGTTCAGATGGTGGTCTAGCCAGATCCCGAGGTATCTGAAGGAAGTGACATTCTCTATCAGAGTAACATCCAGTGTGTAGAATACTGGGGGAGATTCAAGGGAAGATAGCCTCTGTCTGGTGCCAAAGGACATGGAGACTGTTTTTTTAGCATTCAGGAATAGTTGACTTGACTGGAACCATTTCTGAACCTTAGTGAAATCCTGTTGCAGTCTAGTCTGGACATCAGTGTGAGATGTGCTAGATGTGTAGAGAATGGTATCATCCACATACATATGGATTTGGGCAGTGGAGTAGGCAGAAGGGAGGTCATTAAGAAAATGGAAAATAATACAGGGCCAAGTACAGAGCCCCGTGGGACACCAGTGGTGATAGGAAGAGGTGAGGAAAGGGAGGAGGCAGTCTTGACAGACTGGGTTCTGCCTGTCAGGTAGGAGCAAAATGAAGCAGTGGCAGTGGGGTTCAAACCAGCCCCAGTGAGTGTTTGGAGGAGTAGAGCATGGGATACTGTGTTGAAGGCTTTTGCCAGATAGACCAATATGGCATATGTTACATGACCCACATCCATCTTGGAGAGTATAGAGTCTGTGAGGAGTGTTAAACATGCTTCTCCATTGAAATTGCCAAAGAACCCTTTATAGAAATGAAAACTACTGTACATGTGGACTGCAAGTTTACCAGGCTGTATACTTAAGCTCTTTAAACAGCCATGGATTCCTTCTTCTATAGAGCACCCTTACTCGCACTGATATCAGCAACTGTTACCATTTGTTGTTTTTTTCTAGCAAAAACAAAAGTTTAACAAATATTTTATTGACTCAGTGTTTCACATTCTGTCACACTCCAGTTTAGTTTGGTAAGGATCTGGTTGCATAATGCATGCAATTAAATTAGCGCTTCTGTGATTGAGCTGTGATGGCTAAGTCAACCACTTGTTTTATAGAGTACAAAATTATTTTCTATGCAAACCTGCTGTTATTCACTATGTGTATTTTCCCATGAAGGGATTGAGAAATATTTGACTTTGCTCAGCTACTAATTCTTTTACAAGAATTTAAATATGGTACATACTAGTCAAAGTATCTAAAGGTAGCACCAGGTACAGTCTGGAGGAAACTGCAAACATCGGGGCAAAGTGCATTTTTTAGAGTGCAGTAATGAATGTTCTGTATGTCATTCTCTGAAATGTGGAATTTTATGAATTTATCATGTGGAATTTGAAGGTGGTTCATATGAAGAATTTTCTCAGTACTTTCATGAACATCAATACAATGTTCTCAAGATTGAAATTCAGTCTAAGGTTATTTAGGTGTACAATCCTTTTGAGGATTTGGGACCAGATATTCAAAGCTTTGCACCAGGTGCAAATCCATTGCATTGGAATAGCACCATATTTGCACCAGGCTGCAGTATTCAAAAGCCCTTTTAGCGCCGGCACTGTGTGATAGCACCGACGCTAAAAGTTAATGTATGCAGGGGAGGGAGTTAGGGTGGGCCATAAATGGTGCACTGGCATATTCAAAGTAGCACAGTGCTACAGGATTTTGTGCCACCTGTAGCACAGTGCTAAATACCACCTGCAAAAGGCATGCAGTAATGCAGCGGTGGTACTCAAAGCACTTCGAAGTGTAACTTCAAATTACTTCTATGGTAACCTCTGGTAGTCTAGTGGACCCCCCCCACCTCCCCATCATGATCCCCAACCCCTGTAGCAGCCAAAATTAAACAAATTCCCTGGTAATCTAGTGGTTCCCCCCACCTAATCATGATCCCTGAGCCCCGTAGCTTCTGAATAGAAAGCAAATCCACAGTAGTCTAGTGGTCCCCCCAACCCTCATCATGATCCTGACCTCCGTAATTGAAGAGAATAAATCAATTCCCTGGTAGTCTAGTGGTCCCCACACCTCCCAATCATGATCCTGACCCCCATAGGTGAAGAAAACAAATCAATTCCCTGGTAGTCTAGTGGTCCCCTACCCCCCATCATGATCCCAGCCCTGGTAGCTGAAGAAAATAAACCAATATCCTGGTAGTGTAGTGATCCCATCCCCACTCCCCACCCAGCAGTGTCAACCCCTCCGCGGAGCCCCCAACCATCCCCAAATGGAGCTGGTGACTGGCTCAACCCACCACTCACCTGCATGGCCAGCCGCTGGCTGAGTGTTATATGAGCGCATGCTCATTCATTCCTCACTATGGTATACTCAAACAACACTCAGTCAGTGGCTGGTCATGCAGGTGAGTGGTGTGTTGAGCCAATCGCCAGCTCCATTCTGGAATGGTTGGCGGGAGGTGCAGGGGTCAGCACTGCCAGGTGGAGGTGGAGGACCACTAGACTACTGGGACGATGGTTTATTTTCTTCACCAGGTTGGGATCATGATGGGATGAGGGGCCACTAGACTACCAGGGAAAATGAATGTGTTTGAAAGCTATGGGGGTCGGGGATCGCAATGGGGAGGGAACAATACCTCTCAATGTTTTGTCACTCTAATATGGAATACTGACTATCAAAATGAGGGACAAATCCTCAAACATGGAGATAATGGCTTGGACACTGTGGAAACTGTTGCTTTTAATAGCACAGTTTATTTTTATGTAGCATCTTAGCATAGCATTAATTTCTGCTTCAAAGTCTGACTTAACAGCACATTCTCTGTGTGTGCAGCACTTTTTCCATGAGGGATGAATGAAGGACAGGGCAATTTTGAGGAGTAAAATGAAGGATGTCCTTCATAATGAGGGACACTTGAGAGATATTGGGGGGGGGACACTAGACTACCAGGAATGTGGTTGACTATGTACCAGATAGGAGTGTACCTCCCAAGTGAGGGACATCCCTCATTTTACACCTCTGAACTGCCCTGTCCCTCCTCTGTCCCTCATGGAAAAGGTGCTGCACACTGAGGGAATGTTCTGTCAGTTCATACAGTGAGGCAGCAATAAATAATATTCTCCAATGCTACATAAATGGGTAACTTTGTGCAAGTAAAGACAATGGCTCCACTGTGTTCTGAGCTTGTATCTCCATGTTCGATGCTGTTGCATACCTTTCAACTGTCCCTGATTGTGCATCATGATTTTCCTCTGTCCCTTGTAGTATATGTGTTTACATGACAGAACAGTGGGGAATGTAAGCACATAATGATGTCCTACATTAACATTACAGGCTTATTCGTCTTCAGAACATGCATCTCACACTAATCCCCTGATTCTGTGCCACTGCAGTGCTAATTTAGCCCCTGGGCTAAGTTTAAATATCTGGTCCCAGGTCTCTTTGTTCCTAATTTTAGTAGCCACTGAGAAGCTTATACCCCACCATGTGAGTAGTTGTGCCAGCAAACTGCATGTTGTTGTTTATGTTACTGCATATGTTTGTGATGGCTTAAATGGGATTTGTACAATGTAAAATAAGAACATCCACATTTCCTATAGGTCATATTTGGATAGGCAGTTCAAGAAATGTGACTGTGTGCAACATGCTACTGAAATGAATGTAACTGAGACATTGTTTGCAATAGTATAGAGATACGTGCAATAATGGAGAATGTGTAATTCTGAAAAGTATCATGTTACCAGTTTTGCATTACTAAATTGATATGCTGTGGATATTTTAATTTATGTAATAGGAGTGGGCACAAAAGCAGTTAAATAAATCCATTTATTCTCATTGATGTTGAATGAATGGCAGAATCACCATTTATTTAACACCCTAACGTCAATCATCCTTCCTCTGACTGGCACTACTTACACTTGTCCTTACCTTCAATTTCACTGCCAGTTTCACTTTCAGAACCACTCAGAAGAGCACAGTTGTTGTTCATCTTACTGATCCCTAGTACGATCAAACCATGACTTTTTTTCTTGCAGTCTATCATTTTCTTTCTTCCAGCATTTCCCATTTTCCAAACTCAGTGAGCCACTTGCTTCCAACTTTTTTTACTGAATATTTTTTGCCTCAGTTACTAGTTTTTCTCAGTCCTGTCCTCACTGCCATTTACACTTTCATGTGGGCTTCCAGCCCATACAGTGCCACTTTTCTTTTGTCCCACCAATCTCTACATACTCCTGTTCTGTACTCCCCACATCTCTCCATGCTGAAGCAGCAGTTTTTTACCCCTTACCTCATAGTAAAGCTCAGTAAGTTCCTTTTTCTCTCTCTGCTCTGTTTCCTCTCTCTCTCTCTCCTCCACACACACCACGCTGCACTCACTCTCCTCACTCCTCTTTGAGCACCACTCACTCAGTAATTAACAGAGTTGCCACGCAAACTAAAGAACAACTGCTCCCCATTCTGTGTTTTTCTTTCTTTTTTATCTTTTGAAGAACTGTCCCTGAAAACAAATAGTGATCCTCTTATGCTGCATTGCTCATTTCCAATTCCCGAACTGCACTTACCATTGCTACAATCCCCAGCACCAACTCCACAGCTCGAGCACTAGTTCTGCTGTAATACAGTCCATTCACTTGATCCCCAGCACCAACCTGATGCTTGCTCACTAGACCTGCCCACAGTAAAATGCAGGATCAACCAGATATGAAAATCCTACCATTTAAAAAAAAAATGAAACATGGCTAGATAAACAAATGAAGGCAAGTTCCAATACAGCTCTCTCGGTGAGCGAGACACAGACCTGTCATTTTTTTCTAACTGTTCATCTCGCTCACTGCAAATTGACAGTCAGTCAGAACTTGGGCTGTTAACATGCAGATGTGGTGTCCCTACAAATCATGTTCTCATCCCTAGCAACTTTCAACTTCCTCTAAACAGGACAAGGATACACAATATAGCACAAAGAAAATCCTCACTATTTTATTTAAAAAAAGCCAAATTAAATAAAAAAGAAATAAAAAACTACACAAATAAATTAAGGCTCGATTGCATAAATAGAATATGCAATGGAAAACTCATGGAATACATGATTTATCTGCATAAGAGCAGTTTGACCTCGGACACCTCACTCGTGGCTTATGTCACTCATGAGGTTACCAGGTCAAACTGCTCTTGTCAGATAAATCATGTATTCTACTGCTTCCATTGTATATCCCTCATTTATACTACATGGTTAACTATTGATAATTGATTGTTGTATTAAAGCTGTTGCACGTCCACCACTGAGTCAATAATTGTACATTCTGACTTCCTTTTGGTCTTTGTGTTTGCGTGTGCACTCATAACTCAGGTCCTGTGGCTCATTAGTGCGGCAGCATGTCACCACACCTTTCAATATAATAAAACACGTTGAGCAATGGATCACTAAGTCTTTTCTTCTTGTTTTGGTGGTGTCACCAGAGGAGTTTGTTATGTGACAAGGGGCGGGGAGTGAGGGGGTTCAGCGAAAAGTCACCTTTTAGTTTTAAATCTGTCAAGTCTATTTAGGCCAAAGTGTAAGATGGTTAAAATCAGGTGTGTGTGTGTGTGTTGGGGGAGGGGCAGGAGTGGGGAGAGGTATCTGAACATGGCAAGAGTAATAATAGTAGCCTTTTTCAGGACAAACAAGGGAAGTAATAGAAACATATGTGTTACCATACTGTAAACTATGTAGTGACATTTAAATACATTTACATTAAGCGCTGTAAGGTAAATCTTAGTCAAGGTGAGGTGATTGTGGTATACAGGATATATGATTACCGAGAACGTGATCCCAGTGCTGTGCATGAAAGTATTAGTAATAATCATAAAGAGTAGTATGGCAACACTGCTCTCTCTCTCAGAGGGCAATGTCCATAAAACCAAACAGTGGGGACAAAATAAATCCCAGAACAGCAACTGATGTTTTTTTTTTCAATCTAGCTCCAAACAGAAATGGTCTGAGATGTGCAGTAAATTAGATTTCAA